>CM056056.1:62930617-63353117 GCA_029574335.1 Rana kukunoris
GAGGGTCCCTCAAACTTTTTGTTGAGTCTTCTTCTAGGAACAGCCAATTGTCTTGTTTGTCCAGGTCCGTTGATAGTTAGTGATTCAGAAGCTGCTTATGAGAATCTTTTAGGAGATTGATGATGTAGTGGATTCCTGTCATGATGGCTTGAAATGAAGATCCTCTCTCTCATATTCACTAGCAAATCGTCCTCTTCTCATCGCCTAGTTTTAAATTTTCTTCCAACATTTTGGCCATCTTCCTTCCCAAGAAAGCTGCCACCCTCTCATTTAAGTGCAATCCGTCACTACTATAATGATGGTAATGGCCTGAAAAGTCAGTCCAGTTTGCCATGAAGCCAAACCCCTCCTCCTGCACCAGTTCCTCAGCCATTGTTAAGTACCATAAGCTCTTGCTGTCTCTGTGGTGTGACTCGAGGTGCAGGCAGTATTTCAGAAAATATTGCCTTGGCGGGTCTTTTCTTCAATATGGCCCCCAAGTCCCTGAAATCATTTTGTAGGGTCTCCATCTTTCTCTAACTTTGTCATTGGTATCGATATATACCATGACAACTGGGTCCTTTCCAGCGCATCCAATAATCTGTTCATGCAATCTGCAATGTTCGAACCCGAGCGCCGGTAAACAACATACTGTTTGGCGATAATGGTCTTTGTGACGGATTGCCCTCTGTATTCTTCCAATAACTGAATCCCTACCACTAGTATGTGCCTATCCTTTCTGGTAACCTTGCTGTCACATGCTGGTGAAGCCCGTGTGGCCGTCACATGCTGGGGAAGCCTCCATGTCGCCGTCACATGCTGGTGAAGCCTCGTGTGGCCGTCACATGCTGGTAAAGCCTCGTGGTAACGCTACAATCTGCTGAAGTCTTGGTGGGAAAGTTACGGTCTGCCCAAGTCTCAACAACAATCGTTGGATGCTGAAGAGAGTCTTCATGTGAATGACACGTGGTTGATTTAAAGAAATTCCCTTTTGCTTGCGTGTGTTATTAAAAAAAAAACGATTTCAACTGGTTTAAAGCAGAAGGAAAGCCATAGATTTAACAGTTTAAAAAAACAGTTCTATTCCGGCATGGGGAATGCCAACTGTCACATTTATTGTGCTCTCAAATCAAACTGTCATAATGGATCACATGTGCGGCGTTATGGCAGTTTGAAGATTAAACAGAGGCCAAGATGGATACATTGTAATACAAGTAGAAAGGTTGTTTTTTTTGTCTATAGAGCACAGGCACTAGGGTGCAGCTTTTTATATGACAGAGGGTGGGGGGGTGAACAGATCAGGGATAGTGAGAGATGACAGGCAGGGAGTGTGAGGGTAGGGAGACACCGGGAAAGCTGCAAATAGTAACGTATGATGGAGACATGTATAGGGAGGGGGATGAGACACAGGGAGCTGCAGATAGTAGCGTATAATGGAGATGTACATGGAGGGTGAGGGGGAGGAGACACAGGGAGAGCTGCAGATAGAGCGTATGATGGAGACATGTACAGGGAGGGGACACAGGGGAGTGCACTAGAAGATAGAAGTATAATGGAGACTTGTACAGGGAGGGGAGGAGAGGGAGGAGACACAGAGAGAGCTGCAGATAGCAGCGTATGATGGAGACACGTACTGAATCTGGTGTCAGGACTCCGCAGCCCTGACACATGGGAGTCAGTGCAGAGAGGGGAAGGGTAGAAACTGGTAGAATCAGCCAGATATTTCATACACAGCACAAACACTATAACAGGCTTTAAAGGAACAGGACCTTTATTTACTTTTTGGGATAAACAAACGTTTTAATGGTGCCAAAACACGCAAAAATATTTTGTTATACAAATATGTTTATTGGAGTCCAAAGTAACACATATATAGCAATGGAAATGGATATTGATCAGATGTCAACCCCCCTCCCCCCTCCCCCTGCCCCATAGAGGCTGGGTGTTTAATAATAAGAAACAGAAGCACTGCAGATTACTCCCCGCACATGAAAATTAAGAATCGGTTCCCTTTCTGACTCCATTCATTTTAGTGGGTCGGCATAACTGCCAGGCAACCAGAAATTTTTATAGGAAGGTCACCATTAGTGATCCCTGTGTCCCTGTCATGTCTGGTTTATTTATTGTTCCTTAGCATTGGAATTTTGAACTTTTCTCTGTCTAATTTGATGTATAATATATATATATATATATATATAATGTAGGTGAAAGTGCTAAACCCGAATATTCTTTTTTTATTGCAGATGTACGCAGTATTTACTGCAGAGACAGCTCACAAGGCAGGACTGCCCTAGTGAGCGAGACAGAATATGAACGCTACATGGAGGCTTCACCAGCAAATGACGTTCACGCAGAGGCTTCACCAGCATGTGACGTTCACGCAGAGGCTTCACCAGCATGTGACATTCACGAGGAGGCTTCACCAGCATGTGACATTCATGAGGAGGCTTCACCAGCATGTGACGTTCACAAGGAGGCTTCACCAGCATGTGACGTTCATGAGGAGGCTTCACTAGCATGTGACGTTCACGAGGAGGCCACCAGTGAGACGTTCACGAGGAGGTTTCACCAGCATGCGACGTTCACGAGGAGGCTTCACCAGCATGCGACGTTCACGAGGAGGCTTCCCCAGCATGCGACGTTCACGAGAGAGAGACTTCACCAGCATGCGACGTTCACACGGAGACTTCACTAGCATGCGAGGTTCAAACGGAGACTTCACCAGCATGCGAGGTTCAAACGGAGACTTCTCCAGCATGTGAGGTTCAAATGAAGACTTCACCAGCATGTGAGGTTCAAACGGAGACTTCACCAGCATGTGAGGTTCAAACGGAGACTTCACCAGCATGTGAGGTTCAAACAGAGACTTTACCAGCATGTGAGGTTCAAACGGAGACTTTTACCAGCATGTGAGGTTCAAACGGAGACTTCACCAGCATGTGAGGTTCAAACGGGACTTCACCAGCATGTGAGGTTCAAACGGAGACTTCACCAGCATGGGACACCACCTGAATGTGACATACATGTTGAGAGCACAAACAAAACAACAGGACAGCCATGGGAATATCTCCTCCCATGAAGACGAGGGCAAGCTTACAGAAAAGGATAGGCAGATCCTGGTGGTAGGGGATTCTGTCATTAGAGGGACAATCTGTAGCAATCTGTCAGACGGTGAATCAACGAACATTATATTGTTTCCCGGTCGCACGAGTTCGGGACATAGCAGATACAGATGTGCTGAGGAGGACCCGCTGAGTGAGGAGGCAAGTCATGTACATATTGGAACCAATGACAACATTAGAAGAAAATGGAGCTCCCTACAAATGATTTCAGGACTTAGGAGCTATACTGAAGAAAAGAACCTCCAAGGCAGTATTTTGAAATACTGCCTGTACCTCGAGCCACACCAAGGAGGCAGCAGGAGTTTAGGGAGCTTAGCAGGTGGCTGAAGAACTGGTGCAGGAAGGAGGGGTTTGGCTTCATGGAGACCTGGACTGACTTTTCAATTGGTTACTTGCTCTACAGCAGGGATGGACTGCACTTAAATGAACAGGGTGCCACTCTGTTGGCAAAGAAAATAGCCCAAAAGTTGGGAATTTCTTTAAATCAACCACGTGTCATTCACATGAAGACTCCTTCAGCATGCAACGATTTTGTTGAGACTTGGGCAGAACGTAACTTTCCACCAAAGACTCCAGCAGATTGTAGCGTTACCACAGAGGATTCACCAGCATGTGGCGCTACACGGAGGCTTCACCATCATGTGACGGCGACACGGAGGCTTCCCCAGCATGTGACGGCCACACGGAGGCTTCACCAGCATGTGACGGCAAGGTTACCAGAAAGGATGGGCACATACTAGTGGTAGGGGATTCAGTTATTGGAAGAATACAGAGGGCAATCCGTCACAAAGACCATTATCGATAAACAGTATGTTGTTTACCGGGCGCTCGGGTTCGGAACATTGCAGATTGCATGGACAGATTATTGGATGGCGCTGGAAAGGACCCAGTTGTCATGGTATAATTACCCAATGACAAAGTTAGAGAAAGATGGAACGCCCTACAAAATGATTTCAGGGACTTGGGGCCATATTGAAGAAAAGGACCGCCAAGGCAATATTTTCTGAAATACTGCCTGCACCTCGAGTCACACCACAGAGACAGCAAGAGCTTATGGTACTTAACAAGTGGCTGAGGAACTGGTGCAGGAAGGAGGGGTTTGGTCATCATGGCAAACTGGACTGACTTTTCAGGCCATTACCATCATTATAGTAGTGACGGATTGCACTTAAATGAGAGGGGTGCAGCTTTCTTGGGAAGGAAGATGGCCAAAATGTTGGAAGAAAATTTAAACTAGGCAATGAGAAGAGGATGATTTGCTAGTGAATATGAGAGAGAGGATCTTCATTTCAAGCCATCATGACAGGAATCCACTAAGTCATCAATCTCCTAAAAGATTCTCATAAGCAGCTTCTGAATCACTAACTATCAACGTACCTGGACAAACAAGACAATTGGCTGTTCCTAGAAGAAGACTCAACAAAAAGTTTGAGGGACCCTCCCAGGGGCCAGGTATGGCTGTACCAACACAGGTCCCTACACTGGTGGCGGCTGCCACTCCAGTAACCGGAGGGTCTTTCCATCAGCCCTCTATTTACCTTTCTGTAGCTTCTGCAGAAGCTTTAAGGTTCCACAATACATCGCCCAAACATAATCACCTGTAAATCTGAGATGTTGGTGGTAAACAGCCTGCTAGGCCCGAGGGGAACTGAACCAAGCCCTCCAAAAGTTGCCAAAAGTGTAAATGTAGACATTAACCACTTAAGACCCGGACCAATACGCTGGCAAATGACCCAAGGGGTTTTTGCGATTCGGCACTGCGTCGCTTTAACAGACAATTGCGCGGTCGTGCGACGTGGCTCACAAACAAAATTTGCGTCCTTTTTTTCCCACAAATAGAGCTTTCTTTTGGTGGTATTTGATCGCCTCTGCGATTTTTATTTTTTTGCGCTATACAAAAAATAGAGCGACATTTTTGAAAAAAAATCAATATTTTTTACTTTTTGTTATAATAAAAAACCAATAAACTAAATTTTAGTCAAACATTTAGGCCAAAATTTATTAGCCACATGTCTTTAGTAAAAAAAAATCGCATTAAAAAAAAAATTAGCTACCTAGCGGGAACAGCGACACTAATACAGCGATCAGAAAAATGATCGCTTAGTGACGCTGGCAATAGGGAGTGAAAGGGTTAACTAGGGCAGTGATCAAGGGGTTAAAACTTTATTGGGGGGGGGTGGGGGGGGGGGGGCTCTGCTGACTGACATACACTCACTGACAAATGTCTGTCACATCCACGTACTAAATAATACAGTAATGATGTACAGTTACAGCGGGCACTGTGAGGGGGTAGGGGGGAGGGGGCGGGTATCGGGGGGGTGGGTAAGTTAGTGTGTGTTTTGTCACGGCATGCTGTGTTGGTGTGTGTCACGTCTTGGTGTCTCTGTGTTATCACAAGCACGGGATTGACGATGAAGGGGTGATCGCTCGCTTCCTCCTGCAGTGTTGTAGACAGAGAGGACAGGTGGCGGTGGGGTGGGCGGCAGGGCGCAAATGCTGGGAGCGATCGAATGAGCGCATGACCTGAAACACGGATAGCCGCCACCCTGTGTCGGATGACGTCGGATGGCTGGGAGCGATCGACCTGCGATAGCCGCACTTGTCGGATCGCTCTGCAGCCGCGCGGACCACCGCATGTACGGGGGGGGGGGGTCCGATCGGACCCCCGATCCCCCCAAGGCACCAACGTATATATACCATTGCCATTCTGCCGACGTAAATGTACATGCGGCGGTCCTTAAGTGGTTAAGCTTTAAGGTTAATCATCAAAATATAACACTCTAAAGGGAAAGGTAGAACAAAGGGGGAGTATGGAAGAGGGAGAGAGGGAAGAAAGGGGGGAGAAGGGAAGGTTGGGGGAAGAAGAAGGGGTGAGGGTTTGGGGGGACCCCCACACCTTCCCTACCCGCAACCTTCCATCCCCCCTACTTTCCTCCCTCTTTGCCCCTTCCATTTTCCTTCCCCCTTGTTCTACCTTTCCCTTTAGAATGTGATATTTTTGATTAACCTTAAAGCATAATGTCTACTTTTACACTCTTGGCAACTTTTGGATATGAGGCGGCTTTTGGACTCGGTTTGGTTCCCCCCGGGCCTAGCGGGCTGTTTACCACCAACATCTCAAGCACTTTTATACAGGTGATATGTTTGATCTATGTATTGTCGATCGGCATAAAGGAATTAATTATTTTGTGAAGTTTGAAGGCCGGTATGTTTTTAAGGCATGTGTTGGACCGGCTATAAGAGGAGGTTGAAGGCCGGTATATTTTTGAGGCATGTGTGGACCGGCTAAAGGGAGGTTGGAGGCCAGTATGTTTTTAAGGTGTGTGTTGGACCGGCTATAAGAGGAGGTTGAAGGCCGTTATGTTTTTGAGGCGTGTGTTGGACCAGCTATAAGAGGAGGTTGAAGGCTGGTATATTTTTGAGGTGTGTGTTGGACCGGCTAAGGGGAGGTTGGAGGCCGGTATGTTTTTGAGGCGTATGTTGGACTGGCTATAAGAGGAGGTTGAAGGCCGGTATATTTTTAAGGCGTGTGTTGGACCGGCTAAGGGGAGGTTGGAGGCCGGTATGTTTTTGAGGCGTGTGTTGGTCTAGCTATAAGTGGAGGTTGGAACTATTTTTGTCTTCAGAGGTCGGAGAAGTCTTTCCAGCTTTCTTTAGGCTTTCTTTGCTGGAGAAATGAGAACTCTTCCCGCCAGTGAGGTCCTTCATGGAGAAGTCCGAGATAGTACAAATCATCATTCTTTTGCTATAAAATTACTCAGAACCTCCAAACATTATATATGTTTTTTTTTAGCATACACCCTAGGGAATAAAACGACAGTCATTGCAACATTTTATCTAGCACGGTATTTGCGCAATAATTTTTCAAACGCCTTTTTTTGGGAAAAAAATGGTTTCATGAATTAAAAAAACAGTAAAGTTAGCCCAATTTTTTTTGTAAAATATGAATGATGATGTTACACCGAGTAAATAGATACCTAACATGTCACGCTTTAAAATTGCGCACACTTATGGAATGGCGCCAAACTTCAGTACTTAAAAAAGCACTTACAAGTGCCAGAATAGGCCGGTATTGAGGTGGGTATAAAAGCCCGGTATTGAAGGGGTTAAAATAACTGTGAATGCTACATTGGGTGTAACAAGATGTCCGCTCAGGGCTGTCTTAATAGGATCTTGGGCCCCTGGGCAAAGTAATGCTCTGGGGCCCCTACAATGGTGACAGTGCAGGTAAACGGACATCAAGTAGGTAGGAGGCAGACTGCCTTCCCTGTGTATCTATCACTCTTAGTGCTATCATGGGGCCCCAATTTCGGGGTGGTGTGGGCTCAAGGACCAGATGCTTGGGGCAAAGTGCAGGGGCCCCCCAT
Source organism: Rana kukunoris (assembly GCA_029574335.1). Classification (NCBI taxonomy): domain Eukaryota; kingdom Metazoa; phylum Chordata; class Amphibia; order Anura; family Ranidae; genus Rana; species Rana kukunoris. The sequence goes on from CM056056.1 coordinate 62,938,086, forward strand.
GCATCTGGGGCCCCTGGTCAGTGCCCAGGTGTGCCCTCTCATTAAGACAGCCCTGGGTTTACCTGCACCGTGGGTGCAACGCAGTGTACCGTTTGGCTTTCCTGCACTTTGCAATAGACTTCTATTATATTCTGCAGGTTTGATGGACTTTCAGAAAGCTCACAAAACTCGCAGGTAATAACAGAAATCTATGGCTCAGTGCAGGTAACCCGCAGGTGCACTGCTCTGCATCTGCAGATCAGTTTGAAAGCAGCCCAGTAACCTTTGCAGAACAGATATGCCCATATATACACTGTGGATTTAGTAATAAACTGACCTTTAATAACAGTATTCTATTCCATCAGAGAGCAGGAGGTCGTGGGCCACATCAGAGGGCTCTGCGGGCCACATGTGGTCCCGGGCCACTGGTTGGGCACCCCTGCTTTAAGGCTTCTTTTTCTTTGCTTTATTTTTCAGTAGTAGTTGAAGAGCTGGAAGGGTAATAGGTTCAGGTATATAACTTTTGCTCGGAAACACTCCTGTCTCCAGCAACGTAGCTTTCATCGCCACTCTAGCCAGATTGGGTATTGTGCACCTATATAGGCCTCTCTCACTAACCTAGCAGCCAGGATGTCACACGGAAACTTTAGTAAAGTCTCTGCCACAGACCTTCACAAAGATGGAGGTATATTTGGTCCAGAAACCTCTCAGTACAGGATTAAGCACCTGGATTTCTCTTGAATAAATTCTTGTGAACTCAGAACTGACAGGCGACCATCATTTGTCCTCTCAGTAATCGTGCGTCCTTCGATGAAGTTCAAGGCCTCTCCTGAGATACCAGCCTCTTGCTCGGTGCTCTCCAAGACAGGTTCTTCATCGAGTGGCTTCCTCCTCTCTGGACGAACATCACAGGACCACTCTGCAACGTAGACCCAGTCTGACTACCAGGCTTACTTAGTAGATCACAACCCTGGACCAACGTGGTCCTGGAGCCAGGAACACTTGAGCACGCACCCCCGGCCAGGAGGGCCACACACAGGGGGGTAGTGGGACAACAGGCCAGGATCGGCAACGACGATCCCGAACTATTAACGTCTGTCCCTTAAAGCGGATCTCCACCCTAAAGTGAAGATCCGCTGATCGGAACCCTCCCCTCCGGTGTCACATTTGACACCTTTCAGGGGGGAGGGGGGTGCAGATACCTGTCTAAAGACAGGTATCCGCACCCACTTCCGGCCCGCAGTCTCGGGCAAAAGACGGGCTTTTCCGTTGTGTGCTGGGAACTCTCGGCTCCCAGCACACAGCGGGAGCCAATCGCCGGGCGCAGCGCGACTCGCGCATGCGCCGTAGGGAACCGGGCAGTGAAGCCGGAGCGCTTCACTTCCTGGTTCCCTCGCCGTGGATGGAGGGGGGAGAGCAGGGTGATGAGCGATCGCTCATCCTCTGCTGCGGACGCCGCTGGACTCCAGGACAGGTAAGTGTCCTAATATTAAAAGTCAGCAGCTGCAGTATTTGTTGCTGCTGGCTTTTAATATTTATTTAAGGTGAACCATCCGCTTTAAGTACTCCCCCCCAGCATGTACAGCGGGACGATCAACTCCCTCTGATTGGCTGCTGAAGGGGAACACCCAAAACACCTTGACCTAACTGCTGCAACCCCTGGCCTGGAGTAATAACGACACCCCAGACAACAATAGTGGTCGCTCACAGTACAGCCATGGCTGGAACAGAGGCCCAAATTTAGTGAAAAACATACAGTCTGAGTCAACTAACTCTCAGACTACCCCCTAAATTTAAAGCAGCGCCAGCCTGGCCAATAAGTAGCAGGCCACTACACACACACATCAGAGCACCCCTGGAGCAGGAGTGAATTAGATTGATTGCTGCCACAGGAGCAAGAAAAATAAATGTATCATTTTGCCATATGCCCCCTGGATGAAACCAGGGATATAGGGACATGCTGATATTCTGAAATGCTAGCTACCTGGCTGTCTCTAACTTCAGTCTTTAAGCTGGCCATGCACAGCTCTGATTTTAGCTGATTCCTGTGAATGTGCGACAGCAGCTATGGTGTAGAACAGGGGTCTCAAACTCGAATTACCTGAGGGCCGCAAGACAAGTTTTAATATCCCATGGGGGGCCGCATGCAAACTTTCAAACTTCAAAAACAGTACTGGTGTATGCGAACGTATTATTAACCCCCAGCTCTGTGTCAGCGGACGCATTATTAACCCCCAGCACTGGTGTCAGCGGACACATTATTAACCCCCAGCACTGGTGTCAGCGGACACATTATTAACCCCCAGCACTGGTGTCAGCGGACACATTATTAAACCCTAGTATTGGTGTCAGCAAACGCATTATTAACCCTGACCACTGCACTGCACGCGGACCACTGCACACGGACCACAGCACACGGACCACTGCACACGGACCACTACACTGCACACGGACCACTGCACTGCACACGGACCACTGCACTGCACACTGCCGACAGACCACTACACTGCCGACAGACCACTACACTACACACTGACCACTCACCATCATGGCACAGCACATCAAGGCTCACAGCCTAGCAAATCAGGGCACAGCACATCAGGGCACAGCACATCAGGGTACAGGGCACAGCACATCAGGGTACAGCACATCAAGGCACAGAGCCCAGCAAATAAGGGCACATTGCACAGCACATCAGGGCACAGGGCACAGCACATCAGGGTACAGGGCACAGTGCACATGAGGGCACAGCGCACATGAGGGCACAGCGCACATGAGGGCACAGCGTACATCAGGGCACAGCGCACATCAGGGCACAGCGCACATCAGGGTACAGGGCACAGCACATCAGGGTACAGGGCACAGCACATCAGAGCACAACAGGGTACAGGGCACAGCACATAGGGGTACAGCACAACAGGCCACATCAGGGTACAGAGCACGGCACATCAGGACAGGACATATCAGCACAAGGCACATGGGACATCAGGGTACAGGACATGGCACATCAGGGTACAGGGCACATGAAACAGCACATCAGGGTACAAAGCCCAGCAAATCAGTGTACATGGCACACATCAGGGCACATGGGGCATATCAGGGCACATGAGAGCACATCAGGCACAGCACATCAGTACAGGGCACATGGCACATCAGGGTACAGGGCACAGGGTACCCTGATGTACAGAGCCCAGCACATCAGTGTACATGAGGCACATCAGGGTACATGGGGTACATCAGAGCACATCAGGGTACCTGGGGCACATGGCATATCAGGGTACATGGGGTACATCAGGGCACAATCAGAGCACATCAGGCATACCTCCCAACAAAGTTGTTGAGCTGAGGGGGGTCCGCAGATCATAGTTGTTGAGCGGGGGAGGTTCCGCGGATCGAAGTTGTTGAGCGGGGGAGGTTCCGCGGATCGAAGTTGTTGAGCGGGGGGGTTCGCAGATCAAAGTTGTTGAGCGGGGGGGGGGTCCACGGCTCGGAGTTGTTGAGGGGGGGTCCGCAGATCATACCGCGAATCACAGGGATTTACCGCGAGTCGCAGGGATTTAACGCGAATCGCGGGGATTTAACGCGAATCGCTGGGATTTAGCGCGAATCGCGGTAATCGCGGGGGGGGGGGGGGGGGGCGCCCTGCCTGCGGGCCATTACTGGTCCGCGGGCCGTAAATGGCCCGCGGGCTGGTACTTTGAGACCCCTGGTGTAGAAGAACCCCATTGTCACAGGGGGGAATTCAGAGGTGAGGGGAGTTGCTGCATAGGAACATGTTACACATTACACCCTAAATACAGGTGTATCATGTAACATGTTGCTAAAGCTATACCTATCTTGAAAACCAGGGCTCTCCAAACGTTCTAAACAGAAGGCCAGTTTATTGTCCTTTAGGATGGGGGGGGGCAGTGCCGTATCTAGGGTATGGCAGCCATGGCAAGTGCCATGGGTGCCATATGAAGGGGGCGCTGATGAGTGGCTGGGCACCAAGGCACTTACCAGGGTCTCAGGGTCTCTTCTTCCCTCCTCCCGAGCATAGGCAGGATCTCCTTTTCAGCACCTTTGCTAATGGATAAAGGCAGTGCTATCGCTGCTGCTTTCAGCCACAGCCCTTTCCCAGGCTCTCCCATTTCATTTGGTCGGTTTGGCAGCACACAAAAAAGAAGGAGGAACATCAGTTTCTCTCTCTCCTCTGTGAAAACTGAGGCCTTAAGAGATGAAGATTTCATCACTTCCAGTATTGGTTCTGCATTTACCTTGCCTTGGAGGGCAGAGGAGGGATCAGGGGTCTAATAAACCTCAGATTTCTCCATAAAGAGGTTATGTCACTACCCAAGTTATCACAAGGGATGATAAATATTATACTAGTTTTTGTTTTTTTGTTAAGGTTATCTCTGAGATGGGTTTCAAATGTTTCGACAGGGGCGCAGTTTCAGTGCTTGCCATAGGCGCCATTTTCACTAGATACACCTCTGGGGGGGGGGGGGGCAGCCTGTGGCCAATCGGAGCAGAAAATGCCTCTTTAGTGCAAATAATATTGTCCCATCAATGGTGTCAGTGGGAGGAATAGTGCCCAACAATTAGTGTCAGGTCAACACTAAGGGCCAAATAAAGCAAGCAAAGGGCCACCGTTTGCTTAAATATACAGCAAACTAAAGTCAGCATAAAGTCAGAACTGTTTATCTGCAAAGCTGTTGAGAGTCAGTGACTAAAGACACTGGTTCAGTATGACATCCAAACAACAAGCTTTTCAGAAGGTGAAGTTAGTAATGACATATTTAAAATTTGCGTAGTGCGCACGTCTCCATTGTCAAGGCAAGTTATCTAGCTGCACCTCTCAGAGAGAAACAATATTCTGGCTGTGCATTCAAATATTCATATTATAAAAGAACAATTTTAATGTGTTATTTAAAGATATGATTCTATTTTAAAATATCCAATTTTCTTATCTCCCCTTTGAAATATTCATTTTTTTCTGTTGAATTTGTGCATATTATTTCCATTTAATTATTCTTGCATCTTATGTATTAGGAGCCATCTGGACCTTGCTATATTTAAAAAAGTACATTTGATTTAAAGCAGTATAAAACCTGAAAGCTGAAATGTATTATAATGCAGCTTCCCAATTCCAATGTAATAGCTGCATTTGTTTTCTTTCCTCTATTATCATATGGTGTTCAAGCCAATAAGTCTGTGTTTTTTCAACAGAACAAGCTCTCTTGCAGATGTATCAGTTTACAGGGATGGCACTAAACAATTAACACTGGCAGGGGATGCTTACAATGATCAGCATTTAATTATGTTAAACCATCATCCTAAAAGGAAAAAAACTGTTTGCTGTAACTACTTATCTGAGCTGGAGTTTGGCTTCAATTTGTTAATTTTATTAAATCTGCTAGTACATCCAACACCCCCCCCCCACCCAGACTGACAATGCTGCAGTCCAATGGTGCCCCCTGTGCTTCTTCCTCCAGAGCGGGGGCACGCTAATACAGGAGGTGTGTTACTGACCCCCAGATAACCAGAAAAAAAGGAAACCAATGCAGCCACAATGATTGGTAATCTGCAATATACAAAATATTTGGTTTTGGGTTTAATATTCTTGCCAGACATAAATATATTTATTTGCATCAATAAAGGCTGTTGGTTTTTGTTCCATAAGTACTGTGGCCTAAAGCCTAGTACACACGATCAAAAAATTATAAAAAATCATACGCAAAAAAATACCGCTTTCAAAGAGATCGTACAATAATCTGATCGTTAGTATGCAGCTTTCGAGAGCTTATCACGACAGTTTATACAAGTGGCCAAGTGGGAGGAGGATGGCATCTATGGGAGACCCAGACCAGAGTTAATTCTCTGTAAAAGGTACATAGACGACATCCTCCTCATATCAGATGGTTACCAGGATTTATTGGCCTAGTTTATGATTATGCTGAATGCCAATGATAGGGGTATCAGGTTGCTACACGAGTACGCTTTTTGGACTTAAGAAGCAGGGTTTTGGATGGAGCTATTGTTACATCTACTCACTTCAAGGAAACTGTTAGGAACAGATTTATCAATACCAATATTTGTCACCATTCTGCTTGGCTAAGATCAGTTCCATTAAGTCAGTTCCTAAGGGTTAGGAGGAATTGCACTAATCATGATGATTTTTTGCAGGAAGCCTCTTCTCTGAAGCATAAATTAATTGAAAAACATTATGACCCAGTTGAAATTAATCAGGTCCTTATACGTGCTAATGGGAAAAATAGAGATGAGTTACCGTTACCTAGGAAAGCTGGCCTGACAGATTCCTTTAAGTTTGCCTTCATTACTGTATATTCTGCCGAGCATTATGCAATGAAGAGGATTTTGCGAAGACATTGGGAGGTGTTACGGAATGATAGGATCTTGGGACCCCATCTGCCTAAGTTACCTGTGGTTTTCTATAGAGGAATTCCCCTTCTAAGACTACAGGTAGCACCCAATGTAACAGAGCCTCCCAAAAGGATTATATTTTTTCCAAATTTGGTGGTTTCTTTTCTTGTAGAAATTGTCCAATTTGTAAGTTTCATGCCCTGAGGTGTAGGAGGGTTCACTCTATGAGTCTAATTTTACCCACGAACATTTCCCCAGTAAGCATTCTATAACTTGCACATCTAAGAACATGATTCATCTTATTTGGTGTCCATGTGGCCTGGAGTATATTGGCCAAACTGTCCGTAAACTTCAGACCAGGCTAAATGAACATGTGGCAAATATAAAAAGGGGCTTCCCTAAACATAGTCTATCCAAACACTATGGCACACATCATAACTGAAATTCAGAGGAAACTGTGTTTCTGATCATAGATAGATTCACCAGTAATTGGAGAGGTGTCTGCAATGTGATTAGGGATGCGTCTAAATTGGAAACCCAGTGGATAAGGCAACGACTTATTCCTTGTACACAAGACTGTTTTTCATGTCATGGAAAAAAAAATGCAATTTTTAATCGGTCATTAAAAACGGTCGTGTGTAGGCTCCAAAGCATTTTATTCGCTGAGAAAAATGGGCATTAAAAATTTAGACCTTGCGCTATTTTTCTCGTCGTTTTTCACATCGTCGTTTTTCTCATTGTAAAAAACGGTCGTTTGTACGCTTTAACGATGGGGAAAAAACGTGCATGCTCAGAAGCAAGTTATGAGATGGAAAATTAGCATAATCAACCAAACGGTGGCGCCATTCTAATGGAACTTCCCCTTTATAGTGTCGTCGTACGTCACCGCACCTTTGCTCAAGCATTTTTTATCACGATTGTGTGTATGCAAGGCTGGCTTGAGAGGAATTACGTCGAGAAAAACTTTGTTTTCTTGTCATGAAAAACGGTCTTGTGTACACGGCATTACACTCCATTCAGTATGAATATAGAATGGGATGTCAACGCTTTTATTAATGCTTAAGTTCTGATAACCATTGATAGTAAGTAATTTTTTGTATAATGTCTCTTTGTTTCTATTCATATTTATGATATGTATACGAGTTATATTAATATAACAATGTATTATGTATGTCATTTTTTTTAAATGTGTAACTAAACTAATTTAGTAATGTAATATCCTGTTCAACAACAAGATAGCACTGCTTCTGGGTATGGTTAAAGGGGTTGTAAAGGTTCGTTTTTTATTTTTTAAATAGGTTCCTTTAAGCTAGTGCATTGTTGGTTCACTTACCTTTTTTTTCAATTTTGCTTCTAAAGGGTTTTTTTCTTTGACTGAATTTCTCACTTCCTGTTCCTCCTCAGTAAGCTTGCCCCCATCATCCGAGCTGTTCTGGCTGGGGGTTAGTTAGCGTGCTGGCCCCCCCCCCCCCTTGAGACTACATCCCTGCGGGGAGACGTTGAGTTCACATAGCGATATATATATATATATATATATATATATATATATATATCAATTGATTAATTTTATATGATTCATGATGTTTATTTATTTATGTCTCCTATTGGTTATCCAATATGTTAGGGGATATTTTTACCTGTTTTAGCATTCTTCTGGCTATGGGGGTGGATCTATAGTGTTTGTTCTTGTGTGGAATGCACTTATAGTTGATCTGTAAGCTTCCCTGTCGTGGGGTTGGCTTCTAGTTCCGGTATTTGCAACACCATTTTAGCCGCTGCCTTATATCCGTCCAGCCTATATATATATATATATATGTATATATATATATATATATATGTATATATATATATATTCAGAACGTACATCTAACCACGCCCCTGACAACGTCATCTGTTGACAAAAAAACGTAGGGGAGCTGGAGCCATTTGATGTTTGTGTATGCTGGGACGCATCTTGCTGGTTGGGAATGCTACTAAGACATGCATGCCATGTTAGTGTTACTTTTATCCAGGGCTTTTTTTCTCTGAAAATAGGTGCAGGAACAGGAGATGACCCCCCCAAAGCCCCACTCCCACCCACACACACATCCTCCGAACTGCACCAAATAGTGTGTGTGGTCAAATTTCACCAACAGTGGAAGGGTCTAATACTGGGAGTGCATTACATACAGAGTGCGGAGTTCAGAGGTGCATTACTTGAAGAGTTTGGGGGGTCCTATGTGCATAGTGCATAATTCAGAGGTGTGCTGCATACAGAGTACAGAGTTCAGGGGTGCCCTACACAGAGTGCAAAGTTCAGGGGTGCATTACATACAGAGTGCAGAGTTGAACCGTCTTTCACAGCTGCTTACCTCTGCCTCCCCATCCACATCTCACTTTCACCCCTCTTCAGCTCTGACCTCTGTATGCAACTCGTCTTCCACTGCCCTCATCTTCTCCCTCCCTCCTTAAAAGCTCCACCATCTTCCACATGTCTTACATGTGTTGCTGTATTACGCTGAAGCACCTAGCCGGCTCTAGTATCTCCCCGCAGACTGTGGGTAGCTCTGCCTCCTCACTTGCAGGGAGATCATCCAGTAGGGGTGTCAGGATCTGCACTGCACCCTGGACACCTGCATCTCCCTTGTCCCCATCCTGCACTCAGTGGGAGCCACTCAGGAGATCAGATCTGTGGGAGCCATTGGAAGACAAGCTGTCACTTGTAAACACAGAAGCTGGACTTATGTGTTTACAAGTAATAGTGGTGAGCAAGGAGCAGAGGGCCTGAGCCAGAGGTGGTGGAAAAGTTCCAGCTGGAAAAAAAGCCCTGCTTTTATCAGACATTAAACTGGATTGAGATCTCTGCACTGTGAGGAGTGTCTCTTTTGTCCCTCTATGTGATTGATCAAGCTTTGGAGGATAAGATTGTACTACCTGGAAACTTAAAGAGACTGGCGATTTCACTTGACTACCTATTGCATTTTGACCTTTGTAATCAGTGTCTGGAGAGGAGGGTAAGAGGCAGTGTGATTGGGTGCCGGTGGTGGTTTCCTCACTTGTGTGCTATTTACTGCACTTTAACCCTTTCTGGATATCTCCTGTGGATTTTTCTCTTTATGGACTTATGAAATTTCATTTTTAATGTTTAACACTGCACTTTTATCCCTTTTATGTATTTGTTTTGACCTTCATCAATAATTGTGCTAGCAGGTTATTTTAGTGATTGTGTATATTCTTTACTAAGCACAGCATGTACATTTTACAAAATTATTCAAAGGGACAAACACGAAAATTGCTTGCATGATACCAGAACGTACAATTTTCGTTTAATCTGTACAGTATTCATCCAAAAAAAAAACCAGAAGACCAAAACCACGCATTTTCAGAAACAAAAGAATGCTTTACAATACAATCCAACACATTACATCACTTCCAGTTGTATTCTGTCATACTAGAATTTTCATATGTTAAGTAACCTCTTCATTGTTAATATGAGACTAGCATGCAAAAAGAAAAACGGGTGATCATTCGTCTGATATTCTCATCCGAGGCTTGACTGAAATGGAGAGTACAGGTATATAGTAATACTAGCTGAGTACCCGGAGTTGCCCGGTCTTCCTATCTTAACCTTTTGGGGAGGAAAATCATAGTTATATAAATATAAATAAATAAATAATAAATAACACAATGTTTAATTTTAGAAATTTGACAGATAAAAATATGAATAACATGTATTTCCCATAGAGTTGAATGGGACTTTAAAGAAAAACCCTTTCCCATAGAGTTGAATGGGACTTTTAAGAAAAACCCCGACCATGGCAAATGGGGGTGGGTAAGGGTTAAACCACCTATCCAATGTTTGTTGCTGACATATAAGTAACATGTGTGCCAAGTTTCATGGTAATATCTTTAGCCGTTTGGACGTGATGCTGGAACATACATACATACACACACACACACGTTGAGTTTTATATATATAGATTTATAATAATGGGAGGAAACAGTTATCTACACAACTTAAGTTGTTGCTTATAGTGGCTATTTTCTTAGGTAATAAAAGATGAGATTTGATTCCCTACCATTGTGAAGAACGTGTCTTTCCTCTGATTGTATAAATATTACCAATTATATCCCTGTTCATAAATGGAATCATAAGTGCTGAATGAGTTTTGTCCGCTGATTGATTCATATTACGAATATGCATTTCTGCACAGTTAGGTAATAATTTAACTGGACATGTATTATTTCATCCTATTCCAATTTTATTGGAAGGACGCATATGGTTAGTTGATTGTGGGGCCAGGAGCTCATCATGGACTATAAGGCTTTTTGCACACAGAGAATTTGGCCATTTCTACTAGACGCCTTTCCTACTGGCAGCATTGTTTTGGCATAAAAATCGATTGGGCATTAATTCATTTCATGGTCAAGAATTATAATTTTTTCTGGCCATTGAAATTAATTAATGCTCAAAAGCTTAACGTGCCTAATGTTAATATGCGTTTAGTAAAAGTGTTTTTTCTGTCAAAATGCTGCTGCTCCTATAGGCAGTGGCAATAGTTTTTTATTTTTAAATGTCCAGTGTGTATGAGGCCTAAAGGAGGATTCAGAATGGCTGATAAATATAAAAGGGGATTGTGGGGTGGAGGCAGAATGGCAATTGGACGTAGACCACAGAAGCAGAAAAGAGACGGAGTGGAAGCTGTTTATGGCAAAGAGTGGAGGATACAAAGAAAGGACAGCTGACTGTGGGACACTAAGCAAGGGCAGAGAAGGTATAGGAACTGACATGGCAAAGAGATGAAAAAGGGCATAAAAATTAAGAAATCCTGGGAAGAATGAGAAAGACGAGGCAAACATTAGATCATCATCGATAAAAGGATAGAGAGGTTAGACAGGGCATGGGCTGATCAAATACCAGGGAGAGAGAGAGAGAGAGAAATAGAGGAAGGAAACCGAGAGTAAATGATCATAAATGGGTGAAGAAAGAGCAGACAATGAGTTCTGATCACGGACCATGGAGAGACTGAGACTGATCATACCATGGATCATTACAAGAATAGGTACATTGAGAGAAAAAGTATTTGATCCCCTGCTGATTTTGTACGTTTGCCCACTGACAAAGACAATTCAGAATACATAAAAACAATCATAAATGAATATAACGTCTCAAGTATTGTGATTTGGGCCTCATCACAATACTTGAGACAACCGTGTATTAATTTATGATTGTTTTTATGTATTCTGAATTGTTATGAATTATATTCATGATTTTATAGTCGCCATATACCTGGCTTTTTAGACATTTATACGATAATTCAATGATTTTCAAATGTATAATTTCTCTTATTCTTGTTGCCTTTAAAGTCCCAACCCCTTGCTAGGGGGACACCCCTTTTTTCGTTCTCCAAACAGACGGGATGTTGGCAACATAATTAATCTATCTCTGGTACAAAACTCTTTTTTTGTTAGCAATCAGAGGTCAGATTTTTCTTGTAGTTGGCCACCAGGTCTGCACACATCTCAGGAGGGATTTTGTCCCACTCCTCTTTGCAGATCCTCTCTAAGTAATTAAAGCGGAGGTTCACCCTAAATATACTATTTTTCCATGTGATCCAGAATACTGGCGTCAGCGCCAGTATGCTGTTTTTTTTTTTTTTTTAATGCCCCACTTACTGTCTAATCTTCAATTTTAATTTAGCTCCACCGCGGTGGATGGCGCCTGTATAGCCTGTCACTGGTTCCGAAAATACCCAATTTAGGACTCGGGTATTTCCGGCGCAATACAGCGCCTGCGCACAGACCTAGGAGCTGACTGCGCAGGCGCCGTATTTCTCAGAGTCCTATTTCGGCTTTGTTCGGAGGGCGTGACGTGCCATAGCCGTAGGACTCGGAGAAATACGGCACCTGCGCAGTCAGCTTCTAGGTCTGTGCGCAGGCGCCGTATTGCGCCGGAAATTCCTGAGTCCTAAATGGGGTATTTTCGAGACCAGTGACTGGCTATACAGGCGCCATCCCCCGCTGGGGAGATAAATCAAAATTGAAGATTAGACAGTAAGTGGGGCATTAAAAAAAAAAAAAACAGCATACTGGCGCTGACGCCAGTATGCTGGATCACATCGAAAAGTGTATATTTAGGGTGAACCTCCTCTTTAAGATTTCTAGGTTGACATTTTGGTAACTAGAACCTTCAGCTCCCTCCACATATTTTCGATGGGATTAAGGTCTGGAGACTGGCTAGGCCACTCTGGGACTTTAATGTGCTTCTTCTTGAGCCACTCCTTTGTTGCCTTGGCTGTGTGTTTTGGGTCATTGTCATGCTGAAATACTCATCCATGACCTATTTTCAATGCCCTGGCTGAGGATGACCATGTTTAGACAACATATCTTTGATTGCAGAGAAAGAGGGTGGAGGAAACCACGGCTGTTAGGCCTCGTACACACGATTAAATGAGTCTGTTCAAATCGGTCGGACCGACCGATTTGAAGAGATCTGTCTGCTGGGATTTTGGTTTGCTCGCGTGTACACACGAGCAAACCAAAATCCCCGCCAGCAGACAGCGCGCTGACGTGTCGGTGACGTGGCGGTGACGTTGACGCCGCCACGTCACCGCACCAGGAAGTAAAACACTTCCGCCCATGCGTCGAAATCATTCGGCGCGTGTGCGAGAAGACATGTCTGCTGGTTAGCATACTAACCAGCAGACATGTCGGGTGGACGGGTTCCCAGCCGATAGATTTCAAAGCATGCTTTGAAATCTGTCGGGTGGCCAAATCCGTCTGTTTGCCCGTACACACGATCGAATCTGTCTGCTGAAACGGTCTAGCAGACCGTTTCCAGCAGACAGATTTGATCGTGTGTACGAGGCCTAACTCTTGTCCATGGACCAAATAATGTTAAGTTATTAAACTGACTCACCTGTGAATTTTATAAGTTAGTTTTCAAAGGTGCCATTTGCTCCAAATAATGGATGGATCTGTATTTAGGCTCAGACTGTAGAATCTGTTAAAGCGGATCTCCACCCTAAAGTGAAGATCCGCTGATCCGAACACTCCCCCCCTCCGGTGTCACAATTGACACCTTTCAGGGGGGAGGGGGGTGCAGATAGACAGGTATCTGCACCCACTTCCGGCCCAGCATTCACGGGCAAAAGACGGGCATTTCATCACATCCCGTCTGTCCCCCGTTGTGTGCTGGGAACACTCGTCTCCCAGCACACAGCTGGAGCCAATCGGCGGGCGCAGCGCGACTCGCGCATGCGCCGTAGGGAACCGGGCAGTGAAGCCGCAGCACTTCACTTCCTGGTTCCCTCACCGTGGATGGAGCGGGGAACAGCAGAGAGATGAGCGATCGCTCATCCTCTGCTGCGGACGCCGCTGAACTCCAGGACAGGTAAGTGTCCTAATATTAAAAGTCAGCAGCTGCAGTATTTGTTGCTGCTGGCTTTTAATATTTTTTGTTTTGTGAACCATCCGCTTTAAGTATAAGGCGGCGTACACACGACCGAGGTTCTCGCTGGAAACCAGCGAGAACCACGCTGTAAGCTGCATTCCAGCGAGGACCTCGGCCGTGTGTACACGGAGTGCTCGCCCCGCCCGTCGGGAATCCCGTCGAGCGAAAAGAGAGCACGCTCTCTTTTTGCTCGACGGCACGCCTGGATGAATGGCTGGTTGCCATTCCCGACGGGCGGGTCGCCGATTTCGACGGCCGGCAGAGAACCTCGACGGGCGGAACGATGTGTTCTGCCCGTCGAGGTTCTCTGCCGTGTGTACGCGGCCTAAGTCTATACAGGGAAATATGTTGTTTTTAATTCGTGTAGTTACTTCTGAACTGCTTCTGACTTGCTTCAAGTTGGTTCTAAGTTGCTTCTGCATCCACATTGCCCTGTATGTGGAAAAAATAGATCAGTTCAAGCACAGGCGTGTGTCTGTGTACATTAGCCCTATATCATCTCATCAGCCAACCCCAAAAGTAAACAGCCAATAAAGTAGTAAAGGTTTATTTGTATATCTTATAGGAAAAACATATAAAGACATTTTCTGCCAGAATAAAGGCAAAAAGGGACATTACTCTTATTTGCGGTCTCCAGGGTGTACTGTATTTCAAAGTATTTTGGCTACCCTCTATTGGTCCGACTTGGGTGCGATTTAAGCCCTTGTACAGGCTTCTAAATAGTATCCAAGTCAGATCAAGTTGGAAAGAAGTCGTTGGGCAGAGTTGCAGCCAAAGTCGCAGCAGTGAGAAACCGAGCCTTAAAGTGTTTGTTACCCCAACGTTTCATATCCCTGATATGTGCCTGCTGTACCATGTACTTGTTTGACAAAGTCTCCTGTTCTCTTTGTATTGCTTCCTTTGTGTGAAATCCCTTGTGTTCCTAACAGTCTCTCTGTTTTCTATTAAAAACTGACCGAGCTAAGCAGGAGAACACATTGTGGTCAGATCTCTAGCCATGCTTCTCCAATTATCAGACTTGTCCTGACATTCCCCGCTGCACAGCCATTCACTGGGAAGCTCGGTGTGCTGCTCCTCCCCCCAGCTCTTATGCAGCTGAGAACAGAGGAAATGTGATCATTTATAAAAAAAGAAAAAGGGAAAAAATTTATTGATAATGTTCTTTTATATCTATACACAAATGTTTTGCCTTTCATTTATATTTTAAACTAAATGGATTGTTTTACAAGATGATCGTTTACAATCACTTTAAAGTGGAGTTCCACCCTGAATTTTCTTTCCCATAATCAGACTCCTTTAAACCTATAAAGAAACATTTGGAGGATTTTTTTTTTTATATACTTACCAGAAACGCCCTGTTGCTATGTAGTCCTGCTAATCTGCCACTTTCTGGTCCGCGGCACTCCTCGTCACTTTCTCCCTCACCTGTGCGCCCTAGGAAATTATGTGTCATTATTTCCCAGGAGTCTGTGGGCAATACTGTGATCAAAAATCGTGTTATATCCACGACAGGAAATTACAAATTACGCGATTTAAGGCAGTGGGGCGGGACCTTCCTCCGTTACCACCTGTTATGTCAACTTTAGAAAAAAATCGGCGCTACGGCCACTGGTGAATTGCGCATTTGCAAGATCAAGAAGTGCATGCTGGTTACCCAGAATGCACCTCTCCAAACGCTTATCCCAGAAGAGTTATCAATTGGGCTTCACATGCCTACACTCATGATGGCAATGGTCACAACAGGAGAGACAAACTTGTGAGTATTACATTTATATATTAGCAACATCCACTATTAACCTTGTATAATCGTTTTTTATTTAATAATGAATTATGCTTGGATCAATTAAAAAAAATGTTTTTAAATGTGTTCGGAACTCCGCTTTAGCCCTGGTTCACATTGATGCTACTTTGAAATCGTGTTTGAAATCGTGTTACTTCACTTGAAGTAGCGCGATTTCAAAGTAGCAAGGTCAGCGCGATTTCAGTTGCTACTTCATACACAGATGTCTATTGAAATCGCACCTGAAATCAGCAAAAGTAGTGCAGGAACTACTTTTGCAAATCGGTGCGGCGCCACAAAATCTGTGTCGCACTGATTGGAACAGTGCCATTGCCTCCAATAGGCTGCGACTTATCATGCAATTTGATCTCTCAAATCGCATGACAAATCGCTCCAATGTGAACCTAGACTGAAGGACATTTTCAAAATAGCTAAATTTGTAAAGAAGCTATCCAAATTTCCTGTCCTAGTTCTGTGCTGAGAACATACTATCCATACACAAGTAATAAGTAAACGAAAAAAAAATTGTTTAAAGTGGATGGCCCCTTAAAAAAAATATTAAAAGCCAGCAGCTACAAATACTGCAGCTGCTGACTTTTAATATCAGGACACTTACCTGTCCTGGAGTCCAGCGGCGTCCGCAGCAGAGGACGAGCGTTCGCTCGTCTCTCTGCTGCTCCCCCCTCCATCCACGGTGAGGGAACCAGGAAGTGAAGAGCTCCGGCTTCACTGCCCAGTTCCCTACGGCGCATGCGCGAGTCGCACTGCGCCCGCCGTTTGGCTCCCGCTGTGTGCTGGGAGCCGAGAGTTCCCAGCACACAACGGGAAAAACCCGTCTTTTGCCCGAGACTGCGGGCCGGAAGTGGGTGCAAATACCTGTCTTTAGACAGGTATCTGCACCTCCCTCCCCCCTGAAAGGTGTCAAATGTGACACCGGAGTGGGGGAGGGTTCCGATCAGCGGAACTTCACTTTAGGGTGGAGATCCGCTTTAAGGTGTCTTTGATCTAAAAAATAAATACAAATCAGAACACCTCACACTACAGAAAGTGATGTACTTGCCCAATATCAAAACTAAGCACATACCTAGGGCAGAATTGTTTGCTGGGCAGCAGAACTATATTTTGCCAGTTATAAATAATTTTTCTTCTAATGCCTCGTACACACAGCCGCATTTTCCGAGAAAAAAGTCAGACAGGCTTTTTTTCTAGGAAAGTCCGGCCGTGTGTAGCCTCCATCTGACTTTGTTCGACCGTGTGTACAAGGCATTCGTTTTTCTGCTTGGGCCTCACAGACCATTTATTGTTCTCACCAAAAACATGATAGCACTGGAATACTATTGTAATGATTAGGTTCCCAGGAAGTCAGGGAACTGCGGCACACACCTGTTGCCATCCAGAATAAACAGAGCCACCTTTGTCCCAGGAATGAATCAGGGGCAATGCTTTGATAAAATCAACCTTTACTGCCAGATGCCTTATAACAGAAATAAATGCCATGGTAAAGCAAAGCTAAATCACACATACACATCTTATTGGCAATCCAAGTCCCGGAGGGTTTTATGCTCCTGTCTCTTTCCTCCAGATTGCAGTACATAAACTGTAAGGAATACCGCTCACAGTTGTACAAACTCATCAGACCACCCACTAGTCCCAATAACTGCTCGGTAAGCATATACTGTACAATGCAGTCATATTGTACAATATCTTACCGATTCACTAAAGCTATGGAATCCGAAGGATAAAAATGTTCAGTATGAGTGTCACATTATTTATCTTCCAAATATTTGCAGGAAAGATTTTTTTTTTTATAAATGTAATAAATGGATATAATTTACTTTGAGTTTTTTTTGTAATAAGCATATGATTTAGAACAACAAAATAAAAAATGCTTCAGTAAAACAAAGCAAAGGCATTGTAAATAAACAATAAACTTGAGCTCATCAGACCCCGCTTACATCAGAGTCCCCATCAAAAATATCTCTCACATCAGCGACCCCCTTACATCAGAGTTCCTCATTAAATGACAGTCCCCCATCAGAGTTCCACCTTAAATCAGGGTCCCTATCAGGCCCCGTACACACGAGCAAATGAATCTGTTCAAATCGGTCGGACAGACCGATTTGAACAGATTTGTCTGCTGGCTGTTTTGGTTTGATCGCTGTACACATGATCAAACCAAAATCCCCGCCGGCAGACAGCGCGGTGACGTGGCGATGACGTTGACGCCGCCACGTCACCGCACCAGGAAGTAAATCACTTCCGTGCATGCGTCAAATCCATTCGACGCATGTGCGGGCAGATATGTCTGCTGGTTAGCGTACTAACCAGCAAACATATCGGTCCGACGGGTTCCCAGCAGACAGATTTTAAAGCAGGCTTTAAAATCTGTCTGCTGGCCAAATCCGTCGGCTCCCCCATACACACGATCGAATCTGTCTGCTGAGACGGTCTGTCAGACTGTTTTCAGCAGATAGATTTGATCGTGTGTACGTGGCCTCAGAGACCTCTCTTACATCAGAGGGCCGCATAAAATATTGCAGCAGTATGCAGTTTGGAGACCCCCTGACCTGAATAATCCATTAAATTGCTATACAATCGACCAGGACCTTGTACTACATTGCTGTCAGTAAATCTAAAGAGAGTCATCCAATCAGACTGTAACATGTGTGACCAGCTTCACAATGACATGCGGGGATGGGGGAGGCCTGGGGTGAGTACCACTTGGAGAAATTCTGTAATTCGTGTTGCGCCCTGGGGTTTAGTCAGGGAGCTCCTCACCAAATTTATTTTCATGAGCAGCTACTGTAGTTAATTATTAGGGATCCATTGACTTCTCCCTGTTTGGCCAGTTGTTTCCTCTTCTACCACCAGGTGGCCAGGCACTTGGAGGTATTAGGTTGAGAAGGACAACTCAAGGTCAGGCTCAGGGTATGTGGGGTATCTCAGCCAATGGGCAGGGATTTTGCTTAATCCTTTGGCCTGCTGGGAGGGCCTATATATTTGGATGAGGTCAGGTGATCCAGGTTCTTGTGTTCCACCCAGACCGCCGTCTGGGTGGTCGTGTGTCGTATGCCCCAGGCTGCTAGACTGGAGATTGGGGCTATCCCAGGGGCATCAGGCTGCCAGGCTGTGTGAGGGCCTATCCAGAAGTAAGAGGGCAGCGCAGGGTTGGGACTGCGGCTTGCAGTCCAACCAGAGGTGATAGGTCTTGCCGGCCGGGAAACCTGTCGTGGTCAAAGGTAGAAGGGAAGCTGTCGCCACTAATGGATCAATCACCATTACTAGGGACCACAGTGAGTAACTCAAGCCAGTATCGGAACAGTAGTCTCATCGAACCGGCACAGTGGAGAATCTGGAAACTTCAGGCGGTGATCAAGTCAGGGACCCAACCAGCAGAGATGATGCTTGCAGAGCAGCAGCAGGGAAGTGTGGGTGACGGTTGAGGGAGATACCATTGCAAAGGCCTTGGGGAGCTCACAGGTTTCAGAGTCGGTGAATCAGAGGGTCTAGTAAGAGAGCATGAGTTCAAGGGGGGAAAGAACTACAAGGAGAAGTTGTAGTACAGCTGAGAGAACTGTTACTTTGAGTTAGGAACAATTTAAGTACTGTTACCATAGGAGACAGCAATCCTGCATGACTTATCTGTATTGTCGGGACCTGACAATTCATTATAACCGCGAGTAGTTTTAAATTACTTTTCTTCCTTTAGAAATTTCATTTTGTGCAGGGACTGTTCTAAACACGGGAAAAATGCGCCACTTTACAGGCATACTTTAGACACCCCCCATGTACGAAATTTAAAGGAATATTTCACTTTTATTGTTTCACTTTAAGCATTATTAACCACTTAAGACCCGGACCAATACGCTGGCAAATGACCCAAGGGGTTTTTGCGATTCGGCACTGCGTCGCTTTAACAGACAATTGCGCGGTCGTGCGACGTGGCTCTCAAACAAAATTCGCGTCCTTTTTTTCCCACAAATAGAGCTTTCTTTTGGTGGTATTTGATCGCCTCTGCGATTTTTATTTTTTGCGCTATATACAAAAATAGAGCGACATTTTTGAAAAAAAATCTATATTTTTTACTTTTTGTTATAATAAAAAACCAATAAACTAAATTTTAGTCAAACATTTAGGCCAAAATTTATTTAGCCACATGTCTTTAGTAAAAAAAAATCGCATTAAAAAAAAAATAGCTACCTAGCGGGAACAGCGACACTAATACAGCGATCAGAAAAATCATCGCTTAGTGACGCTGGCAATAGGGAGTGAAAGGGTTAACTAGGGCAGTGATCAAGGGGTTAAAACTTTATTGGGGGGGGTGGGGGGGGCTACCCTGACACTACTGACTGTCTGACTGTCACACTGTCTGTCACACTGACACTAAATACAGTAATCATACATGATTACTGCATTCAGTGACACTGTGACAGGGGGGAGGGGGGGGGGGGGCGATCGCGGGGGTTAAATGTGTGTGTCAGTGTGCTGTTTGGTGCAGGACTTACTTGTTCTGTAGTGATCTCTCCTCAGCGGCGCTTGAAACAAACGCCGAGGGAGAGATCACGTCGCTTCCTCCTTCCTGTGTTTACACAGGAGGAGGAAGTGACAGGTCAGGCGGGCGCGCGCATTGGCTGGGAGCGATCCGGAGGGGGCGGATGAAAACGGATAGCCGCCCCCACTTGTCGGATCGCTCCTGCAGCCGCGCGGACCGCCGCATGTACGGGGGGGGTCCGATCGGACCCCCGATCCCCCCCAAGGCACCAACGTATATATACGTTGATGTGCCTGTCGGTGCCATTCTGCCGACGTAAATGTACATGCGGCGGTCCTTAAGTGGTTAAAATCACTGCTCAAGAAAAAAGATCAGTTTTTAAAAAACAAATTGCATTGATACATGTCCTCTGAGGCAGGACCCAGGTCCACAAACACTTTTTGTGACAATACCATGCATATAACCCTTTAAAATTATCACTTTTGATTTCTCCCATAGACTTTTAAGGGTGTTCCGAGAGTTTCGAATTTGCCGCGAACACCCCAAATTGTTCGCTATTTGGTGAACAGGCGAACATCGGGCTCATCCTATTTACTACTCCCCACCCTCCGGTGCCACATTTGGCACCTTTCAGAGGGGGGTGGGGGGGCAGGTACCTGTTTTTGACAGGTCCCCCTCCCCACTTCTGGAAACGAGGCCACAACCCGATCTCCTGGAAGTTCGCCCCCCCTTCCCCCTGCCGCCGGGCCAATTAGAAAGGGAAGCAGGTTCCCTTACCAGGAATGGAGGCGGAGGCACCCAGGAGTCGATCCGAAGATAGGCTGGGGTGCCAACATCGTGGACTCCCTGGACAGGTAAGTGCCCTAATATTAAAAGTCAGCATCTACAGTATTTGTATTTTTTTCACCCAGGCTGGACCTCCTCTTTAAGCTTGTTCCTGAGCGTCAAAGACAGTAGACTAAATATTACTCTACCTGCAACTGCAGCAGAGCAGCCATACGGTATGTAGAACATTGTTTTGTGGCTTCTTCTGCATAAAAACGTAATAAATATATATTACAGACGGAAACATGTTATTTTTGAATACATCTGCAAGTTTTTTTTAAACACTATATCTCAAATATGCCTACCTAGTAAGTAGAGATTCATCTGCATAGACAAACTGGTTCTCCGGCAATCTTCTCTTGTGGGAGCCCCAGATCAAAGACATAGAGGAACTTTGATCCTTCGAATTTGCATATTTTAGTGAGCACAAATTTTAAGTTATTATCGTAGTGTTTGTCTCTTGCAGTGCAGAATTTGTCATCTTTTAAATACTTTCTTTTCTCTATTTTTATTACAGTATAAACTTGAAAGAAGAACTGAAGCCCCTTCCCTTTTTTCATATTAGATAGAGTAAGGGAGGGTTATAACCATGGGCGTCCGCTGAAATTTTTTCAGGGAGGGGCGCTTCGGCAGCGGCAATACACAGTCGCAGCTAAAATGATGGTAAAGCGCCACTTTACCGATAACGCGGCCAGCTGGCAGTGTGAAATAGCTCTTGAGATAATTCAGCTTCACTCCATGCCTATATAAATATAACCTAGAGAATGAACACACCTCCCTTCAGCACAGATAGACTCCCCCTTCAGCACAGACCCCTCCATTCAACACAGATGTACCCCCCTTCAGCACAGACCCCCCCATTATGCACAGACCCCTTCATTCCGCACAGATGGACCCCCCTCAGCACAGACCCCCCATTCCGCACAGACCCCTCCATTCAGCACAGATGGACCCCCTTTAAGCACAGACTACCCTTCAGCACAGATGGGCCCCTTTTAAGCACAGACCCCCCTTCAGCACAGATGGACCACCCAGTCAGCACAAACACCCCTCCCCCATCCCATTCAGTACCTCAGATCAGCCATCAGCACAGGCACAGCAGGTTCCCTCCCCCTGAGTACACATAAACACTGGAGGGGAGGCAGCTTCACTCTGCTCGCTGTGCCTGTGTGACATCCAACCCGGGACCGCTCAGACAGCTCGTGGCCGCAAAACTCTTCAACACCTTCTTGATTTTCCAGGGGGGGTCAAATGCCCCCCCTTGCCCTATGGAGCGGACGCCCATGGTTATAACCCCTGTCAGTTTTATTTTTGCCATCAGTGTTCCATAGGGGAGATTTCTCTTCACTTCCTGTCCTACAACAGGAAATGAGAGGAAACCCCTCCAAAATGAAGGATTGCATGACCCCTCTTCCGCTGCATTCCTTTTGCCACCACTTGTCTTAGGAAAGTAATTGGAGCTGAGACAAGCAGCTGCTGTCAAGCAGCCACCTCCTTCTTAGCTATGTTGTTGTGGGTGAAAAGGGGGGGGTCGCAGTCGGACCTCATAGCTGCACTTAGGAAGCACTTAGCAACAGAGTGTACTACATGTACTTTGTCCCATAGTGTACAGAATAATGAAAAATACATTTTTAATGATACCTCTTTAATAAGTACATCTGCTTTTTCAGATTCCTCTTAGTCCCTTGCAAATTCCCACAAATACCTGTTGATCCTGCCAGTGAAGTCTACCTGAAGCAGCTTCCTGAGATGGTGTGGCAACAATGCTGCCCTTCTCCTGAATTACCAGCAGAGTTCTCAATCTCATATAGGCTACTTGCACTACAGTGGGATGAAAAACATGGGAGTAACGGAGCAGGAGACAGCTACGGGACATACTGCTTTGTAAAGAGATAACAAAACACTGCAGATATATGTGCCCAGCTGAAATTTCATGATACAGTGCTGCTCAAGCCTTCTGCATATAATCCTGTCAGCCCTCTCTCCACTGCAGATGCTGTTTTTTTAAGGAGCATGTCCCACTTCATCCATGCACAATTATACAAAGCCCCAGGCCACACATTCTGTGTAACAACCAAATCTTTAAATTCATGTACATGCTTCAGCTGCAGTCTTCCCCTGTTGGCCATGTCCGCCTGAAGCGTTTCACCCAGATTGGGCTAAAACATTGATTAAGCCCAATATAAGTGAAGCGCATGAGAGGGGCGTGTTCTGTCTCTCCAGTCTAAGCACTGCAAGTGTGATCTCTAGAACTGATCCAGACCAGTTGTGGAAAAATAGCTGTAACTTACAGTCTCAGTAGAATTAGCAGACAGTACCCCGATCCAAGTGACATCCTGCAAATCACAGAAAGCTTTAATTGAAAAATATGTGCAGATCACAACAGGTGAACATCAAATAGCTTAAAAATTATAGTGCGTCTAGCTCCAGCAGAATACAGTACATATGGGGAATGGAGGCTAAAGCATGAAGACGGTTGGGACTAACACCACAGAACATCCCCTATATATGGCGTAAAGGTAGGGACAAAATTAAAGGCAGTCACTGCATAACATAATAGCTGAAACCCATATTTTGTTATACACGGCATGTGTAA
Source organism: Rana kukunoris (assembly GCA_029574335.1). NCBI lineage: Eukaryota > Metazoa > Chordata > Amphibia > Anura > Ranidae > Rana > Rana kukunoris. Next base: position 62,961,553 of record CM056056.1, read on the forward strand.
CATAGTAGCTGAAACCCATATTTTCACTTTCACTAAGTTGTGACTATTACACAGTGTGCAGCCAGGGGCTTTGTATCATAGAATTGGCTCTTGTTTACACTGTCATACAGGAGCCTTTAGGCTGATAACACGTGGTTAACCTTGTTGCCAGTGATCATGTTGCTCCCATTGCTATAGACCAGGGGTCGCTAAACTTTTAAACGAGGGCCAGTTAACTATTTTTCAGACTTTAGGGTCAACGTGTGACGACGGTCAATGGGAGTTGAAAATGTCCTGGTGTCCAGTGGGAGTAAACAATTCCCTATCTTTGGTGTGAGTGGGAAGACTAGAGCCCCATCGATGTTGTCAGTAGAAGGAATAGTGCCCCATTGTTGGTGTCAGCTGGAGGAATAGTGTCCCATCATTGGTGTCAATGGAATAAATTCTGCCCCATTGTTGTGTCAGTGTGAGAAATTCTTCCCCATTTTTGGTGTCAATGTGAGGAATTGTGCCCTTTCATTAGTGTCAGTGGCAGGAGTAGTGCCCAATTGTTGGTGTCAGTGGGAGGCATAGTAGCCCATTGTTGGTATCAATGGAAGGAATTATGCACCATTGTTGGTGTTAATGGACAGAATTGAGCCCCATCATTGGTGTCAATGGAAGGAATTGTACCCTGTTGTTGGTGCCAATAGAAGGAATTGTGCCCCATTGTTGGTGTCAATGGAAGGGATTGTGCCTCACAGTTGGTGTCAGTGGGTGTCAGTGGGAGGAATTAGCCAGTCTGTTTTCGATATATTTATCTAGATATGGGAATAACATGAAACATGGCCCCAAAGGTAGTCTATGCCTTTAAAGCTGAATTTCAGTTACATATTTTCTTCAATAGCCGCAAGTATATTAATTCACTTAGCGTGCACCAAATGCCTTTACAAACTCAGGTATCACTTTGTAAAAGTACTGTGCAGATATCAGAGCTGTGGGAGGTACCCAGAAGGTCCCACCCAGTACAGGCTGGCTGCAGAAATCTACAGGAGTGGGCGGAAACAAGACCAGTCACCCTGTACAAGTAGAGAGCAGCAATGACCAGTCTTCATTACAGGAAGTTCATGCACAAGGCCAAAGTTTCACACTGCATTACTGCGCAGATCTAGAAGAAATACACAAAACACACCAAGATTCCAGAAAGAATACACATGACTCTTGTATTTGGACAATGTTTGCTGATCCTGGACCCGCAGTGACCGAAGGTCCTGGAAAAAAAACTTCAAGCACATCAAGATTCAACGGAGAACTCACATGACCCTGGTATAAATACTGGCCCGGATTCACGAACGTTTTACGCCTATAGATACGCCGTCGTAAGTACAAATGTGCGCCGTCGTATTGTTACGCTGATTCGCAAAGCTAGATACGCCATAAGACAAAGCTTCAGCTGCCCGATGTAACTTGCCTACGCCGGCGTATCGTGGGCGCATAGTTACGCTGGATGCATTCGGCGTTCCCATTTTAAATATGCAAATGAGTAAGATACGCCGATTCACGAACGCAGATGCGCCCAGCTGCTTCATATACGCGATTTGTGTAAGACGTACGTCTGGCGTAAAGCTGGTAAGATAGCGCAAGGGGCTAATGCTCCTTTGCAGCAGTCCTCTGCAGCAGTCTGTGATTGCCTGTGTCCCAAGGGTTGCAGGTTCGATCCCGGCGGGGTCCACTCAGCCTTCCATCCTTCCGAGGTCGGTAAAATGAGTACCATTAAGTTGGGTAATAATGACAACCATTATCAGCGCTTAGACGCAGCGGCTTCGCTGCAATTTGCGCTATATAAGTGTAAACATTATTATTATTATATAGCAGGCGCGGGTAATGCAAAGGTATGGGCCAGGGAACGACGCCGTCAAATTTTACATTACGTACGCCGTTTACGTAGTACTACGTGAATAGGGCTGTGCGTAGGTTACGTTCACGTCGTAGGCAGTGTTCGACGTATCTTAGGCAGCTATTTCGACGTAACTGTAAGCATGCGCTCTGGCATGCGCAGTTTGTTTTTTGAAGCTGTGGCCATCATTTGCATGGGGTCACGCTTCATTATAATATATCACGCCCACTTCCAGCCCACTTTCACCTACTTTGACTTACGTCGGCTTACGCCAACAACTATACACTACGCCGGCGTAACGTTGAGCGCATATTCTTTGTAAATAGCATGCTTGCCTCTCAACGTTGCGCCGGCGTAGCGTAAAGTAGATACGCTACGCCCGCAACAAAGATGTGTCGCTCTACCTGAATCCGGGCCATAGTATTTACTTATCATTTAGGAAGCAACATACATCTAATGCCGCGTACACATGACCATTTTTCATGACGAGAAAAATGCCATTTTTTAAATTGGTCGTGAAAAACGGTCGTGTGTAGGCTCCGGAGCATTTTTCTCGACGAGAAAAATGCCTGTTAAAAATCGTTATTTTTCTCGTCGTGTGTAGGCTTTAACGATGGGGAAAAAAACACATGCAAGCTCAGAAGCAAGTTATGAGACAGGGATATTAGCATAAGCAGCCCAAAGGGTGGCGCCATTCAAATGGAACTTTCCCTTTATAGTGCCGTCGTACGTGTTGTACGTCACCGGGCTTTGCTCAAGCATTTTTTTTCACGGTCGTGTGTATGCAAGGCAGGCTTGAGAGGAATCACGTCAACAAAAACGTCATTTTTTTTTTTATGACATGGATAAAGGTCTTTAGTAGGCGGCATTATAGTGAAAAATGTGCAACCCAAAAATTGGTATTAAATCAACATCAAACTTGTAGAAAAATTAGAAAAGCAAAAAAAACAAAAGCTCATAAAACAAAAAAACTGAATGAAAGTCCGCGGCCTCAAAGTCCAATATTGGAGCCCTTAATACAATTCATCCCATCCACCGTGCTTCTATGTGGGTGATCCTAGATTAAGGTGACCAGATTTTTAAAATGAAATCCGGGGACAAATTTTTTCTTTACTAGTAATGGCGGCAATCACCGACTCTCTACCCGTCACCGCCCGCCTCACAGCCTCTCAAGTCTTACTCTTCGGGCCCCGGCTACTACTGGATGGGGAGCTGAGGAAGATCACTCTGCCAGGAAAAGCAAGGAGAATAACATGCGAGCGAAGCTAAATGGGCATGCACCCGAAACTAAAGAAATATTCCCTCCGCTCCGACCAGCAGTCCAGCACATGATCATCAGAAAGGGGCACAGATAATGGGAAAAATACAACCCCCTCTATGCTAGTAGGCATGGCCAAGCGGGGGTGTGTAATTCAATTTTTTTTATTTTAATTCTGCACTGCCTTTCTTTGAAATTGCCCCTGCCCCCTATTAAATCCAATCTGGGGACAAAACCAGGGACAGACTTGGTCCGGGGACAGTGTCCTCAATCAGGGGACTGTCCCCTGAAACTGGGGATGTCTGGTCACCCTATCCTAGATAATACACAAACAGTGCTCCACCGCCAGTGATGCTATGAATACACTCACCAGAGCCCTAAGGCCACCAGGACCAGTAAAGCCTTTTTCATTTTTTGGCCTACAAGGTCCGAAGCCAACTTCACTCCTTCCGTAAACAATCAGTGTGTCCTCCTTCTCTACCCTTATTCTCCAAAAAGAATCCATACACATCCACTACCTAATGGCCCTGTAATCCCATTCTCATTAACCTCCTGAGGCCCACACTATAGCCGAATGACGGCTACAGCGCGGACCTGAATTGCCAACAGGCCGTCAATTGACGTCCGCCCCTTTTGGCGTTCCCCGCGCGCGCTCCCTAGCGCACAGCGGCGAAACTCTGTGTTGGCCGTGTCCCTTGGACACAGCAAATCACAGATTGCGGCGAACGGCCAATCAGAGTGGCTGTTTGCTATGCGATCTGTGAGGTCAATGAGAGATGATCTCAAATGAAAACATATGAGATCATCTCTCATTGCCGGCTCACACAGAGACAGCGTCCTGTCATGGAGAGAGAAGACCGATCTGTGTCCCTTGTACATAAGGACACAGATCGGTCACCTCCCCCAGTCACCCCCCTCCACCTACAGTTAGAACACTATACAGGGAACATATTTAACCCCTTCCTCACCCCCTAGTGTTAACCCCTTCAATGCCAGTCACATTTATACAGTAATTAGTGCATATTTATAGCACCGATCGCAGTATAAATGTGAATGGCGCCAAAAATGTGTCCGATGTGTCCGCCATTAAGTCGCCATCCCAATAAAAATCGCAGATCGCCACCATTACTAGTAAAAAAATATCAAAAAATAAATAATTCTGTCCCCTATTTTGTAGGCGCTATAACTTTTGTGCAAACCAGTCGCTTATTGTGATTTTTTTTTTTTTACCAAAAATATGTAGAATACGTATCGGCCTAAACTGAGATGCCTTTACAAACTCAGGTATCACTTTGTAAAAGTACTGTGCAGATATCAGAGCTGTGGGAGGTACCCAGAAGGTCCCACCCAGTACAGGCTGGCTGCAGAAATCTACAGGAGTGGGCGGAAACAAGACCAGTCACCCTGTACAAGTAGAGAGCAGCAATGACCAGTCTTCATTACAGGAAGTTCATGCACAAGGCCAAAGTTTCACACTGCATTACTGCGCAGATCTAGAAGAAATACACAAAACACACCAAGATTCCAGAAAGAATACACATGACTCTTGTATTTGGACAATGTTTGCTGATCCTGGACCCGCAGTGACCGAAGGTCCTGGAAAAAAAACTTCAAGCACATCAAGATTCAACGGAGAACTCACATGACCCTGGTATAAATACTGGCCCGGATTCACGAACGTTTTACGCCTATAGATACGCCGTCGTAAGTACAAATGTGCGCCGTCGTATTGTTACGCTGATTCGCAAAGCTAGATACGCCATAAGACAAAGCTTCAGCTGCCCGATGTAACTTGCCTACGCCGGCGTATCGTGGGCGCATAGTTACGCTGGATGCATTCGGCGTTCCCATTTTAAATATGCAAATGAGTAAGATACGCCGATTCACGAACGCAGATGCGCCCAGCTGCTTCATATACGCGATTTGTGTAAGACGTACGTCTGGCGTAAAGCTGGTAAGATAGCGCAAGGGGCTAATGCTCCTTTGCAGCAGTCCTCTGCAGCAGTCTGTGATTGCCTGTGTCCCAAGGGTTGCAGGTTCGATCCCGGCGGGGTCCACTCAGCCTTCCATCCTTCCGAGGTCGGTAAAATGAGTACCATTAAGTTGGGTAATAATGACAACCATTATCAGCGCTTAGACGCAGCGGCTTCGCTGCAATTTGCGCTATATAAGTGTAAACATTATTATTATTATATAGCAGGCGCGGGTAATGCAAAGGTATGGGCCAGGGAACGACGCCGTCAAATTTTACATTACGTACGCCGTTTACGTAGTACTACGTGAATAGGGCTGTGCGTAGGTTACGTTCACGTCGTAGGCAGTGTTCGACGTATCTTAGGCAGCTATTTCGACGTAACTGTAAGCATGCGCTCTGGCATGCGCAGTTTGTTTTTTGAAGCTGTGGCCATCATTTGCATGGGGTCACGCTTCATTATAATATATCACGCCCACTTCCAGCCCACTTTCACCTACTTTGACTTACGTCGGCTTACGCCAACAACTATACACTACGCCGGCGTAACGTTGAGCGCATATTCTTTGTAAATAGCATGCTTGCCTCTCAACGTTGCGCCGGCGTAGCGTAAAGTAGATACGCTACGCCCGCAACAAAGATGTGTCGCTCTACCTGAATCCGGGCCATAGTATTTACTTATCATTTAGGAAGCAACATACATCTAATGCCGCGTACACATGACCATTTTTCATGACGAGAAAAATGCCATTTTTTAAATTGGTCGTGAAAAACGGTCGTGTGTAGGCTCCGGAGCATTTTTCTCGACGAGAAAAATGCCTGTTAAAAATCGTTATTTTTCTCGTCGTGTGTAGGCTTTAACGATGGGGAAAAAAACACATGCAAGCTCAGAAGCAAGTTATGAGACAGGGATATTAGCATAAGCAGCCCAAAGGGTGGCGCCATTCAAATGGAACTTTCCCTTTATAGTGCCGTCGTACGTGTTGTACGTCACCGGGCTTTGCTCAAGCATTTTTTTTCACGGTCGTGTGTATGCAAGGCAGGCTTGAGAGGAATCACGTCAACAAAAACGTCATTTTTTTTTTTATGACATGGATAAAGGTCTTTAGTAGGCGGCATTATAGTGAAAAATGTGCAACCCAAAAATTGGTATTAAATCAACATCAAACTTGTAGAAAAATTAGAAAAGCAAAAAAAACAAAAGCTCATAAAACAAAAAAACTGAATGAAAGTCCGCGGCCTCAAAGTCCAATATTGGAGCCCTTAATACAATTCATCCCATCCACCGTGCTTCTATGTGGGTGATCCTAGATTAAGGTGACCAGATTTTTAAAATGAAATCCGGGGACAAATTTTTTCTTTACTAGTAATGGCGGCAATCACCGACTCTCTACCCGTCACCGCCCGCCTCACAGCCTCTCAAGTCTTACTCTTCGGGCCCCGGCTACTACTGGATGGGGAGCTGAGGAAGATCACTCTGCCAGGAAAAGCAAGGAGAATAACATGCGAGCGAAGCTAAATGGGCATGCACCCGAAACTAAAGAAATATTCCCTCCGCTCCGACCAGCAGTCCAGCACATGATCATCAGAAAGGGGCACAGATAATGGGAAAAATACAACCCCCTCTATGCTAGTAGGCATGGCCAAGCGGGGGTGTGTAATTCAATTTTTTTTATTTTAATTCTGCACTGCCTTTCTTTGAAATTGCCCCTGCCCCCTATTAAATCCAATCTGGGGACAAAACCAGGGACAGACTTGGTCCGGGGACAGTGTCCTCAATCAGGGGACTGTCCCCTGAAACTGGGGATGTCTGGTCACCCTATCCTAGATAATACACAAACAGTGCTCCACCGCCAGTGATGCTATGAATACACTCACCAGAGCCCTAAGGCCACCAGGACCAGTAAAGCCTTTTTCATTTTTTGGCCTACAAGGTCCGAAGCCAACTTCACTCCTTCCGTAAACAATCAGTGTGTCCTCCTTCTCTACCCTTATTCTCCAAAAAGAATCCATACACATCCACTACCTAATGGCCCTGTAATCCCATTCTCATTAACCTCCTGAGGCCCACACTATAGCCGAATGACGGCTACAGCGCGGACCTGAATTGCCAACAGGCCGTCAATTGACGTCCGCCCCTTTTGGCGTTCCCCGCGCGCGCTCCCTAGCGCACAGCGGCGAAACTCTGTGTTGGCCGTGTCCCTTGGACACAGCAAATCACAGATTGCGGCGAACGGCCAATCAGAGTGGCTGTTTGCTATGCGATCTGTGAGGTCAATGAGAGATGATCTCAAATGAAAACATATGAGATCATCTCTCATTGCCGGCTCACACAGAGACAGCGTCCTGTCATGGAGAGAGAAGACCGATCTGTGTCCCTTGTACATAAGGACACAGATCGGTCACCTCCCCCAGTCACCCCCCTCCACCTACAGTTAGAACACTATACAGGGAACATATTTAACCCCTTCCTCACCCCCTAGTGTTAACCCCTTCAATGCCAGTCACATTTATACAGTAATTAGTGCATATTTATAGCACCGATCGCAGTATAAATGTGAATGGCGCCAAAAATGTGTCCGATGTGTCCGCCATTAAGTCGCCATCCCAATAAAAATCGCAGATCGCCACCATTACTAGTAAAAAAATATCAAAAAATAAATAATTCTGTCCCCTATTTTGTAGGCGCTATAACTTTTGTGCAAACCAGTCGCTTATTGTGATTTTTTTTTTTTTACCAAAAATATGTAGAATACGTATCGGCCTAAACTGAGAACATTTTTTTTTTTTTTTAATTGGGCTATTTATTATAGCAACAAGTAAAAAATAGAGGGATTTTTTCAATTAAAGCAGTATAAAACCTAAAACCAAGAAGTGTAGTATATTTCAGCTTACCAATCATCAGTAGTAGTGGATGCATTGGTTTTCTATTTTTAGGGTTTTCCCCCTTGTTTTCACCTGGTGATCTGGTCAGTAACACACCTCTTGTATTTGAGTGCCTCCACTCTGGATGAAGAAGCACAGGGGCACCTTTGGACAGCAGCGTTGTCAGTCTGGGGGGAGGGTAATGTTAGGTGCACTAACAGATTTAGATACACTAACAAATTGAAGCCAAACTCAAATTAAGACTTTATAAACAGTTACAGCAACAGTTTTGTTTTCTATTGGCATAAAGGTTTTATTAATAAAAGCTCACCCTTATAAGCACCCTGTCAATGTTTTATCTCAGCCCTCTAACTGCTGCATCTGCAGGACAGCTTGTTCCGCTGAAAAAAACCCATAAAACTGTGCGTGTGTACGAGGCTTCAGTCTGTTTTTTTTTTCTCATCAAGAAAACCGCCCAAAATCTCAACGAGAAAAATAGAGAACCTGCTCTCTATTTTCTCGTCGTGATTCTCGGCAGTGTTTTCCTGTCGAGAAACCCGAGAGTGTGTAATACTTAGGCCCCGTACACACGACCTAGTTTCTCGGCAGAATCCAGCGAGAAGCTCGCTGGGATCCATATTCTGCCGAGAAGCTCGATCGTGTGTACACTTTCGTCGAGCGTCCCGTCGGGAAGCTCGTCGAGCCAAAATGGAGAGCAGGTTCTCTATTTCCTCAACGGGCCATCGGGACTAATGGCTCGACGCCTTTTTCGACAGCCTGGTCGACGAACTTGACGGCCGGCCGAGAACCTCGTCGGGCGGAATGATGAGTTTAGCCCGACGAGGTTCTCGGTCGTGTGTACGCAGCCTTACCTGTCGCCATGGAAACCCACGCATGCTCAGAATGACTGACGCATGCGCGGTAGCTTCCTAGGCATAGGTAGGGTGTAGCAAGATGGCGGCGACTGCTTTGAATGTGATGAGCGCATGCTCGTCGTAGTCGATAACGTCACCGCGTTCATGCCATTTAAAAGAAAGGCGGTTCTTTTGGATGGAGTGTCTGTACACTCGAGCGGCAATAGATTCTTGCAAAGAATCTCATCAGGAAAAACAATGTTTTTTTCCTGACAAGATTCTGGGCCGTGATTACAGGGCTTAACTGGCCAGATCACTAGGTGAAAATACAGCAAAGGAAAGAAAGCCTATCACATCTAGGAATTGGTAAGCTGCAATATAATAAAATGTTTGCTTTTGGGTTTAATACCGCTTTAAGAATACATACTAGAAGGGATATTTGTGTAAAGCAGAATTTAGTATCACTTTAAATATACAAAGTAAACAACACAGATGAGGAAAACTGAACATTGTTCAAGTGTCATTTGTAGGTCCGCAGTTGTGTTACAGGCAGCTACAGTGACACCTACTGATCTTAGAGAGTATTACTCAATTTCTAAGATACCCTTTCTTAGGCCTCGTACACATGACCGAGGAACTCGTCGGGCGAAACACATCGTTTTCCTCGTGGAGTTTCTTGTTCGGCTGTCGAGGAACTCAACGAGCCAATTTTATCCATTCCCGTAGAGGAAAAAGAGAACATGCTCTCTTTTTGGCTCGTCGAGTTTCTCGACAGTTTCCTCGTCGAAAAATGTACACACGACCGGTTTCCTCGGCAAAACACATCTCCCAACATGTTTCTTGCTGGATTCTGCCGAGGAAACCGGTCATGTGTACGAGGCCTGAAAAGATAAGTTCACCTTCCGTAACATGTTACACTTATATTCGGGTCTGTAGCATACTCCATCCCCAACATCACCAACATGAGGAAATAAATAGCAAGACAAAAGAATCCATTGGGCAGTAACGTTTATTTAATATTAAAATCACTCCACAAAATGAGCACTCACCATTTTAAAACCATGCCAGGCTTAAATATATTTGTATGTTCACCAGTGATGGAAGGTTTTGCACCTCCTGACTTCCTGTAGTTCCAGGCAACGGAAGTGACGCTGGCGGATATGACGTCACAGACCAATAGCCCTGCCCAACACATTTCATCTATATCTGGCCATCTTTGAGGACGGAAAGTTGCATATATTAGCAAACATATGTAAAGCTGCATTAAGGCTCCTCTGAAATGTTTTTCCGCTTTGGAGCCATTTACACCTGAGTGTTTTGTAGCTCAAGGCTCCATAGTTACATAGTTACATAGTTATTCAGGTTGAAAAAAGACACAAGTCCATCCAGTTCAACCATAAAAAAAATAAACAAACAAAATAAAACACAGTACAATCCCATACCCCCAACTCCATACCCACAGTTGATCCAGTTGATCCAGTTGATCCAGAGGCTCCATAATGCTCAACATCCAATATCCCATAGGTTTCAATGGTGGTCCTTCTCATATGAGCACTCAGGTTCCTGTAGCTTGATACTTGACTAAAGCTACACACATCTACTTCTAGGCAGAATTGGGCATGTTTGCTCCTATAGTTCTAAATGGGAGCACCTAAAAAGGCGTAAATCGAACAGCGTCGCTAATTTTTGGTCATTGATATTTACCAAAATTGCCACAGTATTTCCTCAGCCAGGAATGTGTCAGGAGTAACGGGAGTACGGCATGTTCAGCTAACCCAAATTCTGTCACCATTGACCTCATTAGTGTTCTGATTCAGGCTTTTTTTATTTTCTCAGGCCCCGTACACACGAACGAGTTTCTCGGCAGAATCCAGCGAGAACTTTGATGGGAGACGTATTCTGCCGAGAAAAGCGGTCGTGTGTACACTTTTCACCGAGCATCCCGTCGGGAAGCTCGTCGAGCCAAAAAGAGAGCATGCTCTCTATTTCCTCGTTGTTCTATGGGGAAATTTGGCTCGATGAGCTTTTCGACAGCTGAACGGGAACCTCGACAGGCGGAACGATGAGTTTAGCCCGACGAGTAACTCGGTCGTGTGTACGGGGCCTCAATGTTAACCTGTTTGGTCAAACTGCCGATGAATCAAACATGGATGTGTTCTAGGAACCCCAGTAATGACACTCTACTTGGCTTGTTTAATCCTATGGATATTCTCAAGGGCTCAATTATTTAGGATTACACTAGAGAGGGATATTACTTTGCTAGGAAATAGTGCTACACAATTCTTTTGTTTTACTTCTGTTGTCCTCTTTTACTATCCAGAGAGGAGGCTGAAGGCTTAACTAGGAATATCCAAAAATGTACTCTTGCAGTAGATACTCATTATGTCTATGGGGGTACTGTGCTACTTACCTACCTCCCTGCTCGAGTCATCTCTGGCACTTTGGCACTGGGGCATTAACACTGTATTGTACATTGGGGAGGTTGGAGTGCAACCATGGCCAATCTCAAATTACAGAGGCAACTGCAGGGGACCAGTCGCAGTCCCTGTCCCAGTAGCCTATTTCTGAACCTAAAGCCTGGTACACACTATACATTTTTTTTTTTTCGTTCAACCCAGCAAGCTGAACGGAAAAAAAACAAAAGATAGATGCTGTGCTAACACAAGTGATGTCAGTACAGAGATCTCCCCTATTGTGCTATTGTGTACCCATCAGAGCCCCCCTTTCACACTTGTGTCCCCATCAGAGCTTCCACATCAAAGTCCCCCCTGCACACTTCTGTCCCGCATTGGGGTCCCCCCTGCACACTTCTGTCCCACATTGGAGTCCCCCCTGCACACTTCTGTCCCACATCGGAGTCCCCTCTGCACACTTGCATTCCCCATCAGAGTCCCCTCACACTTGTGTCCCCATTACAGCCCCCCACACTTGCGTCTCCCCTCAGAGCCCCCCTGCACACCCTTGTCCCCATCAGAGCTCCCACACTTGTTTCCCATATGAGAGACCCCCTGCACACTTGTGTCCCCATCAGAGCTCCCACAATTGTGTCCCACATCAGAGTCCCCCCTGCAAACTTGTGTCCCCATCAGAGCCCCCCCTGCACACATCATCAGAGTCCGCCCCATCCCCATCAAAGCCCCCCTCTCCCAGCACATTTTGTTCCCTATCAGTCTCCCAGCATCGTCTTCTATTTGCCCTGTAGATCAGTTTATATTACCGATGTAGTGCTCCTATGAAGGGCTGGCTTTAGTGCAGACCAACTGCACTTCCAGGCTCCCATCCCGCTGTTATGCAAGCACGCTGTATGTCAAATTACAGCGGTAAAGGATGCAGAACCTAACTATTGGGCGGAAGCCTGGAGGTGCAGCAGGTCTGCACTAAAATAATTTGGGCTTTACTGGGTTTCTCTGGTTGTGGGACTTGCACTGCACACACCCTGTCGCTGAAACTTATTAGCAGTTACTCTACTTGGTGATTATCGAATAAAGTATTTGGATGCATTCCAAAGTGCGGCTTCTTTTCAAAAATCCATATTCCACATTTTTGACGAGTAGGAGGTCGTCTGAACCTGGCACCTGGAGAGAAGGTACCAGTAACCAAAACGCCTATTTGGAGGTTTTCACAGTATTTCTTTGTTCTTTCTTTTATTCTTTCTCTCCCCTTTTTCTTTGTCCCTCTCACCCTCCCCTCTCATACTCTCTCTTCCATGTAGTCTTTCTTTGTATTCCTTCTCTCTCACCTCTTTTCCCCACCCCTTTCCTTCTTTCTATCTGGGAAGTGAATGACTACATGCCCATTTATTGCATTTTTGAATAAAATAGTAACTATACACAATAGATAGGATAGATAGGATAGATAGGATAGATAAGATAGATAGATAGTAGCAGTACCCCCAGAAGGGCTGCAAATAAACTCTGTACCCCACTGATTACCTTGACTCTACAAATCCTCCGTTACCTCTGACACCCTGGATTCCATCATGTCATCAGCTGTGATAGCAAATAGAGACTCACACAGTATTAAGGAAACAGTTTAAATATGTTTACTGTATTATTAAAATACATGATACTGTACATGTATACTGTAAAACCTTGAGAGTAACTTGGTTTGAGAGCGTTTCGCAAGACAAGTGTAGCGCCCATGTACTTCCAAGTACGGGGGCTAGTAAATTTAAGGGATGATCAGCGTGTAAGTGACTCTGATCTCAATTCTGATTGTTTTAGGGGTCTCTTTTTCGGCTTGGCTGTGCTGTGGACTCATTCTGTTGTGCCTGGGGTGTTGTTCCACCCCAGGAGGACAGGTGGCAGCAGTGGAAGCTGAGGTTTGAGTGTTCTCTCCAAGCGACCAATCAGGAGGCTTGGGCCTCGCTGGGCATGCTGGGAGAGGGTACTTATGAGGCAGACGCCATTTTAGGTGGTTCTCTCGAGAGTGTGGCACCCACCTTTAGGGTGGCCACATCACCGCGCCCCTAGCGTTATGGCCTATTTGGCCGGGCATGTGTGCTACGCGGTGTTCCTGGTTTCTGGGCCATGCGGGCCTGGAGCATCCAAGCAGGACGGGAACCCAGTGATCGACTGGGTTCTCACTTTTGAAGATCCCAAGCAAGTGTAGCTGTTCGGTGGGGAGTCCAGTTGAGGAGCACCAATGAGAGCTTGGCGGTCCAACAGTATTGAGACGAACCATCGGGGATCAAGGTACTGGACACTAAGGGATTGACTCCTCTCTAAGTTGATACCTGGGCGACGTTGAAAATGCTTCAGGCAAAACTTACTAAGGAGGGGATCCTCCGTATCTACACTCAGGGAAGGCCTGTGGCCGAAGGCGCTTCTCTGACGGTCATCTAGAAGAGTCGGTGGCAGAGACATCCTTCTATGTTCTGAGTGATACTCTGGCTGCCAGGTCGTGAGAGAGAGAGGTCGTGTCCAGGTACGCTATACCCACTCAGGCTGGAGTGGTGAAGAAATCTTAAGTGTTCGGAAACAGGACTGTCTCCATATTCAAGGCCTGAATCTGCTGTTCTCCTCACCTTCGTCTATCCTTTCCATCAACGGATTTTACCCGGCTGTGTAATAAAGAGCACATATAAAAGAGACTTTCTATTTGCGGACATTCCTTTTCTGTTGCTGTGTGCACCATTCACCCCAGACATTTCGTCAGAGCCATGAGGTAACATGCCATCCTATCATTTCTCAGCAGCTCCTTTTGGAGTACCGCTACACAAGCACATTTTTTTAATACATTTTGCCTTGATATACAAGCGATGTCTTGATATAAGAGTAGTTTCATGTCAGTTTCATGTCACAACGGAGTATAAAAAAGAAGAGAGGAGCCTCTAAGTGTAGCAATATGGTTACATTTAAAGTGGAAGTAAACCCTTCTATCATTTTCAGACAAGGAAGCTGCCATCTTGGCCTTTGTTTAATCGTCAACTGCCGTGGTGCTGCACATGTGATCAGTTATGACACCAGCCATTGGATGGTTTGACAGTTTGGTTGAGAGCACAACCAATGTGACAGGTGGCAATCCCGGCATGCCGGAAATTTAACTGCTTTTTGAAACTGTTAAATTGATGGGTTTACTTCCGCTTTAATGAAGGTACAACATTTAGCAACTTATTGCTACACTTAGAGGTGCCTCTCTTCTCTTTTATACTCTGTAAAACAAAATGCTTTGATATACTAGTGCTTTGGATTACAAGCATGTTTCTGGAACAAATTATGCTCGCAAACCAAGGTTTTACTGTATATCAACTTTTTCAGCAATGGAAACACTCCTGTATACACTGCCCTTTATCTCAAACTTATCAAATAAACACAATGGGGGTTATTTGCGAAAAGGCAAATCCACTTTGCTCTTCTAATGCACTTGGAAGTGCAGTCATTGTAGATCTGAGGGGGAAGATCTGAAATGAGGGGAAGCTCTGCTAATTTTATCATCCAATCATGTGTAAGCTAAAATTCTGTTTTTTATTTTCCTATTTATGTCTGAAATAGTTGCCAACTATTTTCATAATCGAATAGTTGTCCATTAATTGTTTAGTTGTTTCGGCCCTAGTGTAGTGTGTATTGTGTATGTGTGTGTGTGTGTGTGTGTGTGTGTGTGTGTGTAGCGTGCCCTCTCCTGCAGGGATCCTGGCTGTAGAAGAGGAGACCTGCCTTGTAGAAGAGATGTGCTGTGCAGTGTGTGAGAGTGTACAGTGTGTGTATTGTGTATATTGTGTATGTGCAGTGTGTGTGTGTGTGAGTGCCCTCCCCTGCAGGGATCCTGGCTGTAGAAGAGGAGACCTGCCTTGTAGAAGAGGTGTGCTGTGCAGTGTGTGAGAATGTACAGTGTGTGTATTGTGTATGTGCAGTGTGTGTGTGTGTGTGTATTGTGTATATTGTGTATGTGCAGTGTGTGTGTGTGTGTGTGTGTGTGTGTGTGTGCCCTCCCCTGCAGGGATCCTGGCTGTAGAAGAGGAGACCTGCCTTGTAGAAGAGGTGTGCTGTGCAGTGTGTGAGAATGTACAGTGTGTGTATTGTGTATGTGCAGTGTGTGTGTGTGTGTGTATTGTGTATATTGTGTATGTGCAGTGTGTGTGTGTGTGTGTGTGTGTGTGCCCTCCCCTGCAGGGATCCTGGCTGTAGAAGAGGAGACCTGCCTTGTAGAAGAGGTGTGCTGTGCAGTGTGTGAGAATGTACAGTGTGTGTATTGTGTATGTGCAGTGTGTGTATTGTGTATGTGTGTGTGAGTACCCTCTCCTGCAGGGATCCTGGCTGTAGAAGAGGAGACCTGCCTTGTAGAAGAGGTGTGCTGTGCAGTGTGTGAGAGTGTACAGTGTGTGTATTGTGTATGTGCAGTGTGTGTATTGTGTATGTGTGTGAGTACCCTCTCCTGCAGGGATCCTGGCTGTAGAAGTGGAGACCTGCCTTGTAGAAGAGGTGTGCTGTGCAGTGTGTGAGAGTGTATAGTGTGTGTATTGTGTATGTGCAGTGTGTGTATTGTGTATGTGTGTGTGAGTACCCTCTCCTGCAGGGATCCTGGCTGTAGAAGTGGAGACCTGCCTTGTAGTGGAGGTGTGCTGTGCAGTGTAGTGGAATCATGATGTCCAGAATGGCATAGCTGTGGATGAAGAAATGGAACCCTCTATGACAGATGGCCTCCGCTGCTAGAGATTATGACCTTCTCAGCCCCGCCTCCTGTTCACTGTACAACCACTGCCACCTTTCTCCCTGAGCTGTGCTGTCCGAGGCATGGCCTGTGTCACCGGCAAAGTCTGTGCAATGTCACCCAGCAATTCTACGCCCCTCTAAATGTTGTGCCTGGAGCGAGTGGACCATCTGCCCCCCCTACGCTACACCATTGCATAAAGCAGCGGTCATGGCACCAGCTTAGTGCTAAAAATATGCACTGTCACTGTACTAATGACACTGTCTGGGAAAGGATTAAACATCTAGGGCAATCAAAAAGTTCAATGTGTGCATAACCAGTGTCCATGTGTGTACTGTAAGCTGCTTTCACTAAGGGAATAGACAGTTTTTTGCAGGGAAACAAAAACCAGCACATTCGTGCTGACAGGACAGAACTCTGTCTTGTTTACATAGACAGAGCTCAGTCCTGTCTTCCTCCTCGCCAAACAGTGGGTGCCAGCAGCCAGCAGCCATCCATTGGCCAGCACCCACTGATTGGCTTGTGCTGTGACTAATCACAGCACAAGCGGCACGCCCCTGAAAGACGATTGGCTCTGCTGTGTGCAAAACCATTGCACAGAGCAGGTAAGTATGATTTTTTTTTAAATTATCCTTTAATGTCACTTTAAGGAGACTTAAAGGGGTTGTTTTTTATTTTCTAAATAGGTTACTTTAAGCTAGTGCATTGCTGGTTCACTTACCCTTTCCTTCGATTTCCCTTCTAAATGTTTTTTTTTTCTTTGTTTTCTTTGTCTGAATTGTTCACTTCTTGTTCCTCCTCAGTAAGCTTGCCCCCATCATCCGAGCCATTCTGGCTGGGGGTTAGTCAGCGTGCTCGCCCCCTCCCTTGGGACTACATCAATGAGGGGAGATGCTGTGAACGTTTACAGGCATGAGAGGCAGGGATACCTACCAATTTATTTGTCATGTTTGCTGTTAAGAAAGTGAAAGAAAATGTCACATAAACAAGAATAGAGGGTGAATCTTCCAAAGGGGACACTAGTGCTAGTCACACAATCAGGGATCCCCTCACTTTGGTGAGATCTCCCTCAATTACTATTTTACCAGTGGGACAGGAAGGGAAAACAAATCTCCCCAATGGGAAAAATGGCAAAAATACTAACAGGGATTATGTATCCAAAATGGGCAAGAACCGTTTTTCCTCAATTTTTTTTCTTTAAGATAAATACTGCAAATGATGTGCTCACCATACACCATACCTCCCAAATTTTTGAGATGGGAATGAGGGACACCTATCAGCAAAAGTATGAAGGCATAGGACACACCCCTTGCCAGTCCCCTTAACCACAAGACTACCGTTCGCGGTCAAATGACGGCAGGACGATAAGCCTCTCGTTCTGGGAGGACGCCATATGACATCCTCGCCTTCCTGAGCCACTAGGGGGTGCGCACCCGCCACGTCACTGGGAACCCGATGCGCATGCCCGGCTGCCGCGATGTCTGCTGGGCACCCGCGATTGCCCAGTAACTGAGCAGGACCATGGATCTGTGTGTGTAAACACACAGATCCATGTCCTGTCAGGGAGAGGAGACCGATGGTGTGTCCCTTGTACATAGGGACACCAATTGGTCCCCTCCCCCAGTCAGTCCCCTCCCCCTACCATTAGAATCACTCACTAGGGTACACATTAACCCCTTGATCACACCCTAGTGTTAACCCCTTCCCTGCCAGTCACATATACACAATAATCAGTGCATATTTATAGCACTGATCGATGTATAAATGTGAATTGTCCCAAAATAGTGTCAAAAGTGTCCGATGTGTCCGCCACAGTATCGCAGTTACGATAAAACTCGCTGATCACCACCATTACTAGTAATAAAAAAAAAAAATGCTATAAATCTATCCCCTATTTTGTAGCTGCTATAACTTGTGTGCAAACCAATCAATATACGCTTATTGCAATTTTTTTTACCAAAAATATGTAGAATACATATCGGCCAAAACTGAGGAAATTCATTATTTTTTTGGGAGATATTTATTATAACAAAAAATAAAAAATATTGCTTTTTTTCTAATTGTCGCTCGTCTTTTGTTTATAGCGCAAAAAATACCGCAGAGGTGATCAAATAACACCAAAAGAAAGCTCTATTTGTGGGGGGAAAATAATACAAATTTAATTTGGGTACAGTGTTGCATGACCGCACAATTGCCATTCAAAGTGCGACAGTGCTGAAAGCCGAAAAATGGCTTGGGCAGGAAGGGGGTGAAAGTGCCCAGTATTAAGGTGGTTAAAGGAGAATTATTAAAAAAAAAAAAAACAAGATTGGTTAAACCCACAAGGGTTTTTTTCCCACTACTATTACTTTATATTGGCTTTTGGAAACAAATTGGCTTACAAATGCATCAATCTAGAAATCAGATGAGAGGTTTATCTCTGGAAACACCTTTTAAAAGATAAAAAGTGCATTTTATTTACAACTATATGGACAACTATATGGACCAGACCTGGCAGGCAATTACCTTTCTCGGGTTAGCCACCCTCCCTCCACGATCCGTCGATGTCTTCTCCCACCCTCAATGTCACTTCAGCCAATCAGGTTGCCGGTAACCAGACCCGGTAAACCTGATTGGCTGAGACAAGCGTCAGTGTTAACCAGGGAACGTACACCGTGGTTAACTATTTGGAAGCCGATTAGAGCCAACAGGCCGCTGGCTCTTATAGACACTTCCAAAAAAACAACCAACTGCTGTTATTCAGATGGCCAGCGCTTAACAGGGGGGCGGCCATCTGAATAGTAGGTGGCAGCGGCGGCAGCGCCGACAATACATAGATTCATGCAATGCATAAATCTATGTATTGTCGACTTAATTGGCGGTGCAGGAGAAAAAGTGGGCGGCGCTCCTGCGCCCACTATGGACGCACCGCCACTACTACACTTTACTTTCCCTTTAAAGCAATGGGCCATTACAAGGAGCTCAGACCTAATGTGCTGGAAATGGAAAGACTGATATAATACTCTGTAAGCCATCACTTGGCAGAGGATTCCCTCCCATCTGGATTTATCACCAGATAGACGCTTACAAGAGAATTTCTGCTGGAGTTTGAAAAAAAATAAAAGAATTATGAGATTAAAGTCAGTGAGGTCTGTTTATGTAACCCCCAGGGATTGGTGTCTTGCTTTATGATGATGCAGATTTATATTTAACTCTTTGCTCTTGTGATTGGGAAGGGTGACAAGAAGAAGAATGTAGAGGGAGACCCCCCTATACCAGGATCGCTGGGGGGAAAAAAAGAATTATGAGATTAAAGTCAGTGAGGTCTGTTTATGTAACCCCCAGGGATTGGTGTCTTGCTTTATGATGATGCAGATTTATATTTAACTCTTTCCTGTCTTGCTCTTGTGATTGGGAAGGGTGACAAGAAGAAGAATGTAGAGGGAGACCCCCCTATACCAGGATCGCTGACATCAGCACTGCGGCAAAATGGACAGTTCCATCTGAGAACATTAAAGTCTTGACTTGTCTCCTGATCTCCATCGCTTGGAGGGTCACAAAGACATCTCCAGCACATGGTAAAATGACAGCTCTCCGGCCAGGAAGAGGTTAACCCCCCCCCATGGAGCTGTCAGCAGAGTGAAGGTTTTGTTTCTTCCCCGGCTATTGATCGTGCCTGGCTGGCAGTATAAAAGGCTGGGCGGAGGTGTCCCTCCCTCATCTGCCTTCCAAGATGAGCTTCAGTTCAGACCATTACCTGTCCTCCTCCTACAGGAAGATCTTCGGGGACTCTCCTCGCTCTGCCACCCGCATCGGGGGCAGCTCTGGTTCTTCTAGGACCGTCCAATCTGGAGGGTACCGGCCCCAGTCCCGCAGCAATGTCTCCTCACTGTCCTCCTACAACAGGAGATCTCCTAGATCCGGCGGGGTCTATGGAGATAGCGTAGACCTGACCCAAACTACAGTGGTGAACAACGAGTACAAGATCATCCGCACCAATGAGAAGGAGCAGATGCAGGGGCTCAATGACCGCTTCGCCATGTTCATAGAGAAGGTCCATAACTTGGAGCAGCAGAACAAGGTGCTGGAGACCGAGCTGGTCGCCTTGAGACAAAGGCAGTCTGAACCCTCCAGGCTGGGCGAGCTCTACCACCAAGAGCTCAAAGATCTCCGCTCCCAGCTGGAGGACCTGAGCAATGACAAAGCCCAGCTGATCATTGAAAGGGACAGCCTGGAGGATGACCTGCACAAGCTAAAGGGCAAGTATGAGGATGAGATCAGGATGAGAGAAGAAACTGAATACGCCTTGAAGGCACACAAGAAAGATGTGGATGATGCCACCTTGGCCAGGCTAGACCTGGAGAAGAAGGTGGAATCTCTACTGGATGAGATCAACTTTATGAGGAAGGTCCATGAAGAGGAGATCACAGAGCTGATGGCCATGGTGCAAGCCTCCCAGGTCTCGGTGGAGGTGGAGATGGCCAAGCCTGACCTCACCTCTGCTCTGAAAGACATCCGATCCCAGTACGAGTCTCTGGCGGCCAAGAACCTGAATTCTGCCGATGAGTGGTACAAGTCCAAGTTTGCCAACCTCAATGAGCAGGCGTCCCGCAGCTCAGAGGTGATCAGAGCCAGCAGAGAGGAGCTCAATGATTACAGGAGACAAGTCCAGTCCAAAACTATCGAAATAGAAAGTCTGAGAGGGACCAACGAATCGCTGGAAAGGCAGCTGCAGGAGATGGAGGAAAGGCACATAGCAGAGGCTTCTGGAATGCAGGTAAATTCTATACTTTGCACCATTTAGGCTCCATTCACACCTAAGCATTTTGCAGATTTGCACTACAGAACATGTTCCATAGGTAATCATTGTAAATGGACTGTAGTGCAAATCTGCAAAAAGCACTAAAAATACATAGATGCATAGATAGCCTAAATGAGCCCATAAGGTTGGTCTATCGGATAAGGAAATAACTAGTGATCATGTCTTAGGCTGGACTCACACCTAGGCATTTTTAGTGCTTTTTGCATTTTGCACTACAGTTCATTTAACATGATTTCCCATGGAACAGTTCTGTAGTACAAATCTGCAAAATGCAAAAAGCACTAAAAATGCCTAGGTGTGAGTCCAGCACTGTTATTTCGTTATCAGCTTGCTAGACCAACCTTAGGGGCTCATTTACACCACAACCCGTATGTTCAGTGTGTGGTTTAGGGCCCATTCACACCAGAAACTGCACATAAAAAAAAATGCTCCCCTTTTTTTTCTTTTGGTGGTAACTGTGCGTTTTTGGCTGCATGTTTACATGCATTTGAAGCGCATTTGATGCAGGCTTAACATGCCATTGATGCATGCTTGAATTCATTTTGTGCTGCTATTAGTATCGCATTTGCAATGCATTTTTGGGATTGGCTTAAGGCTGGATTCACACCTATGCAGTTTTATTGCTTTTTTAATTTTGCAGATTTGCACTGCAGTCCATTTAACATGGTATCCTATGGAATATGGTCTGTAGTGCAAATCTGCAAAATGCAAAAAGCACTAAAACTGCATAGGTGTAAATCCAGCCTTAAGGGGGTGCAATGCAGGGGTAGCGCGTCCCCCTGCATTTGTGGTGCAGAAAAATGCAGCATGCTCTACCCTTTTTTTTTTTTTTTACCTGCATTGAACTGCACTGCAATGATGTGAACTGTGCCTATAGGATTACATTGATTTTGGGCTGTCTATGCAGTGATGGTGCAGTTCAAAATGCAGCCGGCTGCCTTCAGTGTGAAAGGGCTCTTAGGGTGGATTCACACCTATATGCATTTTTTTGTGCTTTTTTGCATTTTGCAGATTTGCACTACAGTCCATTTAATATGGTTTCCTATGGAAGACATTCTGTAGAACAAATTTGCAAAAAGCACTAAAAATGCATAGGTGTGAAACCAGCCTTAGCTCATTTTTTGCATCTACATTTGTTTTCTTGCGTTTTATGTGCATTCTGGTGTATTCACATGCGAGAAATGCCGCATACTGTACTTTTTTTTTTTAACGCACACAAAAATCACTGCAGTAAACTAGGCTCATCGATTTATTTTTATTTTTTTTGCATTTGTACTGCATTTAAAAAGAAATGTTTGAATGCATATGGTGTAAATGAGCCCTTACGTTTATCTGAACCCAAACAAAGCGTCAGCATTGGAGCTTAATGGTCTTTAAATGCGATAGCTGCATACATGATCTATTTTCACACTTCTTTTCTTAAACCTGATTACCCTGTCATTAACTCACTTCATGTCCTAGGGTGACAAGTAGCATTGTCACCTTAGGACAGGGAGTGTGTTAGACTACATAACACCTCCCTCTCCTTTCCGCAAGAGGGGGTGGGGGTTTTGTAGTCCAGGGAATAGCAGGGAACAATGCTAACTGTTAACAGTAAGCACAGGGAGTTATCAGATTTCTGGCTAGATGAACAGCTATTATTTTTGCAGTTGTCAAACAGATATAATAAAAATAAATAATGGTGGTGTATGTAACAGAGCAGATGGGAGCAAATACATTTATTGTTAAATAACACTTTAAATTCAGTGTGGAGTTATCTGAATTTGTGTTCCAAGCAACCTTGTGTATCTTCCTTTGTCCATAAGGTGCTGGGATGCTGGTCCCTGTCCATGGTGCTGAAACCGACTTTATTCACATCCAGGCTATGGGTGATCCTAATCAAAGAGCTACAACTACATTAACAAACACACATTATTATTATTATTATACAGGATTTATATATCAAAGTGCTACAACTACATTAACAAACACACAATATTATTATTATACAGGAATGATATATTAAAGAGCTACAACTACATTAAAAAACACACAATATTATTATTATTATAAATGAATTATATATTAAAGAGCTACAACTACATTAACAAACACACAATATTATTATTATTATTATTATATACAGGAATGATATATTAAAGAGCTACAACTACATTATCAAACACACAATATTATTATTATACAGGATTTATATAGTGCCAAAAGATTGTGCAGTGCTTTATAACGTATTACAATTATTAATAATTTAAATATATATATATATATATTATAGTGAAAACATACAGTAAAATGTAAAGTTTTTATATATATATATATATATATATATATATATATATATATATATATATATATATTTATTTAAATTTTAACCTTACATTTTACTATATTTTATCGCTATAATAAAGTCCTATATAATTAAAGTCCTCTTTAATATAACAATGAAAGGCAATGGAAGGCACATTTGATGCATTATATATGAGCATTTTATGTAACAGTTTCATTAAAGCACTTTGTGGTACAGGGAAAGTAAATACCTCCAAGGAGAAGGGGGGAGGGGGAATAGGGAGTGGCAGCTCTAACAAAGACACTTCATCCAACTATCAAGGGAGCTTTCCAAACCATACAAACTAGAATGGGCACTGAAGACTGATGAGTGTAATACACTTTTAAAGTGACAGGCTTTTAATGGCATCTTTGTTGTACTGTATGTTGGAGGGATATTAATAAATTAGCCTAGCTCTTTCAACATAAGAATTTTTAGGATATTTTATATGGTGTTAAGCAACTAAGAATGTAATAAAATCAATGCACCAAGCGTAATCCAGAATTATATGCACACATATATAGGGACAGGTTGCAAGGACAGAAAGCTCAGATGGCTTTAATATTAGGCCAGAACGTTAGGATTAAAAGTGACAGATCTTTAGAATTGTTAAAATTTAAAAAAGGAAGTCCAAAATATCACAAACTTTTTAAAGTTTGTAGTATTTTATGGAAAATGTGTATACACAAGTACAATAATAAACAAGAAATGACTACAAACCTCAAAAAATGAATGATTACTACAATATACATTTATTTATAATATTAAGGACAACAGTATACCACAGATCATGTTTATTTCCTTTGGAAGGGAGATTATATTTGAAGCAGTCTAATCATGAACTGGGATCCGCCCATTTTAACTTCAATCGCCATCTTTAACTAGGGAGTGGCACCTTGTTCATCCAAAGTTTATTAGAGCATTAACTAAAGAGCTCTCATAATAAATGTAATCTCATTTTCAAAGATAAGAAAAAAACATAACTTGTGTTTGTTTGTTTGTAGATTCACCAGTAATGAATTCAACTGTTTATTATGCCATTCAGAAGGTTGCAAGGGCAGTACACACCTATCCAATGGACAGATTTAGGCTGGCTTCACACCTAGGCATTTTTAGTGCTTTTTGCATTTTGCAGATTTGCACTACAGAACGTGTTCCATAGGAAAACATGTTAAATGGACTGTAGGGCAAATCTGCAAAATGCAAAAATCACTAAAACTGCATAGGTGTGAATCCAGCCTTCGACACCGTGTAACTATAATGATCATCTGTCTTTAAAATGACACAGTGGGATTGATTTACTACAGGCAAAAAGACTGTGCACTATGCAAAGTGCATTTGTACTGTGCAAGTGCAGTTGCTCCAGAGCTTAGTTAATGATGTAAAGCTTAACTTTGCAAAGTGTACCCAATCATGTGCAAGGAAAATAAAAAAATAAACGGCATTTTTTGCTTGCACATGAGTGGATAATAGAAGTCAGCAGAGCTTCTGCTCAGTTACTAAGCTCCAGATCAACTGCTCTTGCAACTGTACTTTGTAAAGTGCACAATCCATTTTCCTTTAGTAAATCAACCCCATTGTTACTTCTACAACTTCTGCTATTGAATGTAATGTAATTAAGTATATCAATTACAAGATATGACAGATGATGTGAGTTTCAGCAGTACACAGAAAAGGGCTCATTCAAGGGGTTGTAAAGGTTTATTTTCACTTTTGACACATTTTCGGGACCATTGGCATTTTTATAGCGATCAGTGCTATAAAAATGCATTGATTACTATAAAAATGCCACTGGCAATGAAGGAGTTAACACTAGGGGGCGAGGAAGGGATTAATCATGTTCCCTGGGTGTGTTCTAACTGAAGGGGGGGGCTGACATGGGGAAGTGACACATCGCTGTTTATACATTGTATGAACAGACAATAGGTCATTTCCCCCCCCTGACAGGACCGGGAGCTGTGTGTTTACACACACAGCTCTCGGTTCTCTCTCTGTAACGAGCGACCGCGAGTGCCCGGTGGTGAAAGCGGCCGCCGGGCACGCGCGTCAGCGGGGGGCCCTTATTGGCTGCTCGGCGAGGTGACGTATAGCTACATGCTCTCGCCCAGGAGAGCCGACCTGCCGCCGTATAACTGCAGTGGCTGGTCGGCAAGCAGTTAAGCTAGTGCATTGTTGGTTCACTTACCTTTTCCTTCGATTTCCCTTCTAAATGTTTTTTTGTGTTTTGTTTTCTTTGTCTGAATTTCTCACTTCCTGTTCCTCCTCAGTAAGCTGTTCTGGCTGACTAACCACCAGCCAGAATGGCTCGGATGATGGGGGCAAGATTACTGAGGAAGTGAGAAATTCAGACAAAGAAAAAAAACTTTTAGAAGGGAAATCCAAAGAAAAGGTAAGTGAACCAACAATGCACTAACTTAACCACTTAACACCCGCCTGCCGTGAAATGACGGCGGGCGGAACTGCTCTATTGTTCTGACAGGACGTCTTGTCATTTAAAGCCGCTAGGGGGCGTCGCGTTACTGGGAACACCGTGCGCGTGCCCGGCGGCCGTGATGGAAAACACTGTACACAGTCTTGCAATTGGACTTGGCCACAAGGAGAATTATCAAGGCGAATTCCTATACACAAGCCTTTCTCATCCGTTTTTAATTTTTTTTAACAGGGAGGAACCATATTAACTTTCAGGTCTCAAGCCTCGTACACACGACCAGTTTTCCTGGCAGGAAAACTGCCAGAAGAGCATTTGGCCGGGATGCCCGGCCGTGTGTATGCTTCCTAGCAGTTTCCCAGACAGGAAAACTCCCCAGGAAAAATAGAGAACCTGCTCTCTATTTTCCCATCGGGATTGCTGGCAGAGTGTTTTCTCCCGAGAAAACCGGTCGTCTGTATGCTTACCTGTTCCATTGGAAACCTGCACATGCTCGATAAGAGTTTGACACATGCGTGGTAGCATACAAGTTTACTGTGAGGTGAAGCAAGATGGCGGCGACAGCATCGAATGTGACGAGCGCAGGCTCGTCGTAGTCGATGACGTCACCATGTTCTTGCCTTTCAAAAGAACAGCGGTTCTTTTGATTGGCCGTCTTTATGCACGACAAGCTTGCCAGGAATCCCGTCGGGAAAACCCACAGTTTTTTCCTGACGGGATTCCTGGCCGTGTACAGGGTTTCAGAGAACTCTGATAATAATGATATCTACAACACATGAGACATTAGCATAAACAGGAAGTTGTAGAACTAAGAATAAATAAAGGAATTTGGCATCCTTAACATATTTGACAGCCAGGGCAACTCTATGTGAAAATATTATTTTTAGTATGACCAATTAAATTAAATAAAAACATTAATATTGGACCAAGTAAAAATTGTAGCGCTCCCTCAAAATGATGGTCTTTGGAAATGTGACCCTTGACGGTCAGGGAAGAAGTACCCCCTTACACTGGTGGTCACTGAAGGTCCCTAGTACACTTGTGGTCAGTGGGAAGCATTGCCTTCCTTATAGATACTGTAGCTTGTTTATGTCAGTGGCAGCTTAGCTGGGAGGAAAAAATTGCACATTGCTAAAGGAACCACTGGAAACCTCTAGAGACACACTAATGTTCCACAGAACCCTGTTTGAGAAAGGCTGCAATATACAGAAAGACCAATTAAGGTAGAGACACATTAACTAATTGGCATGGCCTGGATTTGGGGTAGTAATCCCTGCAGGGGTATAACTACAGCCATGACAGCATAGGGAGCCTGTACAACCTGGATAACTAATGATTACTCCAGACAACAATGGAAATTACTTTCAGACAAAATTAATAGATACATGCTTTAGGCGCTTCATTTAAGCTGCTATAATATTAATCAGTATTCTACAGTGCTAGCTATTGGTTTAAAACCGAAAAGGTGTCCATAGGGAGACTTCTGTTAAGGATAAGGTTGGAAACCATGTCGCCTTATGGAGGCCTCTGATTTATAGTTACTTTGTAAGTACATTAGGAACACATGAACACTAAGGGCCAGATCCACGTACATCGGCACATATATAGACCGGCGTAGTGCATCTCCTTTACGTTACGCCGGCTCAAATTAGAGACGCAAGTGCCGTATCCACAGAGTATTTGCGCCCAAATTTGCACCGACGCAACTTAAATTCCGAGGCGTAAGGCAGTGTAATTCAAAGTGGGAAGGACGTGGGACCACACCAGTTACAGATAAATAATGAAGGTTACAGTTTCCATTATAAAAAAATTACAACCATGGGAATGTACAGTAGTCTAAATCAATGAACGTCTAGATGTATTTGACAAATTAACTAAAGACCTTTCCTTTCTAATTACAGGATGCTATCAATCAGCTAGAGGATGAACTGAGGAGCACAAAAGGAGAGATGGCCCGTCATCTGAGAGAGTATCAGGATCTGCTGAATGTCAAGATGGCCCTAGACATTGAGATTGCTGCATACAGGTAATTATACAGCTTGTATTTTTTTAGTGCATTAATGTTAGCATTAAAATATAACACAGAAATATTTTTGTGAAAAACACTGCTTCAATTTTTAATAAATGTACCGTTATCTACAAAAGAGACCAAAATATGATGTTAAACTTTAGGGTTTGCATGGTC
The DNA here is from genome assembly GCA_029574335.1 of Rana kukunoris. Classification (NCBI taxonomy): domain Eukaryota; kingdom Metazoa; phylum Chordata; class Amphibia; order Anura; family Ranidae; genus Rana; species Rana kukunoris. The sequence continues at coordinate 62,989,243 of CM056056.1, forward strand.
TGCACCAGGGTTTCTGATTGAAGACAGAGAAGGTAAAGTAAGCTTCAGCTTCAAGCCAATTGGAATGGCATCCCATGCTCTTTAGTTTGGAGCTGAGAGTGCATGTCTGTTGATGCAGATTATTCCAAATTTGCATCTGCATGGGCCTGCATGAGCTTAAAGGCAAACTGCAGCCTCATCTAAAAATATGCTACTCTCTAGTTCATGCCATTCAGTTTCTCTCAATCGCTCATGTGTGTCTCCTGGAGCTCAGTGGGTAGCACCTTTCTTCCCATTTCTGGGACACCATGAGTCTAGTAGCCTCTTCCTGGCCAGAAAGGCCATCAAAGAAACAACTCCAGCATCTCTAATGTATGGCGTCAGCACATTGGCAATGTAATGCGTGGGCATTACTGAAGCATGACGTGCTAAGCAATGCACCCAGTAACAGCATAATGCTACAACACACTGCTATGCTGGAGGAAGGTGCTATGCCTCTTGGGTACTCTTAAAAAGTAGTTTACATGTCACGTGTGGAAATGAAGAACAGGCAGTCACGTAACCATGCGTAGAAAGATGGTTATGATATAAGCGGGATTAGAAGGCACACAGCAAGTGGGTGTGGCTCAGCTTATTTCAATAACAGGGATCCATGAGTGGGGCTTTATTTTGTCTCCCATGCACACCGGAATTTTGCAAATTAGGCAAATAAAAAAAAAATGTGAAGGGGACATGATTGAAATGTTTAATCTTGTATTTCACAAACTTCATGTATTGTTCAATTAGTATATACAGTGTGTGTTAGGTGTATAATCCACTATTTAAAGGGAAGGTAAATAAATGATATAAAACATCCACAAGGCCTTGCAATACAATTAAATCAACTGCTTTCATTAAATGAGAACTTCAGCTTAGTGCAAGTTGTATTCGAACCAAGTGAAAGTACCATTCATCCTAAATCAAATGAACTATCCTCAACTGAAAAGTGGCAATCAGCCTTCTTGTACCCAAGGCAAATTGTATAAATTAGGTTTATAAATAAACTTTTGGACTTGTCATTATGTCCAAGAATTCTGAAAAGGAGTAAAAGGTCCTACTATTGATATGGAAGGGACCACACACCCTAACTCAATGGAAACAGCTGGTTAACACAAGCCTTCCTTTGTACAAACTAACTTATGAGCACCAAGATAAGCTACAATTATTTGATAACATTTGGGGGCCCTGGTTAAATCCACTCACATGCTTCCTTCATAGGAATCAGGTGTTGTATGACCTAGCAGCAACTTGTGGTACACATAGATATTGATACATGTAACATGGCTTTCGTTGTACTTTCCATGGCATTGCCATATTTATTTGAGCTCACTCCTAAATACACTAAAGCCTCGTACACACTAAAGCCTCGTACACATGATCAGTCCATCCGATGAGAACGATCCGAAGGAACGTTTTCATCGGTTAACCGATGAAGCTGACTGATGGTCTGATGTGCCTTAACACCACCGATTGTGTCAGAACGCGGTGACGTAAAACACAACGACGTGCTGAAAAAAATGAAGTTCAATGCTTCCAAGAATGCGTCGACTTGATTCTGAGCATGCATGGATTTTTAACCCATGGTCCTGCCTATTAACAATCGGTTTTGACCTATCCTTAAGTATCCATCGGTTACATTTTAAAGCAAGTTGGCCTTTTTTAACCGAAGGTTACATGACCTAAGAGGCCCACACACAATCGGTTTTGACCGATGAAAGCGGTCCATCGTTGTCCATTGACAATATTTTAGCACCTATTGCTTGAACAAAGTCTTTCCCAAAACCACTTTATATGCACTGCTTTATAAACAATGTATTTAAACCTTAAGGCCCCTTTTCATACATGCAGACCGTTTGTGTTTCATGCATCCGTTGACAGATGAAAAACAGACATCCATGCATCTCTATGGAAAAACGGATGTAAATAGATGATCATCCATTTACATCAGTTTACACCTGCATCCGTCAACATCTGGTTTTTGAAATGGATCAAAGCTCTATTTTTCTTCTGTTGAAAAAAAAAAAACAGATCAGATGAGAAACGGATTTTTGCATTGGTACTGGATGTAAAAAAAATGATGAGCAGCTGATGAAAAAACATCATCCGCATGTGTAAAAGAGGCCTAGAGCTAAACTGAAAGAACTGAATGATGGGTAGAGATGTACAGAACGGTTCGCCGGCGAACCGTTCCCGGCGAACATCGCTTGTTTGTGGTTGCCGCCGCGGGCGAACATATGCGATGTTCGATCCGCCCCCTATTCATCATCATTAAGCAAACTTTGACCCTGTACCTCACAGTCAGCAGACACATTCTAGCCAATCAGCAGCATATCCTCCCTCCCAGACCCTCCCACCTCCTGGATAGCATCCATTTTAGATTCATTCTGAAGCTGCAGTCTTAGTTAGAGGAGGGACAGCGTAACTGCTGCTGATTTAATAGGGAACTCGATAGCTAGGCCAGTGTATTCAGTGTCCACTCCAGTCCTGAAAGACTCATCTGATCTCTACTGTAAGGACAGCATCCTGACAGCACCCCAAAAAGCCTTTTTTAGGGCTATGCCATCAGTCTGCTTTTCTTTCTTTTCCTCTAATGTAATCTAATGTGTGTTGCGGTGGTTTACAGAGAGAGAGAGAGAGAGTGTAATTGTTTGGAGTTAGATAGTCAGTTAGAGTTACAGTGTGTAGAGGATATATATGCATCCCACGTGTTGTATATATATTCATACACTGTATTGAGTTTACCTAGACTAGATCCGCTCTTCCTAATATACTGACAGCCTGTAAAGGGCTAGTACATCAATCTGCTTTTTTTTTCTGTAATCTGCCTGCCAGCTCGTGTGTGTCAGGCTCACAGCATATACTGTGCCCACTTGTCCAGTGCCACCACTCATATCTGGTGGCACAGTAGATAAAAAAAAAACTATTTTGACTGCAATAGAAAAGCAGGTCATTGTCTGCAGGCGTGTGTGTCAGGCCTACAGCGTCTACTCTGCCAACTTCTGCCAGTGCACAGTGCCACTCATATCTGGTGTCACAGTAGCTTGCACGCATAGTAACTAACCTGTAACCCTAACCCTGTTTGTAACCGTAACCCTAAGTTAGGGTTAGGGTTACAGATAGGGTTAGGGTTACAGATAGGGTTAGGGACCCTAACCCTATCTGTAACCCTGTCTGTAACCCTAACCCTGTCTGTAACCCTAACCCTAACCCTTACACTACATGATCGATACGTCATACCTGATGTTTTAAAGCACATTATTCCAAACAATTTAGGAATGTTAGGTGATTTATGCACTTTATGGATTGAAACCCGACTCTACGTCAACTACGTAATTTTCCATGGGAGTTTTGCCATGGATCCCCCTCCGGCATGCCACAGTCCAGGTGTTGGTCCCCTTGAAACAAATTTTCCATCACTATTGTGGCCAGAAAGAGTCCCTGTGGGTTTTAAAATTTGCCTGCCCATTAAAGTCTGTGGTGGTTCACCCTGTTCACGGAAGTTCGCCGTTTGTGAAAGCAAAATTTTATGTTCACTACATCACTAATGGTGGGTGACAATGTTTGCGGAATGCATTAGTCATTTCTACTTGTTTAAAGTAACATTAGATTGATAAAGGAAAAAAGTAAGGTTTGTGGTCAATTCATACGATTCTTAGGTTACTGATGTTCCTTCAAGTCAGATGAATAATATTGTATTCTTATTAACATTACTAATTCACAATGTCACTATTTCCAGGAAACTGCTGGAAGGTGAAGAGACCAGGTTTAGCACAAGCGGAATAAGCATCATGCCTCCAAATCATTCTCAAAGCTATTCTTACCAGTCTCGCATTCATAGTTCCTCCTCTTCTAGAGGTTCACCTGCAGCATCCAAGAAAGACGAAGCTGATTCCGCCTCTAAAACCATCTCCAAATCCTCAGCTCGCAAAGGGGAGACTTATGAGGAAATCATTGAGGAAACTGTAGTGTCAACCAAAATAATAGAAAAGCCAGAGCAGAATGAGGGATTTAATGGTGAATCTTAAACAAAGGAAACTAGTACTTTACAAATTAGTTAGAAGTTAGAATTTATACATTGCCATTTTTCCATTCACTCTTAGAACGATATCTTTATTGTTAGTTTTCTACATGGTCATTACATTTTCTTTAGGAGGATGCAGTAATACTTAATATCACAAGACCATCTAGTTCCACAACCGTTGGAGGGTCACAGGGTAACAAGGCCATTTACAGAGAGTCATTTGTTGAAAGGAGGGATTTTGACGAATTAAAGGGATTGTCCACTTCATGTGGTGTTTTTCTACCTTATTCCAGCCCTGGTTATCCCTTTTACAATACTGTTGGTTTTATTCCAGCATTCCACATTTCCGTCATTTACCCGTACCACTCTTATTGCAATATGGATCAAATTTTAAGAATCAACCAAGTTTTACCATGTTCAAAAGTAATAATGTATATACACACAAAATTTGGCATAAGTTCATAATAAAATTTACAAATCAGTAGATGTAACATCTGGAGGTTGACAGTCCCTTTAAATGGAGGTTTCTAAATGATATAGCATACTCAAGCAATAAAAGGATATTCTGTTACAAAGTATAAAACCAGCCAAAAGCTCTTTATTTTTTAGACAACAAATTGAGGAAAAGATTGACTCTTCTGCACCTGTTTCCATTGTATGACCATGGTAGATGCATGGTGCACAATTTCAAACATCAGGCATTGAACATAGTGGATTGTTGCAGCCATTCATTCAGAGCACTTCATTTTTTCATATACCACTCTTGATAGTAATACATTTTAACACTTAGTTCTTAGTTATAGCAAGAAAATAGTATCCAATACCAATGGTGACACAGGGACCACGTTAACTTCAAGCACATATAATGTCTTAGCTGTCTAAGGCTGATCAGTCTACACATTTCACAGTTCATCTTAGGTTTTCAGAATTGTTTACTAATGGGCTCCTGTACAACTACTTGGTACCATAACAAATGTGAACACACAGCTAAAATAAGCACATTGAAAAGTCACTTTGTTTCCTTAAACATACAGTAGTGATGATAGCACAGCAGTTACATAACAAGATATACCACATTCATCATTTAGGTGCTGAAAACAGAGATTAATACACACTAAAAACACTCTTTACTGGTGGTAGTTTCACACTTGAGCTTTGAATGGTCAATATAGGAGGCATTTTTCTCTTCATTGAGGTGTGTCAAGGTTAGGGACCTAGTACATCTTAAAATGCCTTATTACTATCAAAATCCTTCCAGTAATGTGTATGCTGTGCATTTATCTTTGTAACAACCAATGCATTATGGTATGTGTACACTTTATACTGTGAGATGTTTTATTCATTGATGATGCAATGAAACAGAAAACTACACCATCAGACATGAACAACAAATAAAGACTAATATATCAATTTTACTGTCTTGTCTTATTTGGGTTGGCAGGGTATCCGGAGCTAGTGGTGGGTGTGAATCATAGAGGATCCACAGGCAAAGCAATTGATTGCCCTCTTTTATGTTACATGTACATCTTCAGTCATCCGGCGTAACTTGCCTACGCCGGCGTATCGTGGGCGCATAGTTACGCTGGATACATTAGACGTTCCCATTAAAAATATGCAAATTAGCTAGATACGCCGATTCACTAACGTACTTGCGCCGGGCGCATTGATATACGTCGTTTACGTATGACCAGCGTAAAGTTCCCCCTGCTATATGAGGCGCAGGCAATGTTAAGTATGGACGTCGGAACAGCGTCGAATTTTCCGTCGTTTGCGTAAGTCGTACGCAAATAGGGTTGTGCGTAAGTTACGTTCACGTCGAAAGCATTGAGTATTTGCGACGTGATTCAGAGCTTGCGCACTGGGATACGTCCAGGGATGGCGTATGCGCCGTTCGTTCGGCACCTCATTTACATGGGGTCACGGTTCATTAACATGTATCACGCCCACCTTCCACCTACTTTGAATTACGCTACGCCGCCGTAACTTAGGGAGCAAGTGCTTTGTGAATACAGCACTTGCCTCTCTAAGTTGCGGCAGCGTAGCGTAAAGAAGATATGCTACGCCCGCACAAATATACGCCGATCTTTCTGAATCTGGCCCTGTGTGTGTGTGTGTGTGTGTGTGTGTGTATATGTATGTATTCCTGGAATGGAGCAACCTTGTCATAAGGCAGCTTGCAAAGGAAGTTGTCTATTTTGCTTGTGTTGTGCCACAGCTCACCATTTAAAACCCTTTAACTCACTATAAATTTACTGACAACATTTTTGTGAAATTATCAACACCAATGAACCAGTCTCAGAGCTCAGTCCCTAAACAATAAGGTATTCCTATTTTTTTTATTTTCTGTATTTAAAAAATAAATATTTTATCCATAAATATTTAATCAGTGCTTCAGTGTGCAGTCTGCTGAGATTTCTAAAAAGAAAGTCAAGTACCGTGTCTTCAATTCTTGACTGCTTCTGCAAACTGGAGATCCAGGGGGCATAATTTCTACACCGATTAGTCAACCAACTGAATCATTGAGCTGTATGTAATTCATGAGATCTGCTATCTAGTGCCGTATTTTCAGCACAGCAGTCGACCGGCTATCTGAAACTCAGGCGTACCAAACTCACACCCATCGTCTGCTGGCTGCAAAGGGCATATGAAATAATGATATGAAAGAAATCAGTTTTAAATTATAGTATTATATTGTAGTAAATGTAAAAATGAAAGACAAGAATAGACAGCGCACAAAGACCTAAAGTGTAGTAGTATAAAGTCGCTTTTACACAAGTAATTTTCACTTACAGGAGGATGGTAGACATCAGCTTATCATAAACTCAACAGGAGGCACGGACCAGCAGCAGAGCTTGATCTACAGCCCATAACAAAAAAAAAGGAGATGGACAGCCGCACTCCAACACGATACCAAAAATGTAAAAAATGGTGCCTTTAATAAAAGTAAAATGACACTCCACAGCAATAAAAAAGCAAACAGTGGGGTAACAATGCTGACGCGTTTCACATCAATAACTGATGCTTAGTCATAGAATAGTAAAAATTCTGTTATTTTTCAGACAATAATAATTTCAAAAGAACAATAATGAAGCATACATGTAGGTGGTGCTACACAAAAACAAACATGGAACATCACTCATAGCAAAAAACATCCTATGTACAAGCATGGTTTGCCAATTGTATTTATGATATATATATATATATATATATATATATATATATATATATATATATAGCCACATGAAAAACCCTGAAGCATTTTGACCCTTGCGATTTCCAGTCTCTTCAGTGGGATTTATATTCTGGGAAAAAAAGCAAAATATCTAATTAAAGACTTTGAACAATATAGGAAATGTAGGTATAACATTTCGAATTGGGCAAAATTGTATCTCCATAAACATAGATGTATATTTACCAATGTGTGGATGAAGACATGAAGATGTGTCACACAGACCAGCATTGCAGGATTGTAGTTGTCCAGTGATCCCATCGCCGCCACACGTCCCCCCCACGTCCTCCGGGTGGGCGCATAGTCTGCCGAGCTTACAGGGGGCCACGTTCTAGGTGGTAAAGCATACCCTTTTTTGCCATTGCACATATGGGTTATATGGGCTGCAGGAGGTTAGGCATTCTAATTGGGGGGGGGGGGGTGTTTTTCTTCTGCAAAGGCTTCTTATCAGCAGTAGGCTTCTCCTTCACCCTAAACCCCATTTCATTTTATTGGCAACCCCTGATAGACCTTGTTAACGCTTTGCATTTTTATGCGGCTCATGGCTGTAGAATAGAGAGTAAACCTACAAAACCTTTAATTCACCTATTATTCTGGAACCATGTACAATGTTGTGTAAAAAAAAAACAACAACCTATAACTCAGCTTATGCAAGAATGGTCAAGTGTTTTTTTTTTAAGTAAAGGCAATGGAAAACACCAACACCTAAAACAATGAAAATTAAACTCCACATGTAAAGTGATCAGGGTCACCACCAACATTACAGCTCTCCAAAAAAATACTACTACTAATAACAAAAAGTCATTTTTTTTTTTTAATTATAAAACTATTATGTAAAGAACAGCAGCTTAAACAGTTTTAGAGCTTTACATACAAGGTCACAGAAGGGTTACACACAATTTAGCTAATTATTGATGCCTGACTTGGGCTGGACACTCGCTTGTCTCCCAATAACACCTTTTACATCAGCTCTTGTTCTGTATTCAGATGGGAATCACTGGTGTTTAATGAGAAAATTACACAGTGCAGCTGTTGCCTGGAGATTTGAGCATAGAGAAATCTGGAGTCGGCCCCCAGTCTGAATTGAGGAGGCGGAGAAGGCCAGCAGGAGGATGTCTGGCACATTCTCTTGGGTGCCTGTCAATATATTTTTTTTTCTCCTTATCAGACCAATCAGCAACCACCTTCTGCCAAAACAGAAGACTACATCGTCTGCCTTGACTAGTTAAAATAAATAACACCAATGTAAACTGTTAAAAGCATGCCAAAGAAATACGTACCAAGTTTCTATGTATGATTACAAAGACAAATACAGTAAAACCTTGGTTTGAGAGTAACTTGGTTTGAGACCGTTTTGCAAGACGAGCAAAATTTTAAAATAAATTTTGACTTGATATACAGGTTGCGTCATCTCACAACTGGGTATAAAAGAGAAGAGCAGTGTAGCAATATGGTTACATTTAATGAAGGTACAACATTTAGCAACATATTGCTACACGTAGAGGTGCCTCTGTTAGTAATCTGTAACTCCTGCGGGATTTCGCTTCTAATCCCCTTGTGGAGGTTTGCATTTGGAGATGGGCATTTTACGGTTACACAACCTGGTCACAATGCTATAATATTTTTATATGGACTATAAATTGAAGGACCAAAAAATAAATGGTTGTGGAACGAATCATTTGAGTTTACATTATTTCATATGGGGAAATTTGTGCTTTGGATTACAAGCATGTTTCTGGAACTAATTATGCTCGCAATCCAAGGTTTTACTTTATACAGTTGTGCTTACAAGTTTACATACCCTGGGAAAATGTATGATTTGTTAGCCTTTTTTCAGAGAATATGAATGATGACACTAAAACTTTTCTTTCACTCATGGATAGTGTGTGGCATTTGCATAGTAATCGCTTTCTTCTGGCGACTCGCCCATGTAGCCCATCTTTCTTCAAGTGCCTCCTAATTGTGCCTCTTGAAACAGCCGCACCACATGGTTTCAGAGAGTCCTGTATTTCCCCTGAAGTTATTTGTGTGTTTTTCTTTTTTTTTTTCCCACATCAGTCTCAACCCGGGGATCTCCCCGTCAGTGCAGCTCACGGAAAATTCCGCCCTTCGCTTTCCTCCGTAGTCTTTGCATCATTTGTGGTTTTTCTTTGCCATCTTATTTGTTCTTTACTTTTTTTTTTTTTCCTTAAAGGAATTTCCTCTGATTAAAAAAAAAGTGGAAATTTGAAATGTTTTTCCCTCCCGCCCCCCCACCCCCCAACCATCTCGGGATTCCACTACCCCTTCTCACTGGGTATCTCGCTAATTTTTGTATCTATTTTTGTACCTATGGCCTCCTTGCCTAACTCACATAATTCATAAATTTTCCGCAAAACTCCATGTTTTTATAAATTCCTTCCAGGTGGCCCATTTTCCCCGAAAGTTATTATTATCCTCCTCCCACCTATATTTCAACTCTTCTCTCCTGTATACTTCTTCCACCGAATCTATCCACTCCCAGACCTGAGGACTTTCGGGATCCCTCCATTTTTTGGGGATTAATCGTTTGGCTGCGTTCAGTAAATGCGGTATAAGAGATCTTTTATATTCTTTTATATTTTCTACTCCCCCGTGGAATAGGACCACCCATGGGTCCTCTTCTATTTCTTTTTTAATTATGTCCTTGATCAGTTTCAGGATTTTTTTCCAGTAGCTTTTGATCTTAGGACAAATCCACCATAGGTGAGCCATTGTGCCCCTGGTTGGGCATCCCCTCCAACAGTCTGCCGACTGTCCTTCTCTATATTTACTGATTTTATCAGGGGTATTGTACCAACCAGTGATACATTTGAAATTCATCTCAGCCGTTCTCACGTCGATTGCTGAAGAGTGAGTCAGGGTTATAATTCTTTCTATTGTTGTTTTTCCCTTGTTTATTTCTAATTCCCTTTCCCATTTGTGTATGTACGGGGGCTCCCCCAGCTCCTCCGCCTTCATCAGGAATTTATAGATTTTTGAGATGTTTCCCTTTACACAATCAGTTACACACAGTTGTTCCAATGGTGTGTATTCTTTTCGTTCCCGTAAAGGTCCCGGGAGGTTCCCGATGAAGGATGAGATCTGTAGGTATAGCCACTCATCTAACACTGTGAGTTCTGTCTTGCACCTAATTTCGTGAAGTTTCATCAATTTTCCCTTTTGAATCAAATCTCTTACTTGAATTCTATTTTTAATCCAATTTCCCCCCACCCCTTTTAACCCCGGTGCAAAGAATGTGTTATCTTTTAAATCTATGAGTGGTGAGTTATATTCTAATCTTGCGTGTTTATGAACTCTGTCCCATATCCGTAGTGCCGTGCGTGTAATAACATGTGTGGTTTTATATAAAGTTCTATTTTGTGGTGGATTCCAAATTATTCTTCCTAATTGTGCCCTTGCGAGTGTGCATTCAATGTTAATCCATCTTTTATCGTGATTTTCCTTGGCCCACTCTATTACCCGAGAAATGACCGAGGCATTGTAATACTTTCTAATATCTGGTACAGCCAAACCTCCCATTTTTTTACTCTGTTTTAATACATGGAAGGATATCCTATGTTTTTTTTTATTCCAAATGTAATTCAATAACAAAGAGTTCAGTATGGCAAAGTAAGATTGTGGTAAGGCTATTGGGGCCATTTGAAATTTATATAACATTTTTGGAACTAACATCATTTTTACTACATTTATTCTTCCGAACCAAGAGATTGGCTGATTATTGATTTTTTTAATTTCCCCTTTTATTTCATCTAAGAGGGGGAATATAGTTTAACCTATACAGTTTCTTTATAGAGTTGGCAAGTTTCATCCCCAGATATTTTATCTCCTTCTGCCAAACGAACTTGTATTCCTTTTTGAGGAATTGTTCTTCCTCCTTGCTAATGTTGATATTTAATATTTATTTTCAGTATATTCATCTTAAAATTAGAAATCTCACTATATTGCTTAATATCGGCTAATAGATTGGGGAGCGTAGTCCTCGGGTTACTCACATAAAATAATATGTCGTCGGCGAACGCAGATAGTTTGTGCTCGTCTTCCCCTACTCTTACTCCCTTAATATTGGGGTTATTTCTGACCGTTGCCAGGAGGGATTCTAAGGATAGGACGAAAAGGAGCGGAGATAGGGGGCATCCCTGCCTGGTCCCATTCCTCATCTCGAAAGATGTTGATAGGGACCCATTGATTTTAACCCTTGCACGTGGATGATAGTATAGTGTTTTAATTCTCCCCATCATCTTCGCACCTATGCCTATGTTCTCTAGTGTTGACATCATGAGCCCCCAGTCTACCCTGTCGAACGCTTTTTCCGCGTCAACTGACAGGAATAGACCGGGGGACCCATTTTCTTTTATCTGCTGCAGGATGAGGAGTGCTCTGACCCCATTGTCCTTACTTTCTCTTCCGGGTATGAAGCCTACCTGGTCTGGATGGACCGTGGTTGTCATCAGTCCCTTCATACGTTCTTCCATAATCTTAGCAAACAATTTTGTATCTGTATTTAATAACGAGATTGGTCTGAAACCTGAGCAGAGCGTATTATCTTTCCCCTCCTTTCCTATCACTGTGATATTTGCTGTCGCAGCCTCCCTGCTTAAGTTGTAATCTGTCCCAAGCCCATTATAGTATTGACATAGTCTCGGTACTAACGTTGTTCCGAACTTTTGTAAGTATCTTATCGTAAAACCGTCGGGTCCGGGACTTTTCCCTTTAGCGGAGTTCTTTAAGGCTTCCCTTATTTCCTCTTCGGTTATTGGTCCGTCTAGTTTTTCGGCGGCTTCATCATCTATTTTAGGTAAGTTAGCTTTTCTTAGAAAAGCTCTTACTTTAGCCTCTTTCTCTCCCGGGTTCCATTCCCTTTGTGTGTGTTTTTCTTTTTATCCCTAACAATTTTCCTGGTAGCTGTGGCTGAAATTTTAGTTGGTCTAAATGACTTTGGTTTGGGTTCAACAGAACCCCTAATTTTCCATTTCTTGATTAGAGTTTGAACACTGCTGATTTGCATTCTCAATTCATTGGATATCTTTTTATATCCCTTTCCTGTTTTATACAGTTCAACTACGTTTTCCCACAGACCCTTTGACAAATCTTTTGCTTTCCCTATCACCGCACTGGATGAAGGATGCAAGGGTCTGTCAGGAGTCTAGAAACTCATTGAACTTTTAAACACACACTGATTTCACACAAACAGATCACAGGTGAGAATGGTTACCTTTAATAGCCATTCAAACCCCTTTGCGTCAACTTGTGTGTATGTTTTCAGGTCAAAATCACCAGGGGATGTAAACTTTTAATCAGGGTCATTTGGGTAGTTTCTGTTGCTATTATGATTTAAAAAGAGTAAAGACAGTTGATTGATAATAAATGGCTTCAACCAAACACTAACCATGAGTGAAAGAAAAGTTTTTGTCATCATTCATATTCTCTGAAAAATGTCCAAGAAATAAAAAATGTAAACTTATGAGCACAACTGTACCTTGTAATAGACAAATGAGCTAATCAGCGTTGAATCAATGTGCATTCTATGGTTAATGGATGGTTCAGAACTCACAGAAGAAGAATGTGGTTGGACTAAAGATTCACTTCCAGCTACAGACAGATTTATATAGTCCAATGGTTCTCAACGTTATTGAGGTCAGGGCCCAGTAAACATTTTACTCACACAATTTTTTGTATGGGAATACAAAATACGTGTTAAAATTCTGGGGGACACTGGATGGGGCTGGGTGTCATCGTGGTGGCATGAAGGTGCTGGAGGGTTTAGGTGTCCCTGTAGGGGATGAGGTTTCTTAAGGGAGTGAGGGTAACTGTGGGAGATTGGTTCCAGAAAGAGGGTGGGGATCTCGCTAGGAGGCTGGGGATTTTGCAGGTCCAATATAGACGTCTGGAGGGCACTGTGTGACACCGTTAGGGGCAGCATGCTAGGGGGTATTTCAAGGACTGGAGGGCACTGTGGGGACTGAGGGCTTTTGGGGGATCTGGGGGCACTGCAGTACACTATGGGAGGTCGAATGTATCTATGGGTGCTGGGAGGCATTGCGGGAGGTTAGGGGATCTGCAGCTAGCTATAGGCCCCTGAGGAGGGAGACCACAGCCAGGCAGTGATCTTAACCCAGTGGTTGAGATCCACTGCTATAGTCAACAACATTTTTTCATTCCAAATACTGCCTAAGAACAAAAAATGCAGACAGAGGTGAATATAATTTAAATGGAAATATTTACTATTGCATTTTGTATTTTTCTTGATGTTTTCTTAAAATATTTGAGTGATGAAAATATAAAGGGGTGGGGCTGTGGATAAACATTTATGCTTGGATCTGAAAGGTAACAAGAGCAGGAGTACATAGTAAAAAAATAAGACCCTGTTATTAGGCAACTGATTAGTCACATAATGTATGGCAAAAACAAATAGGCTACTGCTACTAAGGATTGCCATAAGTCCTATTAGTAAATGTAATTTTTTGGTCAAGGAATAACCTAAGAATCTAATTTTTAAAACCTCAGGTTAAAGTTATTTTTTCCACTGGTCTAAACAAAAGCCATTCCCCCTCCCCCATATGTTAGTATTGAACATAATGCTATTAAGGAGGAGAGTAGGGAGGTAGGCACTGAACTCAGATAATGAATTATTTATAACGTTCATAGTCCTTTGTGGTTCTCTTCTCTGACTATTACCACAGCAGAGAAATTGAACATAAATGGCACAAGAGGCAAAGCTTCCCACCTTTTCAAATCTGGAAAACTATAAATGTAGCACAACAATTAGTACAAAACGACAGGTCCATGTTAATAAGGTTATTGATTGTTAAAAGGCAAAAAAATGAATTACATTCATGATTATATTATTTTACATTTTATTTGGCTTGGGCTAAAGGTGATTATTAGAATGTATATCACATTATATTGGTTGCTATGCCCCCAAAATATATTCAGTTCATGTCCCAGTTATAGTTGTAGTTTAACCACTTAAGCCCCGGACCAATATGCTGCTAAATGGCCAGAGGCGTTTTTACAATTCGGCACTGCGTCGCTTTAACAGACAATTGCGCGGTTGTGCGACGTAGCTCCCAAACAAAATTTGCGTCCTTTTCTTCTCACAAATATAACTTTCTTTTGATGGTATTCGATTGCCTCTGCGATTTTTATTTTTTGCGCTATAAACAAAAATAGAGCGACATTTTTGAAAAAAAAAATATTTTTTACTTTTTGTTATAAGAAAAATCGAATAAACTAAATTTTAGTCAAACATTTAGGTCAAAATGTATTCAGCCACATGTCTTTAGTAAAAAAAAAAAATCGCAATAAAAAAAAATTAGCTACCTAGCGGCAACAGCGACACTAATACAGCGATCAGAAAAACGATTGCTTAGTGACGCTGGCAATAGGGGGTGAAAGGGTTAACTAGGGTGGTGATCAAGGGGTTAAAACTTTATTAGGGGGGGGTACGGGGCTACCCTGGACCTAACACTAACTGCCTGTCACACTGATACTAAATGCAGTGATCAGTAAATTTATGATCACTGCAATCAGTGACAGTGTGACAGGGGGCTGGGGGGGGGGGGGGGGGGGGGTGATCGGAAGGGGTTAAGTGTGCCTATGTGTGTGGTGTCAGTGTAGTGTTGGTGCGACTTACTGTGATGTCTTCTCTCCTCTCGGCGGATTGAAAATACCGCCGAGAGGAGAGCCGACATCACTTCCTCTGCCTGTGTTTACATTACACAGGCAGAGGAAGTGAGACAGCGGAGGCTCAGGGGATTGGCTGGGAGCGATCACGAGGGGGCGGACAAAAACGAACAGCCGCCCTCTCGTCCCGGATCGCTCCCGGAGATAAGACGCCCGCCGCACGCAGCGGAGGGGGTCCCGATCGGACCCCCGACCAGCAAGAAGGCAGGGACATACATGTACGCCCATCTGCCTGTACGTGCCATTCTGTGGACGTACATAGTCGTGCGGCGGGCGTTAAGCGGTTAAAGGGGTTGTAAGGTACAATTTTTTTTCCTAAATAGCTTCCTTTACCTTAGTGCAGTCCTCCTTCACTTACCTCATCCTTTCGATTTTACTTTTAAATGTCCTTATTTCTTCAGAGAAATCCTCACTTCCTGTTCTTCTGTCTGTAACTACACACAGTAATGCAAGGCTTTCTTCCTCGTACTCGTCCACTCCCTTGGACTACATGAGAGTCAGGACACTCTCTATGTTGCAGATAGAAAGAGGAGCTGTGTGTTAGGCCCCATACACACGAGCGGACAGATTTGTTCAAATCTGTCCGTCCGACAGATTTGAACAAATCTGTCTGCTGGGATTTTGGTTTGCTCGCGTGTACACACGAGCAAACCAAAATCCCCGCCAGCAGACGGCGCGCTGACGTGTCGGTGACGTGGCGGTGACGTTGACGCCGCCACGTCACCGCACCAGGAAGTAAAACACTTCCGCGCATGCGCCGAATCCATTCGGCGGCGGCGCGGCGGCGGTGCGGGACGACATGTCTGCTGGTAAGTGTACTAACCAGCAGACATGTCGGGCGGACACATTCCCACCCGATAGATTTCAAAGCATGCTTTGAAATCTGTCGGGTGGACAAATCTGTCCGCTAGCCCATACACACGATCGGAGATGTCTGCTGAAACGGTCCATTGGACCGTTTTCAGCGGACATATCCGCTCGTGTGTACGAGGCCTTAGTGGGCGTCCTGACTCTCCTATAGTCCAAGGGAGGGGGGAGCACGACACTCCACACCAGGGAGAAAGCCTTGTATTACTGTGTGGAGTTACAGACAGAAGAACAGGAAGTGAGGATTTCTCAGAAGTAATAAGGACATTTAAAAGCAAAATGGAAGGATGAGGTAAGTGAAGGAGGACTGCACTAAGGTAAAGGAATCTATTCAGAAAAAATAAATTGTACCTTTACAACCCCTTTAATCAGAGGGTGAGGGTGAGAGAAAATACCACTACTGACGTTTGCCATCAGGGCAAGAGCCAAGGAATCTCCCCAATGTAGCCAGACAGCCGTAAATACGTAACAGAGGTCCATGCTTTCTCAAAGATTTCCAAAGTCAAAAAGAGTCTTGGCTGTATTCCACTATAACACAGCCTTAAAAAGCCTTAGGCGCCATACACACGGCCGAGGTTCTCGCTGAAAACCAGCGAGAACCTCGCTGGAATGCACATTCCAGCGAGGACCTCGGCCGTGTGTACGGTCTCAGCGAGCTTCCCGTCGGGAAGCCCGTCGAGCCGAAATAGAGAGCACGCTCTCTATTTCCTCGACGGCCCGCCTGGAAGAATGGCTGGTTGCCATTCCCGACGGGCGGGTCGCCGAATTCGACGGCCGGGAGAGAACCTCGACGGGCGGAACGATGTGTTCTGCCCGTCGAGGTTCTCTGCCGTGTGTACGGCGCCTGACTGTCAAGGAAAATTCCCTTGAAACCTGGCAAGTCATCAAGGTTGCTTTTTTAGATAATTAAATGCAATCTCTGCATGCTTCCCATCTTCTCTGATGGGAAAAATGGGAGGAAGTAAAATGGAGGCTTGCTCTTAACAACCATTAACCTCCCCCTGACTTTTTTTTTCATTGTATATGTTTCAAGATAATGTTTGCATTTTTTTTTTTTTATGCTGAAAATAATAATAATAAAAAAACAGCCATTAAAATTTCCTAACATTTTTTTTCAATGCATAAAAGAACCTGCATGCTATGGAGAACACCTGAAGTTTTAAGTTTCTTCTTTTTGGTACAAAAATCACCAAAGAAACTCAGAAGAATTGTATTAGGTGACTAGATGCTTACATTGACAATCCCTCCACCAAATATTCTTGGAGAATGAAGACAAAGAAAAATGGATAGCCGCACTCCGAAACCTGATGGGTGGTCTTTTATTCAATAGACAGCATGTACAAAAATAGGGTCACAGCAGTGGAAACAAGGAACAGCCGACGCGTTTCGCACTGGATCAGTGCTTATTCAGCCATGAATAAGCACTGATCCAGTGCGAAACGCGTCGGCTGTTCCTTGTTTCCACTGCTGTGACCCTATCTTTGTACATGCTGTCTATTGAATAAAAGACCACCCATCAGGTTTCGGAGTGCGGCTATCCATTTTTCTTTGTCTTCATTTTGCTTAGTGCACCGCCAGCACCCTCGATATCCTGCACCACCTGTAACCATTTAGTGATCCCACCTGGAGCGGTGACTCCTTTCTCTCTAAATATTCTTGGAGGTTCAGCTATACGGAATATTTTTTAATACTTATCATTTAATGGTCTTAGATTACAAATCAAAATGTTGCAAATTAAGCATTTGCCAAACAGGGGCTAAATATCATTGTAAAGATTATTAGAAGTTAGGGTCACACTACTCTAAAAAGTAACAACAAAAACCTTTCAATGAAAAACAATGTTTTGTGTTCCCCTTTTACCCATGCAACCTACTTTTTTTTTAAATGACCTTTTGTAGCGTTTTATACTCACTGTCTGGATTCAGTGGCCTGTCCCCCCCTGCAGATTCTGGGAGGACCCCCGCACTGGACAAAAAATTAGAAGTGCCCATGTCATGCAGGAAGTTACAGGAATGCTAAAAGAAGAAACCTGCCTCCTGCCGCAGAGTTGAATAAGTTAAGAGGCATTTATGTTTTTTTTTTTACTGGCAACGTCTGTATAAAATGTCTCCCTGACATGTCTTATTTTGTTATATAGCATGCATTTAATGTGTTACTAAACCCAGAACCCTGTGTTCACGATATCTGGTCTCGCACAGTACACAGAGCATGGAAATGCAATCATTTTAGTAAATATAAACTGCTATACACCTTTTTTTCATCAGCAGTTAGAGCAGTCTTGACTTCTATCAGTGTGTGGTTAAAGCTTGTAGGAGGAGTTTCTGTCCTATAAGTCTGCAAGACCCCCAACCCTCTCTTTGGCCATGTGCTGATCACATGCAGTCTTACAAGAAAAACATAAACTCTCCAATAATACACACCCAACTGAGCATGTGCAGCTGGTTTGGGGACTGTGGAGGAAGGGGAGGATATGAGAAGACAGGATCAAACAGCCTTTTTACACAATGCAGAGGATTAACCCCTTAGGTTCCACAGTAAGTATAACAAGCATACTTTACTGCATATACAGACTTATTTTACTGTTGAGGGTTTAGTAACACTTTAATGGACAAGCTAGGTTCCCTTTACTATGAATAAAAAAAAAAACACAAATTGACCACTGATCATTTCAAACATGTTGGAAATGTTCTGTGGTAATATTTCAAATGTTTAAAAGTGTACATTATTGCTGGGAAGCTTATTTCTATAAAGTGTTGCAAGTGCTTCTCCATACAATCATGCTGCTTGCCCCCCAGACGATCTCCTTTAAAAGGCACAGTTCACTATTATGCATGGATCAAAATTTGGTCAGTTCAGCAGGGACCAGACAAATTTTGATAAATATACAGCTATAGCCGCTAGCAGCGATTGTTGTAATGCGTTAGACATAGTGCCTTCACGGGGCCTGCAGCTTACACAGGTATTTGCAAATGCATGCAACTAAACCTCTGTTTTTAATGCCTATAGCTAGACAGGTTAATTTGGTTTACTGCTTTTTTGGTTGGCAATTTTGAGCCTGGCTATTATGGAAACATTTTTAATATTCCATATATCAATATATTTAATTGCATACTGCTAAAAACGCATCTCATTTAAAGTCCCAAAACCTCCCCCCTTCTATCCATTTACAGGGATGTAGTTCTATGACATGCCTCATTTAAAGTCCCAACCTTATCCCCCCCTTGTTCTAGCAGTAATTGTATTCTGCTAGCAAGGAAGGCTCCCTGTGTCCCCAAGCCCCCGACCCCCCCCCCCCCCCAATCACTGTCGGAATGCTGTGATGAAAGGAAAAAAAATTGTTTCATCTATGTCTTACCCAAAAAATGGGTAGCTAAAAACAAGCTCTGCAGCTTTGCCCAAAATTAAATAATGCCCTTGCTATAGGTGTAGGCCATTTACGTACCTCATGAAGCCTGACATGAAAAATCCTGGGACGTTGCTACGAGAGGCCTAGTCATTACTGTTCACCTTCACAAGAGTGAGCACTTTCTCCGATTTAAATCCTCTCATATGTGCTTTCTCTCTCCTAATGCAGTAATTCTGAGCTCAGTGTTTGAGAGCTCACTCAATTATGGTGAAGGGGAGCAGTAATGCTAGACCTCTCTTAGCAGCATCCTGGGAGTATTCTAGTCAGGCTTCATAAATGTACATATAGTGCCTTAAAAAATAATTCGTACCCCTTGACATTTTCCAAAAAATGTTATGTTACAATCAAAAACGTAAGTGTATTTTATTGGGATTGTATGTGATAGACCAACACAAAGTTGCACATAATTGTTAAATGAAAGGAAAATGATAAAAAAAAAAAAAAAAATTTTAATATGTGAAAAATGTGGCGTGCATTGTATTCAGCCCCCAAGTAAATACTTTGTAGAATGGCTGCAATTACAGATGCAAGTCTTTTGGGGTCTCTACCAACTTTGCACATCTAGAGAGTGACATTTTTGCCCATTCTTCTTTGGAAAATAGCTCAAGATCTGTCAGATTGGATAGAGAGCATCTGTGGACAACAATTTCAGACAATTTTCAAATCTTGCCACAGATTCATAAATGGATAATTGGATTTAGGTCTGGACTTTGACTGGGCCATTCTAACACATGAATATGCTTTAACCACTTGACCACTGGGCACTTAAACACCCTTAATAACCAGACCAATTTTCAGCTTTCGGTGCTCTCACATTTTGAATGACAATAACTCAGTCATACAACACTATAACCAAATGAAATTTTTGTCCTTTTTTTCCCACAAATAGAGCTTTCTTTTGGTGGTGTTTCATCACCTCTGCGGTTTTTATTTTTTTTGCTATAAATGAAAAAAGAACAAAATTTTGCAAAAAATAATAATTTTTCTTCATTTCTATTATAAAATTTTGCAAAAAAGTAATTTTTCTTCATAAATTTGGCCTAAAATGTATACTGCTACATATCTTTGGTAAAAAAAATAAAAAATGTTGGATATTATTTAGTCTGGGTGAAAGTTATGGGGTCTACAAGCTATGGTACCAAATCCTGAAAATTGATCAATTTCATCACACCTGAAGTACTGACAGCCTCTCTCATTTCTTGAGACCCTAACATGCCAGAAAAGTACAAATACCCCCCAAATGACCCCTTTTTGGAAAGAAGACATTCCAAGGTATTTAGAAAGAGGCCTGGTGAGTTTTTTAAAGTTGTAATTTTTTCCCACAATTCTTTGCAAAATCAAGATTTATTTTTTTTTCATCAAATTTTCATATTATTAGGTTATTTTTCACACACAGCATATGCATACCACAAATTACACCCCAAAACACATTCTGCTATTCCTCCCGAGTATGGCGATACCCCATGTGTGAGACTTTTACACAGTGCGGCCACATACAGAGGCCCAACATGCAGGGAGCACCCAGGCCAATTCTGACATTTCTCTCCTACATGTAAAAATCATCATTTATTTGCTAGAAAAATACATAAAACCCCAAAACATGATATAAAGATACCTCACATGTGGTTTGAACACCGTTTTTATATGTGGGCGGGACTTGCGTATGCGTTCGCTTCTGCATGCGAGCTCGCGGGGACAGGGGCTGCTGTATGCCCAGAGTATTGCTAAGTATGCCCAGAGTATTGCTAAGTATGCCCAGAGTATTGCGGAGTATGCCCAGAGTATTGCCCAGAGTATGCCCAGAGTATGCCCGGAGTATGCCCAGAGTATTGCGGAGTATGCCCAGAGTGCGGAGTATGCCCAGAGTATTGCAGAGTATGCCCAGAGTATTGCCAGAGTATTGCGGAGAGTATGCACAGAGTATTGCGGAGTATGCACAGGGTATTGCGGAGTATGCCCAGAGTATTGCAGAGTATGCCCAGAGTATTGCAGAGTATGCCCAGAGTATTGCCAGAGTATTGCGGAGTATGCCCAGAGTATTGCAGAGTATGCCCAGAGTATTGCAGAGTATGCCCAGAGTATTGCCAGAGTATTGCAGAGTATGCAGAGTATGCCCAGGGTATTGCAGAGTATGCCCAGGGTATTGCAGAGTATGCCCAGGGTATTGCGGAGTATGCCCAGAGTATTGCGGAGTATGCCCAGAGTATTGCGGAGTATGCCCAGAGTATTGCAGAGTATGCCCAGAGTATTGCAGAGTATGCCCAGAGTATTGCAGAGTATGCCCAGAGTATTGCAGAGTATGCCCAGAGTATTGCAGAGTATGCCCAGAGTATTGCAGAGTATGCCCAGAGTATTGCAGAGTATGCCCAGAGTATTGCAGAGTATTGCAGAGTATTGCCAGAGTATTGCCAGAGTATTGCCAGAGTATTGCAGAGTATGCCCTGAGTATTGCAGAGTATGCCCAGAGTATTGCCCAGAGTATGCCAGAGTATTGCCTGAGTATGCCCAGCCCAGGTGAGTATTGCAGAGTATATGCAGCAGGGATGGCTGAGCAGGGAGGGAGGGATGGATGGATCTGTGACTGCATTTGTCACAGATCCAGCCCGCAGCACTGGCGCTGCCATCCGCTCCCTCCATTCTCCTCTCACACTGTACCGATCGGTACAGAGAGAGGAGGGAGGAACCGGCGTCATCAAATGACGCCGGTCTGTTTACATCTGATCGCGCCGTCATTGGACGGCGCGATCACGTGGTAAACCGCCGCTATCAGCGGCGATTTACCGTGATCCGTGACCCGCCGGGTCCTCTGGACCCGGCGGTCACGGATGTTCCCGTGTGCGCGCCTCAGGAGGCGCGCGGGAGCGCGATTCTGACAGGCCGTTAATTAACGGCCAGTTAGAATACAGCAACCGCCCTAGAGCCGTACTTTCGGCATAGGGCGGTTGCAAAGTGGTTAATCTAAACCATTCCATTGTAGCTCTGGCTGTATGTTTAGTGTCGTTGTCCTGCTGGACTTTTGCAGACTCTAAGGCCGCGTACACACGAGGAGACATGTCCGATGAAAACGGTCCGTGGACCGTTTTCATCGGACATGTCTCCTGGGATATTTTGGTCTGATGTGTGTACACACCATTAGACCAAAATCCCAGCGGACAGAGAATGCGGTGACGCGCTCAAACACGGAAGTTCAATGCTTCCACGCATGCGTCGAATCAATTTGACGCATGCAGGGGATTTCTGTCTGATGGTTAGGCGTACTAACCATCGGACATGTCCGACGGACAGGTTTCCAGCGGACAAGTTTCTAAGCATGCTGCGGACCAGTTTCAGCGGACATGTCTCCTCGTGTGTACGCAGCCCAACAGGTTTTCTTCTAAGGTTGCCCTGTATTTGGCTCCATCATTCCAACATGATGCTACCACCACCATGTTTCACAGTGGGGATGGTGTGTTCAGGGTGATTTGCAGTGTTAGTTTTCTACCCCACATAGCGTTTTGCTTTTAGGCCAAGAAGTTCAATTTTGGTCTCATCTGACCAGAGCACCTTCTCCCACATGGCTTCTCCCAAAGTGCAAACGTGACTTCTTGTTTATTAATTAGATGACTTCTAAAGGCAATTGGTTCCACCAGATTTTAGTGAGGGGTATCAAAGTACAAGGCTGAATACAAATACACGCCACACTTTTCAGATATTTATTTATAAAACAATTTGAAAACCATTTATCATTTCCCTTCCACTTCACAAGTATGTACCACTTTATGTTGGTCTCTCATACAAAATCCTAATAAAATAAGATAACTTAAAATTTCAAGGGTTATAAATACTTTTTCAAGGCACTGTAAATGGCCAACACCTATAGCAGGGCATTATCCAATTTTAGTCAAAGCTGCACAGCTTGTTTCTATCTTACCTGCATATGCAGTTATTTGGTAAAGGTGAACTAACCATTTAACAATGTAGAGAATAAATAACATGGCTCTGTGTGGCTTTTATTTTCACGATACGGCTAATAATAAACATAGTGCTCTCGATCAATTAACACATAAATAAGAAGCACATCAGTCTCTTCAGTCAGCTGAGGTGTTATCTAACTGAAATCTTTGCTTCTTGACAACCAAATCTTTACAAGAAATCTTGAAAAGCTGTGAATAATGAGTATTGATCGCACGGCCTTTCACCTCCACACTGCCCAAGGGCACAAAGATTTATCTCTTCAGATTGATCGCTGCATAAATCACACTTCTCATCATCTGTACAGAGGAAAAAGCAATTTGGGATTGTTTCTATAAATTACGTTTTTTAATCCCCACTGCCAGAGGTGGCCCATGATGAAAGAATAAGTTCATTGATTAACAAGGTGAAGTTTTCTGTATACATCAAAAAAACATTCTAATGTGCTGCACAAATCCACACTGGCTTGCGTGGCTACCATGGTTCCAGTGGTACAGCTACCTCTTATTGATGCTGATAATTTTGAAGCATACAACAGTTCCCCCTATGATGTTCTCTGGATAAGCAAATATAAAATACGGCTAAACCACTTGCTGATTCCTGTACATTCAAAGAACAGTAACATTGCATCGTTTGAATATAGTTGTGAGCAGTCTTTTTTTTTTTTTTTAAATATACCTATAGTTCTAGTAGCACTATATTGTCAAAAGTATTGGGACGACTGCCTTTACATGCCCATGAACTTTAAAGCGGAGTTCCACCCTTAAAACCACTTTGTTTCATCCCATCCAGCATACTTACTTTATAATCGATCATGTAATTTTGGGCGCACCACGGTATGTCGCCGCTATAAGGCGTCACGCCTTCCGGAAACAGCCGATTAGCGTTCGGCTCTTCTCGGCGCCTGCGCACAGACCCAGGAGCTGACTGCGCAAGCGCCGTAAATAGCCGGTCCTAGTTCGGCTTTTTTCGCAGGGCGTGACGCGGCTATATACGGCGCCTGCGCAGTCAGCTCCTGGGTCTGTGTACGCAGGCGCCGAGAAGAGCCGAACGCTAATCGGCTGTTTCCGGGAGGCGTGACGCCTTATAGCGGCGACATACCGTGGTGCGCCCAAAATTACATGATCGATTATAAAGTAAGTACATGGAATAAAAAAAAAAACAGCATACTGGCGCTGACGCCAGTATGCTGGATGGGATGAAACAAAGTGGTTTTAAGGGTGGAACTCCGCTTTAATGGCATCCCAGACTTAGGCCAACGGACCGTTTCAGCGGACATATCCGATCGTGTGTACGGGCTAGCGGACATGTTTTCCCAGCGGGCAAATTTCAAAGCATGCTTTGAAATTTGTCCGCCGGAGACATGTCCGTCGGATATGTCCGCTGGTTAGTACACTAACCAGCAGACAGAAATCTCTGCGCATGCGTCGAATGGATTCGACACATGCGTGGAAGTATTTTACTTCCTGGAGTGGTGACGTGGCGGCGTCAACGTCACCGCGTCCTCAGCCCGAGGGGATTTTCGTCCGACCAAAATCCGATGAGACATGTCCGCTGGAAACGGTCCGTTGGACATGTCTCATCGTGTGTATGCGGCCTTAGTCTGTAGCAGTTATAACCGCTTCAACTCTTCTGGCAAGGTTGTCCACAAGGTTTAGGAGTGTGTCTATGAGAATGTTTGACCATTCTTCCAGAAGCGTGTTTGTGAGGTCAGGCACAGAAGGCCTGACTTGCAGTCTCCATGCCCCATCATTCAAACACATAAACACACTTTAGAATTCAGAAGTCAGTTAACCTACCAAATGTTTTTTAAATGTAGACAGAACATACAAACTCCATGCAGACTGCATCAATGCTGGGAGCTAAAACCAACACTCCAGCACCAGGAGCGGAATGACCATTCGGCCACTCGGGCACTACCCGAGGGCCCCATCAGGGTTGCCAGCCTCAGTAAAACCAGGGACAGTATGTAAAAATCAGTGTTTTAAAAAAAATCCCAAGATTATAGCTGCCCCGCTTCTCTAATACCTTTTCAGTGTGTGTGTATGTGTATTCTGTGTGTATGTATACTGTGTGTGTATATTGTATGTCTGTGTGTATACTGTATGTGTTTGGGTGTTTACTGTCTGGCCCCATAATCTCCTATTGCCTGTGGGGCCCCATAATCTCCTATTGCCTGTGGGGCCCCATAATCTCCTATTGCCTGGGGGGCCCCATGAGGTGTCAGTCCGCTCCTGTCCAGCACTGCAAAGCAGCACTGCTAACCACTAAGCCTGCATGCTGAATGGTGCTACTGAACATTAACATGCCAAAAACACATCCAGATAAATTTTGAGGCAGTCAGTTTACATATCATATCATAGCTACACTAACAAATTGAAGCCAAACTCAAATTCACCCTTTAAAAGCAGTTGCAGCAAACAGTTTTTTTCCTTTAGGGATAAGCGTTTTACATAAATACAGTAAATAAAAACTGATCATTATACGCAAATGGTTTGCCTCAACATTCTAGTGGATACATCTGCAGGAATACTTGCTCTTTTGAAAAACAACAGACTCAAGCCTCGTACACACGCGCGGTTTACTTGGCAAGAACCAGCAAGAAAACTGCTGGCAGAGCTTTCTTGCCAAGTAAACGAGGCTTTTGGGATTCTCGTCAAGAAAACTGCCCATAATCTTGATGAGATAAATAGAGAACCTGCTCTCTATTTTCTCGTCGTGATTCTCGGCAGTGTTTTCACTGCCGAGAAACCCGAGAGTGTGTATACTCCGGGCTCAAAATTTCAAGTCCTGAGCTACTAACCAGGCCTCAAGGGTTACTCGCCACCAGTTGCCCCGCCCAACCCCTACCCTGCCCTGCCCTTAAACACGCCTTCATATATTATCTAATGAAATTACACTTAAATGTTCTATGCAGAATTAAGTTATAAAAATATTAACAAAACAACTTTATTCATACCCAAAAATGCAGCATGCCTGTGTCTGCCAGTGCAGCCTGTGTCCCGGTCCCCAGTGCAGCCTGTGTCCCGGTCCCCAGTGCAGCCTGTGTCCCGGTCCTCAGTGCAGCCTGTGTCCCGGTCCCCAGTGCAGCCTGTGTCCCGGTCCCCAGTGCAGCCTGTGTCCTGGTCCCCAGTTAGAGGGGAGAGCCGCCACCGCTGCCTGGCTGATTAGATTTCCGGGGAATGTAACAGCTTTCATTAGCATAGCTGTGTGTTTCCCTGCCGCGCGGCGCCGTATACAGCCCCTCCCCCTTGTCCAGGGGAACTTTGATAGACAGATCACCATCTAATCCTGGGACAGTGATCTGTCTATCAAAGTTCCCCGGACATGGGGGAGGGGCTGTATACGGCGCCGAATGGCAGGGAAACACACAGCTATGCTAATGAAAGCTGTTACGTTCCCCAGAGCTCTAATCAGCCAGGCGGAGGCAGCTCTCCAGTTTCCTCTCTCTTCCCCTATGACAAAGGCTATACAACCCCGGGCCGATGGCGGTGCTCGCCCCCCTCCCGGGCAGCCCACCCCTGCCCCCCCTTAAAATCCACTCGCAAAATGCGAGCAGGCGAGTGGATTCTTTGAGGGCTGTATACTTAACCGCGCTTCTTTTGAATGAAGTGTCTGTACACTCGAGCGGCAAGAGATTCTTGCCAAGAATCTCGTCAGGAAAAACAGCATTTTTTTCCTGACGAGATTCTGGCCCGTGTGTACAGGGCTTCACTGGCAGGCTTATTAAATGAAAATAAAGGAAAGAAAGCCTAAACAAGTAAAGTAATGCAGACACTACACCTAATGCAGCGTACACACGGTCGTTTTTTGCGATGAAAAAAAACGTCGTTTTTTAACCACTTAAGACCCGGACCAATACGCTGGCAAATGACCCAAGGGGTTTTTGCGATTCGGCACTGCGTCGCTTTAACAGACAATTGCGCGGTCGTGCGACGTGGCTCCCAAACAAAATTTGCGTCCTTTTTTTCCCACAAATAGAGCTTTCTTTTGGTGGTATTTGATCACCTCTGCGGTTTTTATTTTTTGCGCTATAAACAAAAATAGAGCGACAATTTTAAAAAAAATGCAATATTTTTTACTTTTTGCTATAATAAATATCCCCCAAAAATATATAAAAAAACATTTTTTTTCCTCAGTTTAGGCCGATACGTATTCTTCTACATATTTTTGGTAAAAAAAATCGCAATAAGCGTTTATCGGTTGGTTTTCGCAAAATTTATAGCGTTTACAAAATAAGGGATAGTTTTATTGCATTTTTATAATTTTTTTTTTTTTTTACTACTAATAGCGGCGATCAGCGATTTTTTTCGTGACTGCGACAATATGGCGGACACTTCGGACAATTTTGACACATTTTTGGGACAATTGTCATTTTCACAGCAAAAAATGCATTTAAATTGCATTGTTTACTGTGGAAATGACAGTTGCAGTTTGGGAGTTAACCACAGGTGGCGCTGTAGGGAATGTGTACCTAATGTGTGTGTTTACTACTGTAGGGGGGTGTGGCTGTAGGTGTGACGTCATCGATCGCGTCCCCCTATTACAGGGATGACGCGATCGATGCTCCGGCCACAGAGAAGCACGGGGAAGCCGTGTGTACACACGGCTCTCCCCGTTCTTCCGCTCCAGGGACGGATCGCCGCACTGCAGCGGCGATCGGGTCCGCGAATCCCGCGGTCCCGGTCCTGGAGCTTCGGACCGGGTCGCGGGCGCGCGCCCGCGACCCACGGCTGGGTACTAAAACCAACGTATATATACGTTGATGTGCCCAGCCGTGCCATTCTGCCGACGTAAATCTGCAGGAGGCGGTCCTTAAGTGGTTAAAACGTCATTTAAATTGATGGTGTGTGGGCAAAACGTCGTTTTTTGTCTTCAAAAAAACGACCAAAAAAAATTCCAACATGCTTGAATATTTTGTGTCGTTTTTCAAAACGTCGTTTTTTGTTTCACAAAAAGTCACCGTGTGTAGCAAAAACGTCGTTTAAAACGACCTTTTTCAACCCGCGCATGCCCAGAAGCTAGTTATGAAGCGAGCTTCAATGGAAAAGAGTGGTGAACGTAACCTCGCTTTTTGTGAAAAAACGATGGTGTGTATGCAAAATTGTCTTTGAAAAGTGACGTTTCAAAAACGTCGTTTTTTACTTCACAGAAAACGTCGTTTTTTTTTTCATCACAAAAAATGATCGTGTGTACGCGGCATTAGAATTGGTAAGCTGCAATATAATAAATGTTTGTTTTTGTGCTTAATACCGCACAGTAAGAGCATTGCAGAAAGTCATGTGTACATCATGTTTTGAATTGTACGTGGAATCCCATGTGATTAAACAGATTGATGGGTTGGTAGATCTGGAAGCTTTCTCAGAAAGTGAATTTAAAAAAAGTCCTATGTCCTGAAATGGTATGGATCCTAAATACAATTATGCAGTTTATATATACACTTGGTGCAAAGACAGACAGACAATTTTACAAGCGGTGATTCTTTAAATAAAATATTTGATCATGCATGATTGATAAAGCAACATCAAGGTTTAATAGATATTGCCTTTCTCCATGTCACATGCCTGAGAAAGGTGAGGGAGAGTGAGCCATAGGGTTGAGAAAGAATGATAACATTTTCAGTTTATCCACAGCCCCGGACCATTATGCAGCTAAATGACCGGGCCACTTTTTGCGATTCAGCACTGACAATTGCGCGGTCGTGCGACGTGGCTCCCAACCAAAATTGGCGTCCTTTTTTTTTCCACAAATAGAGCTTTCTTTTGGTGGTATTTGATCACCTCTGCGGTTTTTATTTTTTGCACTATAAACATAAATAGAGCGAAAATTCTGAAAAAAATTCAATATTTTTTACTTTTTGTTATAATAAATCCCCCAAAAATATCTAAAACAAAAATTTTCCTCAGTTTAGGCCGATACGTATTTTTCTACATATTTTGGTAAAAACAAAAATCACAATAAGCGTTTATTGATCGTTTTGCAAAAAAGTTAGAGTGTCTACAAAATAGGGGATAGTTTTATGGCATTTTTATTAATAATTTTTCTTTTTAATAGTAATGGCGGCGATCAGCGATTTTTATCCTGACTGCGACATTATGGGGGACACTTTTGACACATTTTTGGGACCATTGTCATTTTTACAATGATACTGTGAAAATAACACTGGCAGTGAATGGGTTAACCACTAGGTAGCGCTGTAGGGGTTAAGTGTGCCTTATGAAGTGCTTCTTACTGTAGGGGGGATGAGCTACACGTGACAAGACAGTGATCACCGCTTCCGATTACAGGAAGCAGTGATCACTGTAATTGTCACTAGGTAGAGCGGGGAAATGCTTGTTTACAGCAGCATCTTCCTTACCGTGAGACAATCGCGGGTATCCCCGCGGTGATCGAGTCCATGGGACCCGCAGTCGGGCTCACAGAGCTGTATTCTTACACATATTTTTGGTTAAAAAAAACAGAATAAGTGTATATTGATTGGTTTAGGCAAAAGTTATAGCGGCTACAAAATAGTGTAAAGTTATATAGCATTATTATTATTTTTACTGGCAATGGCGGCGATCTGCGATTTTTATTTGGACTGTGACATTATGGCGGACACATCGGACACTATTTTGTGACCATTGTCATTAGTACAGCAATCAGTGCTATAAAAATGCACTGATTACTGTGTAAATGACACTGGCAGGGAAGGGGTTAAACACTAGGGGGCGATAAAAGGGTTAAGTGTGTCTTAGGGAGTGATTCTAACCGTGGGAGGGCTGGGCTACAAGTGACACGACAGTGATCACTGCTCCTGATGTCACTAGGCAGGACAGGGAAATGCCTTGTTTACATAGGCATCTCCCCCATTCTGGGCCAGATTCTCATAGATTTGCCTTGGCGTAGCGTAAGCCATTTACACTACGCCGCCGCAACGTAACAAAGCAAGTGCCGTATTCTCCATGCACTTGCTCCGTAGTTTGCGGAGGCGTAGTGTAAATGGCCCAGCGTAAGGCCGCGTAATTCAAAGGGGGCGGCTTGTATTTAAATTAAGCGCGCCCCCGCGCCGATCGAACTGCGCATGCGCCGGCAGTGGAAAAAGCCCAGTGCGCATGCTTCAGCCCACGTCGGAAAGCGTCGTTGAAACCGACGTCAAAACGACGTGATCGTCACTACGCAATGCCCTATTCGCGAATGAGTTCCTATTCGCGAACGAGTTAGTAAAACGACGTAAGCGACAGAAAAAGCCGACGCTGACCCGACGCTATACTTAACATGGCATCCGACGGTAGTGCGTAAGGTTACCCCTCATATTAGCAGGGGTAACCTTACGTGGACGAAAACAACGGGAATCCACAGGACCCACGGGCACACTCACGGAGCGTGCACCCACACGGCAGCAAATTCAAAGCAACATACAGGTACAGGAGTTGGGAGAAAGTAAATAGGAGACATTGCTGGAACTGGCAGCAGAGGGGAGTTTCCCTGCTGTCAAGAAGGCTGGTGACCATCAAAATGCCTTCACTTCACTCTCTGACTCTTAAGAGGCACCATAAATGGAAGATTTTAGAAGTAACCAAGAAGATCATTGATCTGCTGACAGGAGAGATCCACATATTGGGAGACTTGCCCAGATCTGTTATCTTGGACACTACCATCGCCATTGGGAGCCCCATTTGAGCTCCTGGGAGAGTGGATGGATGTGGAGACAGCCAGCCCTGGTTCTCTTGGATGTTTGGTAGATTACACAGGCTCAGTGTACTCTGGTGTGAGTTAAGTGCTCTGTGAGCATTAACCATTAGGAGGATCATCTGGAGAAGATTTGTTTTGATACATTACTTTAAGGCTGCATTCACACCTAGGCGTTTTGTCGCCCTACACCTGACGCTGTAGCAGCCTGAGATACGCTGGAGGGGCGAATTAACATTGTCGGCTATGGAGATGGTTCACATCTCTACGCCGAACCGCCAAACGCCTGAAGCTTCAAACAAGTCCCGGACCCTTTTTTTCAGGTGTATTAGGCGTTCAGGCATAGCCGACAATGTTAAAATCACTCCTCCAGCGAAAAACAAGGAGCGACTTGACGCCGCAAATCGCGGGGACAAAACGCCGATTTCATGTCGCCGCAATACGCCGGCTCCCGCCTACGCTCAGGTGTGAATGCAGCCTAAAGAACTGTGACACATATTTCACATTATTTAGAAGGACTATTTGTGTTTTCTTTTGGACTTGGAATTGTTTGGACACATACCTTATCACGTTAGTTTGTCTGGCATTTGGGCCAGACCTTCACTTTCACTTAGGAGGTCACGCTTATTTGTTTTTAACATACAGATATGTTGCTTTGTGCAGCCGTGCCATGCTGCCAATGTATATGTTCAGGCGGCAGTCGGGAAGTGGTTAAATTACAATATGACTTGTTTGACAATTGTATATGCTATAATATATTTTTTTGCTTAATACATTTCTTTCCCATGAAAGTGGAGTTAACCCCTTACTGCCAGGTCAATGCGTTGTACAGACCTGGCAGCCGGAGGTTTTACACCAACCAACTGTGGCTGCTAGATGAAAGCGATCCAGCAGCTTCCACATACTGACAGTAATGCCCACGCTACCTCAGGGCTCAATGCATCCACCAGAGTGTCCAGGACTGGCATGACAGGTGCCACTGCTGGGTAGAGAGGAGAGTGCTGAGCAGACTTGTATCCGCTCTCGTCCCCTTCTTCTTGCTGACCCAGAAGTGACGTTTAAAACATC
Source organism: Rana kukunoris (assembly GCA_029574335.1). Lineage (NCBI taxonomy): Eukaryota > Metazoa > Chordata > Amphibia > Anura > Ranidae > Rana > Rana kukunoris. Next base: position 63,021,178 of record CM056056.1, read on the forward strand.
ACTTCCAGGTCCCTGTGTCATTTTCCCCAGCCTGCATGGCTGGTTTAGAATCTAATGCAGTGTGGTCTTCACTGCATTAGATTCACTGGAGGACATGTGAGACATTAGGGATCTTTTAGACCTCTTGGTGTTTTATTAACCACTTAAGCCTCGGACCAATATGCTGCTAAATGCCCAGAGGCGTTTTTACAATTCGGTACTGCGTCGCTTCAACAGACAATTGCGCAGTTGTGCGACGTGGCTCCCAAAAAAATGTGCGTCCTTTTCTTCCCACAAATAGAGCTTTCTTTTGATGGTATTTGATTGCCTCTGCGATTTTTATTTTTTTGCGCTATAAACAAAAATAGAGCGACATTTTTGAAAAAAAATCAATATTTTTTACTTTTTGTTATAAGAAAAATTGAATAAACTAAATTTTAGTCAAACATTTAGGCCAAAATTTATTCAGCCACATGTCTTTAGTAAAAAAAAAAAAAATCGCAATAAAAAAAATTAGCTACCTAGCGGCAACAGCGACACTAATACAGCGATCAGAAAAATGATCGCTTAGTGACGCTGGTAATAGGGGGTGAAAGGGTTAACTAGGGCAGTAATCAAGGGGTTAAAACTTTATTAGGGAGGGTATGGGGCTACCCTGGACCTAACACTAACTGCCTGTCACAGTAACTTTCACACTGACACTAAATGCAGTGATCAGTAAATATATGATCACTGCAATCAGTGACAGTGTGACAGGGGGGTTAGGGGGGGTGATCGCAAGGTGTTAAATGTGCCTATGTGTACCGGTGTCAGTGTGCTGTTGGTGTGACTTACTGTGATTCTTCTCTCCTCTTGGCGGTTTGAAAATACCGCCGAGAGGAGAGCTGCATCACTACCTCTGCCAAAGTTTACATTTTACAGGCAGAGGAAGTGACACGGCGGAGGCTCACGGGATTGGCTGGGAGCGATCACGAGGGGGCGCACAGAATTGAGCAGCCGCCCCCTCAGCATGGATCGCACCCGAAGGTAAGCCGCCCACCGCACGCAGCGGAGGGGGTCCCGATCGGACCCCCGACCGCTAAAAGGCGGGACGTATATAAACGCCCATCTGCCTGTACGTGCCATTCTGTGGACGTACATAGTCGTGCGCCGGGCGTTAAGTGGTTAAAGTGAACCTGACAGCAAAAAATTATTACATAGGAGACTTTTTGTAAAAAAAAAAAATGGTTACACCCAAATGCATTTAAATCCCTACCCAATTTTTTTTTTTCTGCTCATAAGGCAGTTCTTCTTTTGAATTAGTTTGGATTTTATCCTTCAATTTTCAGAGGCTTAGCTATCATACTGTAGGAAGACAAATAGACAATGCTCTGCAATATTTTTATGACGTTGGCAAACAATGCTGGTGCAGTGCGGAATATTAAAATCTGCTGAATTTTTACTATCATTCATCCAGGGATTTCCTCGCAGGCTTTGGCATCTCTTTCTTCACATTCAATAATGTTGTCACAAACACATTAATGACCTATGACTTTCTTGCCAGTAAAAACAGATAAATAAATCCCATAGGATCACTGCAGTGTGATTGTTGGAATGAGTTTGGCGTCTTATAAATTATACATATTTTAAAGGACGTGTAGCCTAAGGTCACATGGCAGCGTTTTTTTCCAATAGTAATGCAGCGTACACACGGTCGTTTTTTATGATGAAATAAAAAACGTCATTTAAAATGATCATGTGTGGGCAAAACGGCGTTTTATGTCTTCTGAAAAACGACCAAAAAAAAATTCTAACATGCTTCAATTTTTTATGTCGTTTTTTGTGTCATAAAAAAATTATGGTGTGTGGGCAAAACTCTGAGTAGTTTTCATATGGCAGTGTGACCTGCTGTGCGAGTCAGGTGCGATTCGGGAACCCACAATGGATTTGCAGGGTTTCAGCATCGCACTTTTGTGAACCCAGCCTCATAAACATAACAGAACATATCTAGAACAAAGTAAAGGATTATTTAACAGAAGACACGTGTTGTCCATTCAAGACAAGAGAAGGATGTCACAAGGTGTAGTCAGATAAAAAATAACAACTATAGAAACCTGATCTTCCAGATCAACTACCCAGAGATCCCAAGATATCGGGCTAAAAAATTAAGGGTTATATGATATCAATTTCAATATGAAAACTAGTATACAGAAGGGAAGATAGATGTATGTAGTAATAGAATAAACAACCACTCAGAAGCTCATTGCCAGTGTATAATTGTAATTTAAAAATTTATAAAAAAAAATAAAAAAATCACCAACAAGAAAAATTCTTCTGAGGCTGTGCATAAAATCCAATTGGTGTTTTCCATGGCTTAGTAATTATAGAGTTGACAATACCTGAAAAAATGATCTTCTTTGCAATGTGTTCTCTGCAACCAAATACAGTTGTGTTTGAGCTATTCAACTTTACACAGTTTTTGCCCACCAGGTACAGTGCTGGGCAAGGGTTGGAAAGCACCACTTATGTATGAGCTGATGAGCCTTATGGAATTCTTATGTACATATTAGTGGTGCACTGAAATGAAAATTCTGTGCCGAAACTGAAAATTCAGGATGCACTGGAAACCAAAATCAATATGGACAGTTAAAAAAAAAAAAAATATATATATATATATATGTATTAAATATATGTATTATATATGTATTAAATTTGACTTTTTAATTAATAGTTTTTAAAGCGCTTTTGCATTAAAAAAACGCAAGAAAAATGTATCCCTTTAAATTCTATGTATGTCTTCACAATGGTTAGTTGCGCTTCCATTGCAGTGTAAGGCCGCGTACACACGATCAGTCCAAACCGATGAAAACGGACTGAAATTCATTTTCATCGGTTCACAGATTGAGGGTCTGATGTGCGTACACACCATCAGTTCAAAAACTGATCGTGTCAGAACGCGTTGATGTAAAACACAACGATGTGCTGAAAAAAAGTTGAAAAAGTGCAATGCTTCCAAGCATGAGTCGACTTGATTCTGAGCATGCGCGGGTTTTTGAACCGATGCTTTTGTGTACTAACCATCGGTTTTGACCGATGGTCAGGCGTCCATCAGTGCGATTTTAAAGCAAGTTTTAAAACTTTGTACTGAAGGACAAAAGACTGATGGGCCATACACACGGTCGATTTGGACCGATGAAACTGGACTTCAGTCCGTTTTCATCGGTTTGGACAAATCGTTTGTACGCGGCCTAAGGAACCTCTGCATTGAAATGGATTGCTAACGCTGCAAAAACGCATAAAAAAACACACCCGTGTTGTGTTTTTGTTTTGTTTTTCTATTGGCAAAAAGATGATAACCATATATTCAGGCGATAATCTTCAGTGGCTGATATATCTGTGCATCCCTAGTACATATCAAATAATATTTTTTTGGTATGTTTGACATTATGACTCACTATATGCAGTTTTCTTATTTTTGTGAATTGATTCTTATCTGGAGTCCCTACCAGGATCAGCACTTCCTGTTTCATGCCGACAATGCTTATGCCCTGTACACACGATCGGTCAATCCGATGAGAATCCAATGAAGCTGACTGATGGTCAGTCGTGCCTACACACCATCGATTAAAAAAACAATCGTGTCAGAACGCGGTGACGTAAAACACAACGACGTGCAGGAAAAAATGAAGTTCAATGCTTCCAAGCATGCGTCGACTTGATTCTGAGCATGCATGGATTTTTAACCGATGGACGTGCCTACAAACGATTGTTGTTTTTAGGTATCAGTTAGGTTAGGTATCCATCAGTTCATTTTAAAACAAGTTTCACATTTTTTAACCGATGGATAAATAACCGATGGGGCCCACACACAATCTGTTTGGTCTGATGGAAACGGTCCATCAGACCGTTCTCATCGGATCGACCGATCGTGTATACGCGGCATACGTCACTGCCTTGCAATTAAAGAATACCTAATAGCAAATCTTTTTTTTTTTTGACAGTGAAGATAGTTTAGGACATCTATTAGGTTTTTAGTGCTGTCTGTGCCCCCATCATTAGGGATATTTACTCTCTATTTGTCCTGTTTACCATTAACATTGAAAGTAAAATAAAATCACAAATTTTGGGTTGTCCCCAGAAAAGTAATAGAAGGGAAATCTTCGAATAGTTCTTGTGACCTGGGGGCCACACGGGATTCCCTTAATTTGCAGGAATTTCCTGTTGTGCTTATGGGACAGGAAGTAAAGGGAAATCACCCCAATAGAACACAGATTGCAAAAATTACTCTACCCAAAATGAATTAAAAAGAAAATGTTTTAAATTTAGTTCTTTTTTTTAAAGCGGTAGTAAACCAGCCCAATAATAAAAAATTAAATTAAAGGCAAAGACATAATGAGCTAGTATGCAGCTCAGAACAAAGCCCCCGTATCGGAGCCTCGAACCCGAAATACACGCCGAGGGCAAGATGTCGGCTCCCTCGGCGTGTATTTCGGGTTCGAGGCTCTGACACTGAGTGGAGTTTTCTTCCCGGCAAGGTCCATCACCTGGGCATTCAAAGCGCATGCACCGCTGATTATAGGCTTACCTGTAGGTAAAAGTGTCAAATTTGGGAATACAACCACTTTAACAGTAGCATTGTCACCATGCCACCACATCTTGTAGTCCAACAACCCATTAAGCTTTCATGACAAACTGAAAACACTGCTGATAATTTCAAGGCAGTGGCTGGCATAGATTCACAACAATTTGCTTAGGAAAACTGTATAGTAAGATGGCAAACTGAAAAAATGTACTTAGGGGTTACGTACACGTTAAAGTGGACCCACTGTATACTCAGATAGTAACATAAATTTTTTGTTATGCTATGTCTTGTTGAAAAAAAACAAATGAAGAGTAACAGATAGAAAATACCCTTTCCTGGAGAAAATGCTGCTTTAGGCGCCCCTGCTATGCTGGCCATATATGTGAAGGCCTAATCAATTGGTCAAGAGATAGCCATTGAAAGGGAGAATTATACAGTAGATTAAACTGGCTGAACCTCCTTTTCAGAAGAGATCACATGATCAAATGCCTTGGTCTTTATGCAAGAGGGAACCAGGAGCAGAATGTTCTTTAGGTAATGTAAGCACTTATACCCTTTAATAGCTTTTTATCTGCCGCAGTAAAACGGTTATAGCTTTACATTATGATTTAGTGAGTATCAGCTGTAATCCCTCATGATACATTGGAAAATATCAAAATAATCCAGCACCTTAAATACATTGTGTCATCTAAGTGGCTTCAGTCTGAAGCAGAAGGAGTTTATAAAATGAAAAAACAGTATTCTTGATTTGATTCTTGCAGCTCAGCAAGTCAAAGACAAATATAAATGTTCTGTGCCACTTGTCTTCTTTATTGACACAAATGAAGAGATGTATTCAGCAGAGAACAGCAGGTAGACCAGTAGATGTGCTGCGGTATGGGCTAGTACTGAGCAGTGTTGCGTTACTGAGCTGCTGATCAGTCCTTTGGGGATCAGCTGCCATGGGGAATGGCCTTCTGTAACCAGAAGAGCAAATTGCGTTATTAGCTGCAAGCATCTCTGTCATCTCCAGTTCAGCTGTACATTCAAGGAACAGAGAAAGGAGAGGACGAGAGAAGAAAATGTGTTTGAAAAGCAATTTTTTTTAAGGGTAGTGGTGTTCTCTGTAGTCACCTCTCATGAACATCACACTTATGTTTTTATGGTAGGCTCATAAGCACAGCTGTTATTGAGTACAAAAGATCCCTGCAGACACTTAGCTATTGCCCTAGTTCTCTCATCTACTGGAGGGTCCCTTTCTTTGTAACAAACAGTCTGCTTGATTGGGCACTGGTAGAGACCCAAGTCATTAGGAATCCTTTGTAGCCTTTCCAGTCCTCTGAAATCTCATTTGGCTTGTAAAGTGATTGTAAAGGTTTCGTTTTTTTATTCTCCCTTAAAATAACAAACATGTCATACTTACCTGCTCTGTGCAAGGGTTTTGCACAGAGCGGCCCTGATCCTCCTTTTCTGGGGTGCCTTGGCAGTGCCCCTAGCCCCTTCTCTTCACGAGTGTCCCCACGGAGAGCCAATTTCCATGGGGGCACTTGGACAGCAGGACTCGGCCACGTCCCTGTGTCACTGGATTTGATTGACAATGGCTCCTGCTGCTATGACAGCAGCTGGAGCGGCTGGGCTCATCCTCGATGCTGAAACTATAGGGTTCAGGTAAGAAAAAGGAGAGCTCTGGGTGGCTGCTGCAGCACAGAAGGTTTTTCACCTTAATGCATTAAGATGAAAAAAAAACACGAGGCTTTATAACTCTTTTAAAGGAGTTGTAAAGGAAAACGTTTTTTCACCTTAATGCATTCTATGCATTAAGGTGAAAAAACTTCAGAGTATACTGGCCCCCCGTTATACTTACCTGACCCCTTGAAAGTCCCACGCTCGGTCCCGAGATCCTCTTCGCCGCTTAGCCTGCCCGCTGATTGGCTAGAGCGAATGGATTGAGAGCAGCGCAGCCATTGGCTGGCGCTGCTGTCAATCACATCCAGTGACACGGCACGCCGAGGGGAGTGTACCCGCACGGACTACACACAATGCCAGCTCTCTCGCATGATCGTCTGTAGTTCGTGCGGGGAAAACCAGAGAGAGCCGCCAAGGGACCCCAGAATACGTGGATCGGGGCCACTCTGCAAAACGAACTGCACAGTGGAGGGAAGTATAACATGTTTGTTATTTTAAACAAAACATTTTTTTTCCTTTAGTGACCCTTTAAGGCCTCATGCTCAGTGGACGTTATATAAACGCCACTAGCTTTAGCTGTAGAACACTGCATTAAAAACGAGCAGGGCCCTCTGATCCCTCCTGTATTGAATTGTATTGTAACTGTACTGTCTGCCCCCTTGTTGTAAAGTGCTGCTCAAACTGTTGGCGCTATAAAAATCCTGTACAATAATAATTTAAAACACAAGTTTTGTTGCTTCTTTTTTAGCAAAACTATAACCCCATAAAAGCTTATGGCTCATAAACAGCTTTAGAGCGTTTTTTTACAGCTCTAAAACTCCTTTTAAAACCCACTAGTTCTGGGGGAGTTTCAGCCAGAAAACACCCCTGACAAAAAACACTGATAAAATGCTATGTGTGTGCATGGAGACATGGGGAGTTTATTGACTGCAGAAAAAAAAAGCGTGAACCTAAAAACAGCTGCTTTAATGCACAATCAGCAAAATTAAGTTGTGAACAACAAATGCACAAAATTGTGATTTGTGTTAGTATACAGAGAATGCCAAACCCACAAGTTAACAACATGCATTTCATCACTTACTCATGCTTGAACCCAATTACTTTTTTTTTTTTTAAGATGTCATTATCTCAGTAATACATAGATTTTTTTTTTTTTATCAATAACCTTGGTTGACTGAAATGCATGATCAATAAAGGTTTGCCAACAGAAGATGTGTTGTTGTGTGGTTTCTTCCATACAGTTGTTTTAATCTAATAATATGACTTACAGTAGGGTAGCCATACACAGTATAACACTGTGCTGATTTAATGGCTTAATATAAATCGATGAGTATGTAAGGATTCCCCTGGGAGTTGATATATATTGTTTCTGGACATTAAGAGAGTTTATTATGACATAAAGAAGAATAATGTCTTACCAGCCATAATTCTTGCACTATGGTCAGCATTAAATTAAGATCAGAAGATTTTTTAGCAGTCATTCATTCAAAAATCCAGATAAGTAATGAAGGTTTACAAATACGTATATGTAAAGAAATAAGGTAGCTTACCATATCTTGCGGCCAGAGCTCCAGAGTTTACCCCACCTTGACCAATAAGTTCTCATTATACTTGATTCTCTGTAATGACCCCCACAAAGTGGTTATTAATATACTGTATATGTAACTAAATTAATTGGGATTTGGAGGACCCCTAAAAAACCCACAGGGCTCAACACCAGTCTTCAGGGTGGTGCTAAAGAGCAGAAAAAACACATAGTTTTGTGTATGTTGGCTGAAAAAGTTCTGCCATCTGTATGCAGAACAAGTTCACGGCCAACGCCCTTTGGACATAAATTCACAGATTTGTCCGATGGAAGTCCGATCGTGTGTATGAGGCTTAAAGCGGTTGTATACCCGCATAACCTTTTTTTTTTCACCTGCAAGGGAAAAGCAATAATGAGCTAGTATGCACCTCGGAATGAGGTGAAGAGAACTTACCTGGTCCACACCGAGCGAGATGTCATCTTGCTCCGGCGTGTCCTTCGGGTATCGCCGCTCCAGCACTGTGATTGGCTGGAGCGGCGATGACGTCATTGGCGCGCGGGAGATTTCAATTCGGCAAGGTCCGGCGGCTGCCAGTCCTTTCGCCGCGGATCCCCCCTTGCGCATGCGCCGCTGCAATCAGTGGCGCATTGTGAGGGAAATATCTCCTAAACCATACAGGTTTAGGAGATATTCTTAATACTTACAGGTAAGCCTTATTATAGGCTTACCTGTAAGTGAAAGTAGTAGTATAGAGTATACTACCACTTTAACTTACCAAGCTCCTAATGCATCAAAATGCTCACAGCAATTGACCAAACCAACAAACAAAATAAATATTCAATAATAATAAAAGAAAACAATAACAGCCATATCCTACATACGATCCTGGGGTTAATAGATACATTTCAATAAGAGCTAGTAATAGCATGAAAAAAAAAAATGTGGGCAGCCCCAAAAAAAAAGCACAATAGTGTAGTCAAGTGTATAAAGCAGAAAGCTATTTTTTTTTTTCACAAAAAAATGCAGAAAGCTATTTTTAAATGGATAAAAATGCATACACAAGGATGGCATGTGCCAGGCTTAACAGTCTGGGTTGCTGGGAGTGATGAGGTGTGAACCAGGACCTCCTGTTGAGTGTCACTGAAGCAACAAGGTCACCGATGCATGGCCCTGTAAGTGGTGGCCGCCCAGCGTAGCTGATGTTCACATGCACAGTAGGATACAGGGATGTATTTTCAAGCTTCTTCCTCAGCCTATTGATCCTAGGGATACCCACCTGATTAAATATGAATTTATAAGAGGTGGCTCCAAGATCAACACAACTCGTCAGCAGTGGCATTCCTTCCCAGCTTTCCGTGTATTGTGCAGTGTTTTAGCTCTTCCTAGTTTTCCACTGTGAACTGCAGAACACCTCCTCTTTATGTTTTGGAGGTAACAGGAGGGTGAGGAGTTTTGTAGTTCTAACACACTTCTTGTCTTTGGGTCAAAATGATGCTCTTTAACTGGTACAGTACAGTGAGTAGGCCTCGTCATTCTAAGAGGTGTGTTACTGGTAGGATCACCTGGTAAAAATAAAGAGGGGAAAATAAAATCGGAAAAAGGATATCAATTGTAGTGGTCAGCTGAGATTTGTTTATCCATTTGTGGGATCATACACAAGTGATTTAGCCTAACACGAGAGTGGGGAGTTATCACAGCACGGTGGTGAGGTGGAAGATTTACAGAATAAGGAATTTTCTCATCGAATTTGTTCATTAATTTTTTATGGACTTTATATCACTTGTCACGTGGTATGTTGTTTATTTATTTATTATTATATTAATTAGCGCTGCAATTTTCTTAGGCCTCATTCACACGGATGGATCGTTCGGGTCCGCCTGTCAGTTTTGACGGCGGACTTGAACGGCCACTCCATGCATCCCTATGAAGCGTCAGATGTCAGCGGAGATATGTCCGCTGACATCCGACATGATCCAATCCGCTAAAAACAGACGTATAGGGGCCACGGAGTCTGCCTCGTGTGAATGAGGCCTTACACCTATTTAAGTTACATTTTTTCTGTTTAAATATTTATTTACTAAGCAGCAGCTGTAGTTTATTTCACATTTTATCAATGGCGCAGTGGTGATATAGGATACAAACGCATGGGTAACCTCTATCAATCATATACTATCCCATAAGTTGCATATTTTAATGTGAATGGACCTTCTTTGTGTATGGAAAACACACCATAGTGGGCTTGGGGGGATGCCCCTGCTGTAAGCAATAGTTTCCCATTTATAATGCTGATCTACAGCCTTCAAAATGCCTTACCATGGCGAAAAAGAATTACAAATTCACATTTCACATGCCTGTTCCAGGTCAACGACTCAAGTATTGGAGTTAGAAGATCAGTAAGACAGCTAGGCAATTTTAGGTCAGTAATGGAAATGCAGCACAGAGTTCTTTTCACAGCTGTACTGGAATCCGTAAACCTGGAAGTGAAAGGTAGAATTCCAGACTTTAGGATTTTATTATGTAGTTTGTATTAGTACATCATGCAGAATAACGGGTGTCCTTGTAGTGACTTTTAGATTGGTGTTTGCTGTAAAAATGCATTAGCAGATGCAGTGTTATTAGTGGGACGGTAGGTATCTACCTAGGGCCTAAGCTATTTCAGAAAATCATTGCACATATTAAACAATACATGCTAGGAACTCATGATAAGACAGAATTATCATAATATTCTGTCTACACTACACGCTCAGCTCAATTGTAATTATGTTAAGGAAGGAACACCACTTGGATTTCCCAGAAGAGCTGCAGGTTACTGGAAACAACCAGCACAGGGAAGGGAATTAGTGATGTCTAGTGAGTGTTAAGTAGATTGCGGAAATGGTTAGCCCTCTAATAAGACCTTTTTGTAATGAGCCTCTGGGAATTCACAAGTGGCTTGTGAAAGTTTATTAGGAACAAAAACGATTGTCGAGAATTGTGAAAAAAATCTAATGACAATATATTTTCAAGCAGCTCTGGTTTTATTGACATGTGTGCTGTACACATGAGTGCAGTAAAATGAAAAAATTAAAATAAAATGTGCCTGAGCATAGCTAATTAAAACCAGTACGTGTGAAATATGCTCTGCACTAAATTGGCCCCTTCCACTTCCTAATTAATGTTGTGCTCAAGCATATTTGGATTCTTGCCCAAACCATCTGAGTGAGCCTATCAGGACGCTGTCATCTGTAGTGGTCCAATTATCTAAGCCCGGGGGCATTCAACACCCTACAGCCCTATGTATACAAAGTGTGTATACCTGTATCTACAAAAAGGCGCATGTCCAATCCTCTTTTGATTGGCCGAGTACAGTAACAACTTCCTGGCATGCTAATTCAGATGGGTTCTCATGAAAATCCCACCATGCCATAGCTCATCCGTATTCCTGATCAGGCAGTGTTGTAATCTGCGTCTTCAGCTGCACACTGCTTTCCCTACTTTAAACCAGAAGAGTTCTTTAAGGCTGGATTCACATTAGCTGTGGCCACGGTTCACAGCAAGGGTCCAGTGCGTCCCTGTACACAGTTTGTAGTCTTAATTTTTGGCTGAAATGTGCTCCGTTGCCGCCTCGGAGCTGTGCAAACTGGCTCTATTGAGAGCAAGTTGCATCAGTGTGATCCCAGACAAAGAGCCAAGGAACACTTGGGCCGTGCATAGCAGGTGCAATTGTTTTGAAGAAAACCATAAGTAATGCACTCAACTGCAATGGCCTGTATGCATGCTCACCACACATTGCTGAAGAAAAAGCATGTTGAAGCTCCTTTAAAGTTTGCGGCACATCATCTAGTTTGATGAGACCAAACTTGAACACTTTGGATGCCATAACACACACAATGTTTGGCAGTCAAATGGCACTATACATCACCCCAAAAACACCCCTATACCAACAGTGAAGTTTGGAGGTTAGAACATCATGGTGTGGGGCTGTTTTTCAGCATACAGTACAACCTCATATCGTTGAAGGATAGATAAATGCAAAAATGTACCAAGACATGCTTGATATAAATTTGCTGCCATCCACCAGGATAATGAAGATGAAATGAGAGTGGACATTTCATCAAAAAATGATCCCAAACACAAAGTCAAGGAAACTCTCAATTTGTTTCAAAGAAAAAAAAATAAAGCCGATAGAATGGCCCAGCCAATCATCTGATTTGAATCCATTTGAAAAATCTATAAAAAGAACTAAAGATTACAGTTCTTAAAAGAGGCCTGCAGAACCTTCAAGATTTGAAGAACGTTTGTGAGGAAGAATTGGCCAAAATCACATCTGAGCGATGCATTTGACTAGTTTCTCCATAAAGGAGGCATCTTGAAGCAGTCATTACCAACAAAAGATTTTGTACAAAGTATTAAATACATTTAAGTTCAATCGTTTATCCCTATGTCAATCAATTTTATTACACATAAATTCATTTCTGAACGTATGTTTTTTTTTTGTATGTATGGATTGCATGGGTTGTTAACCGACGTGTTGAAAATTTAATGTCAATAGCACCTTTATAAATATATTCCCCTAGAAAAATTGTGACATGTTCAATACTTATTTTACCCGGGGGTGTGTGGGTGAGTGTGTGTATATATATATATATATATATATATATATATATATATAAAAATAAAAAAGTCCTTACCTTTTTAACAGTCTCTATGCAGCAGGGTTAAATAGGATTCTATAGGCAGCTTCCACTGCCCTGAAAAGATGGCAATGTGGAGATTAGGCACAGGCTGGCAGCAAGTCCCTGAGACAGTAAACATTTGGTGTCTAGAGACTTTTAACCTTTTGTTAGGACAGCCAGTCCTGCAAATCTGATGAAAATGCCAGCACAGTACAAACAGGGTTAATTATGACAAACACAACTTCCCTCTGCCTTCAAACATTACATAGCAAGGGAAAAAAAGAGATTTTTAATACAGCTTACCTGTAAAATCTTTTTCTTGGAGTACATCACGGGACACAGAGCAGCATATTCATTACTATACGGGTTATATGGAGTACCTTCAGGTGATGGACACTGGCAATCTCAAACAGGAAGTCCCCTCCCTATATAACCCCCTCCCATAGAGGAAGTACCTCAGTTTTGTAGCAAGCAGTATGCCTCCCAAAAATGTTCCCCAAAAGAGGGGTGGGAGCTCTGTGTCCCGTGATGTACTCCAAGAAAAAGATTTTACAGGTAAGCTGTATTAAAAATCTCTTTTTCTTTCTCGTACATCACGGGACACAGAGCAGCATATTCATTACTATACGGGATGTCCGAAAGCAGTGCTTTAATGAGGGGAGGGAGACATCTTCCAAAAAAGGATTTAATTTAGAGGTATACTCAAATAATAATAAATCCAACTTAGTCAAGAAATGTAAATCTGAAATCTAAATCAAGGGAGCCCCCTCAGATCCTGAATCGCGGCCTGCAGTACTGCCTGCCCAAAGGCTGTATCTGCATTCCTTCTTACGTCCAATTGATAAAAATTTTGTAAACGTGTGGACTGACGCCCACGTTGCTGCCTTGCATATTTGAGCCATAGAGATCTGATGATGTGCTGCCCATGGCCCTGGTAGAATGGGCCTTTACCGACAAAGGAGGAGGCAACCTCTTCAAACCGCAGGCCTAAATGATTAATTGTTTAATCCATCTTGCGATGGTGGATCTAGCAGCTGCCTGACCCATCTTGGGCCCCTCCGGTAAAACGAACACCACATCTGTTTTCCAAACCTTCTCTGTAGCTTTAAGATAGGCCTTTATGGCCCTGACAATATCCAACGTATGCAGCAACCCCTCCCTTCTAGAGGTGGGTTTTGGAAAGAAGGATGGAAGTACCACATCCTGGTTCAGGTGGAAACTGGATATAACCTTTGGTAGAAAGGAAGGATGAGGACGGAAAACCGCCCTATCCTTATGTAAAATGAGATATGGTTCCTTACAAGATAAGGCTGCCAATTCCGATACTCTCCTGGCCGAAGGTACCTCAGCCAACGGCTCAAGGGGTTGTTACTGTGGAGTTGACAGAACAAGATTTAAGTCCCATGGACAAAGTGGTGATTTGACCGGAGGATTAACACGCAAGACTCCCTGTATGAAGGTCTTAACCAGCGAGTGGGCGGCCAGCGGCCTCTGAAACCACACTGATAAGGCTGAAATCTGTCCCTAGATCGTGCTTAATGCCAGGCCTTTATCCACTCCTAGCTGGAGAAAACTTAATACTCTATCAATGGTATACTTGCGGGAAAACCATCTCTTAGACTCACACCAGCCTACGTAGGCCCTCCAAACCCTGTAACAAATTACCCTGGAGGCCGGCTTTCTAGCCTTAATGAGGGTAGGGATTACCTGCCTAGACAGACCTCTACCCCTGAGAATCAGGGATTCAGCCGCCAGGCCGTCAAATTTACACGCCGTAATGCAGGGTGGAGGATCGGGCCTTGTGAGAGTAGGTCTGGCCATAGAGGAAGAGTCCAAGGGCCTCCCGCTGCCAATTTCAGGACTAGTGAGTACCATGCCCTCCGGTACCAAGCTGGGGCTACCAGGATAACCGGCCTGTGCTATGATCCTGCGCAACAGGCGGGGTAGTAACTGCAGCGGGGGAAATGCATATAGAAGTTATGATTGATGCCAAGGGCAAACCAACGCATCGGTTCCGCAGGCCATAGGGTCCCTCGTTCGAGACATGAACCTGTCTAGCTTCTTGTTGAATCCTGATGCCATGACGTCCACGTCTGGCACTCCCCGCTTCTGGCAGACTGTCTGAAAGACCTGTGGATGCAGAGACCACTCCCCCGGCGACAGGGTTTGGCGACTTAGGAAGTACGCCTGCAGGTTGTCCACCCTGGGAATGAATATCGCCGATATGCAGGGTACATAAACCTCTGCCCACCGAAAAACCAAGCTCATCTCTCTCTGAGTGGCTTGACTCTTGGTTCCCCCTTGGTGGTTCACATATATGCCACCGCTGTGGCATTGTCTGAATGAATTCTCACCGAGGACACCTGTAATCTGGATGTCTATGCCAGGAGGGCTAGCCGAGCCGCTCTGATCTCCCAGATATTGATGGGCAGCTGCCTCTCCGCCTCTGCCCAAGTTCCTTGGCGAGTGAACCCGTTCAAGACCACTCTCCAGCCTTCCAGACCACTGGGCAGAAAGACTCCCCTTCAGAAGGTTCTGAGGGTTTAACCACCAGCATAGACTCTGCCGGACCTTTAATGACGGCGTCAAAGGAAACTCCAAGGCCTTTGCTCCCTTGCTCCAAGCTGCTAGAATTGCTGTCTGTAGGACGCGAGTGTGGAAGCGTGCGGTATCGCCTTGAACATGGCCATTAGTTTGCCTAGTAATCGCATACATAGGCGAATAGTTGGTTCTCTTTTGCTTAGAACCAACTGAATCAATTTTTTGATAGCCTCGACCTTTACCAGGGGCAGGAACACCCTTTTGCTGTTCTGTGTCTAATCTCATGCCGAGATATTCCAACTGCTTTGTAGGTTGAAATGCTGATTTTTCCCCGGTTTAGGACCCAGCCGAACCTCTCGAGGTACTGAACCATGAGGGCTACTGCGCATTCCAGCCAAGGAAGCGAGTGATCTATGATTAAGAGGTCGTCCAGGTATGCTAGGACCGAGACCCCTTGGATCCTTAGATTGACTAGAATTGGAGCTAGGACCTTTGTGAATACCCGGGGGCCGTAGCCAGCCTGAAGGGGAGCTCCACGAATTGGAAGTGACGCTGTATCACTGCGAAGCGTAAAAAAAAATCTTTGATGTGGCTGAAAGATTGGTACATGAAGGTAACCATCCTTTATGTCTATAGAAGCCAGAAAGTCGTCCTTCTGGAGTGTTGCGGCTGCTGACCGAACAGATTCCATCCGGAAAGAGCGAACCCTTAGGTAAGCATTTAAACCTTTTAGGTGCAAAATTGGTCTGACATCGCCGATGGGCTTTGGTATGACAAACAGATTGGAATAGAAACCTAGCCCCTGTTCTTGGGCTGGTACCTCTACCATTATGCCCTGGTAAAGCAGATGATCCAATGCCGCCCGCATTAAGGCCTTCCTTGTGGAGGAAACTTTAGAAATTCTAATCTGTAGCCTGTGGCCACAGATGATCGGACCCCCTCTGTCGGGGATCGATACCATGGCCTCTCGCCCCCAGAGGCCTGTCCTTGCGATCCATTGTTAAAAGTTTGATCGCGCAGGAGGCCCGATATTGCCTGGAATTTGAGGGCCCCGGAACAGGGGGGAGCTGCCTTTTAAAGGCAGGACCCCGGAACTTCTTTTGACTGGTAAAAGGGTACTTTTGCCACTTGAAACAGTCTGAATGTATTTATCCAGATCTTTCCATGGAAGGGAAAACCTGCCAGTAGTCTTTTGCATGGGGCTCGGCCGCCCAGTTCTTCAACCATAAGAGCCTTCTCATATGCACTAAAAATAGTGACAAACGAGACGCTTGCTGGATGGAGTCTTTTATAGCCTCTACCGCAAAGCACAGAGCTCTGGGAATATCCAATAACTCCTCTGCCTATTGGGCAGGGATGTCTTTAAGCATCTGTTTTGTCTGGTCCTTTAACGCCTGACAAACTCCAATTGCAGCCACTGCTGGTTGTACCACTGCTCCTGCCGTAGCAAAGGATGCTTGAAAAAGTGTCTCTAAACGTTTATCGACCGGGACCTTAAACATTTGTATGTTTTCCCCCGGGCCAGTTAATGATTTATTCACACATGAGATGGCTGCGTCCACAGTTGGGAGCGCCCATTTCTTAGAAAAATTTCTCTTCCATAGGGTAAATAACAGAAAACCTTCCAGGCGGTCTCCCATCCAGGCACTAACCAGGCCCGACCCTGCTTAGCCTCCGAGATCAGACGAGATCGGGCACTTTCAGGGTGATGTGGCCGTAGGCTTTAGGCGGCAGAAAAAGTTCTGTCCGGTCGTACCAATCCTGGAAAAACCAATTCCTCTAACAGAGGATGGACCGGAAAAGCTGCGTTGCTTAAAGGCGCTTTAAAAGAACCCAAAGAGGATACCGCAGGAACCTGAGGCTCTGGAAATGGCAAATTAAATGCCGAGCGGACCATGTCTGTCAAAGACTGGACCCACAGACTCTCCGACTGGGAGGCTGAAAACGATTCCTCAGTGGTAGATCCTTCCTCTAGGTTCTGGTCCAACCGATCCTCCTGAAATTCTAATTCCTCCGGAGAGAGAATCTCAGCATCCGAGGATACACCTTTTGGCGATGGGGATCTAGTCCGCTTCTTGCCAGAAATAGAGCCAGCGATCATAGCTGTTAACTTTTTTCTCTAGCCCCCCTAGGGTGACGGCTAGCATCTCCTCTGTGATAACACAGGGTTGGGCCGATCTGGGCCAGCCTCAGCACCAGACCCCCTTAATGGCTTATCCAAAGTGACCCCTATAGGAATAACCTGTGGGGAAAGTATTGGCATATCATCAGAACCAGAGGAGGACCCCTTTGTCTTTGCCCTTTTTTTTTTTTTTTTTGATCCTGAACCTTTGGAAGCCATAATACAAAACCGAGGGACTCCTGGCTATAACAGTCTGTTGTTGTAGGCGGAGTACAAAAAAATAAGGTTTAGGGGACAATAGGATCACTAATGCCCAAAAACGGTGGGGCTCAGTATGTTTTCCTTTATAATATTATTGTTTTTCACAACATACAGCCCCACCCCCAACATGTTTGCCAGCATTCAACCTGTTGCCAAGGGGATTTTTGGCTTAACAAAAAGCATTGGAGCTGACTCCAGCATGTACTACCCCTTTCTCGCCACCGGGAGTCACTGTGCTGCCAGCTCTGCGTCCTCTCTCTTCCAGCTCAGCTTTGAACTGAGCTAAGATCACGCCTGCTGTGTATAACAGCAATTGAAGGCACGCCCACTCTACACTGCAGTCACGCTCCCCGCCCCCTCCCGAACGGCGCGAAAAATTTTCTATATGCATGCGTGCGTGCGCGACTGTCGGGGGAGGAGAGCCCAGGAGGAGACGCACTCTGGAGCCCAGGAATGCAGGCTGGAGGACGCATCAGGCGGCAGATTTGAATCCCGGCTAGGTAAGGCTTAAAACAGGCCCCTAAGGAGTCCCTTTAGCCTAGAGACAGATCTCTTTTTTTTTTTTTTTTTTTTTTAAAAAGACCTTCAACCAGCGAGCAGCAGGTAGCTAGCAAACATACATAGATAGGTAGGGGGATCAAGTGATGGGGGGGAACATTTCAGGCCATCCTGTTCATCAGACATAGTGACCATGGTGCCAATGCAGAGCATACTCAGGCTACCCCCCTTAAGATCTCCCCTGGAGAGCCTGTTGTCGAACCAAGTCCCGCAGGCTCCACTCTTACCTGCTCCATGCCACAGGACGTTTGCATAGCAAAACGGTCCAATCTTCTCCCATCTCCGTGGGTAGCGTAGTAGACCTTCAGGCACTGGGGTCCTGGAAGGAACCGACTGTCCTGGACCTATACAGCACCCTGGCAAACAGGATCTTTTGGTTTAGAAAAAAACTCCAAGTCCTGGGCCCAGGGTCCAGCCCTCTAGAGAGGAGCATTATAGGCAAAACCCCACGGTTTGGGGCCCGGGTACTGTCCACTTTGGCACTGAGGCTCCTTGGACAGATCCGGTTAGCCCGCCTTAATCCCAAGGATGTGGAGGCAAAGCTATTCCGTGACCAACACCTAAGACACTGGCAAAAAAACTGAGGTACTTCCTCTATGGGAGGGGGTTATATAGGGAGGGGACTTCCTGTTTGAGATTGCCAGTGTCCATCACCTGAAGGTACTCCATATAACCCGTATAGTAATGAATATGCTGCTCTGTGTCCCGTGATGTACGAGAAAAAAATATATATTAGTAGAATTTCTTTTGACAGTTTAAGTTTTTGGAACATTTGTTAGTGGTGTCCAGAAAATTTAAAGGAGCAGGATGGTTCCCTACTGTGCATGTGCAAGTCATGCTGCCCATTCTGAGTGGTCTCTGCTGTCTTCTGAGACCTGTGTGTCTCCCAGAAGACAGTGCGGGGGACAGAGAAGGGGCCCGGAAATGGCATAGATTGCGACGTATACTGCAGCAATCTTATGCCGGAAGTGGGAGCAAATACCTGTTAGACAGGTATCTGCTCCCTGCTAAAAAGTGCCAAATGTGACACCGGAGGGGGGAAGGAACGGTTCAGCGGAAGTTCCATCTATGGGTGGAACTTTGCTTTAAATTAATCACTACAAGCATCATTGTTCCTAATCTGAATTGAGCTGGACGTCATAGAAGATTATGCTGCACAGGAGGATTTACACGTCAACTTGCGACTGTCAATTCCCAATTCTCTGATCACACAGTCCCAATACACAGCAGTGTACCATGTGACTAGTGATAGCTATTGTTACCACAACTTTGTTTATTTCAGTTTTGGTGCAGTAAACATTTCATGAACTATTGTAGTATCATCACTTTCATAGCTGCTGAAAATGCTGGATGGAAAAGAAGCCATCTGCTATGTCACCATCCAACTGCTGTAATTTGGCCTCAATAGGGCCATTCATTATACGTTGGCGGTATCTTCCATCGCAGAGTCTAGGCAAGGGAACAACTTAAACATGGTTTCTCAAAGAAATGACAAACAGTCAGCACAAGATTCTGAAACACATGCACTCCTTCATTTGTCTGCGTGTTGACAATTAATGCTCAGTTTTTTATTTTATCAATTGTAATAGTAACAGTACTGGTCACCTATGCTGAATGAGACAGAGTTCACCCGCAATACACAGTAAAGTGTGCATATTTTTTTAGCCCACCAAGCCTCTTTTCCTGAATTAAAGCATACATGTCTATAGCTAGAAGGTGTTTATGCCCAAACAACCCATTCCTCACTTGCTTAAAAAATACAATTTGCTTAAAGCTCATCTCCAGCTTTTAGTGAAGTTAAAATGATTTGTTTGGCTTACTCCACACAGAGATGCAGCAACTGCGTGCACTTTATAAGTTATATGTGGCCTCAGCTACAGTACATACAAAATACAGCACTGTGCTCCACCTGTGATACTTCAGTCCCAACTCCTGGAACAAAACGGAGTTGGGCTGAGCAGCGCTCAGCATGTCGCAGGAAGCTTTGTATTTTATGAATGGATTAAAACTTCCTTTGATTGGCGGAGATGGGGATCGTGACATCATCAGCCTGCCTCTCCACCTCCGCCAAATCAGAGGGAGCTTTGGTCTACACAAACTATTTAAACTTAACTAACAGCTGGAAATTAGCTTCAAGCTTCCCACCCTGGTAGCAAGTTATTGTTCTACTAAATGTATGCTGCCAAGTTGGTGCCAGGAAAACAGAAAAAAAAAGTATCAAATACTTACCTTAATTTTCCTTTCATGGTGTCAAACCATGGTAGCATACTAAACCCACCTTCAAGTTCAATCCTAGTATTGTACTGGCAATGGGCTGTTGTGTGGGTATCATCATTTTATGGCTTAGCACTGGTCCTGTGGGCAGAACTAGATGGGGCTACTACCACATGTGTGCTGCCAGGGATCGGCATCAGGAAAATAAATTTAACAGTAAATATTTCATTCAATTTTCCATTGCATCCATATTTGAAGGTCATTCTAGTTTGCACTGAAACACACCGTTTCAGTGCAAACTCCTGTAGAATATGGGAGAATGACAACAATCTGGCTCCTTCAGACTTTTTGATAATTTTTTTTTTTTTTAAAGTGTATTTTTGTGCGTGAACTCGAGAGAGAGGAGCCGGACTGCAGGAGTTGGGAGTAGGCAGACCCTCCCCCCGGAGGCAATCGCCATCCTTCTCCATGCCCCTGGTGGCAATGGCGGGTGTGAGGGGGGGCCTCACACCCGCAATAAAACTATCGCTTATTGCGATTTTTTTACCAAAAATAGGAAGAATGCGTATCAGCCTAAACTGAGGAAAAACGTTTTTTTATATATATTTTTTTGGGGGATATTTATGTTAGCAAAAAGTAAAAAATATTGCTTTTTTTTTCAAAATTGTCGCTCTATTTTTGTTTATAGCGCAAAAACTAAAAACCGCAGAGTTGATCAAATACCACCAAAAGAAAGCTGGCCAGGTCCTTTAGCTGCATAAAGGTCCGGGTCTTAAGTGGTTAAAGCTATGACAGAGCTGGGGGTTTTTTTTGCTAGATATTTTAATCAAACAAATTATATGTAGCATCAAGATAAAAAAAAAAAAAAAGAAAAGCTGAGCAGGCGTTAATTAGAAAAGGTATTAGTAATGTTGCCATTAAGGATAATGATACTGGATGTGTCCTTGCCGTTATCCATGAAGAGATTTAACTAATGAGCGGACCAAACAGCCTCCTACGATACACCCTCTGTCTGGAACACAGATCAAGTTTACTGCACAGTTTAGACCTCATAAAGCAAATATACAATTCACACCTTGCATACACTGATATATTTGTCAAAGGCTATTGTTGAATACACAATGTGTATGTAAACCCAAGAATAAAAACGCTGAATTATTGCATCTAACCATAAAAGTGGTGGCTGTGTATTGTTTTTTTCAGCCATTATCCATTATTTTTTTGACAAGTCAATCCTGTCAGTAAAAAAAAACCTCTTGTTCTACAGGGATAACCCTCAGTAACTGCACTGTGTCTAGAGAATATAGCCGCATTGCCACCTTAGACTTCCCAGAATGATCCCATCCCGGTAGCCCAGCAACTGAGCTGTACAACACAAAGTGGAATTTTCCTGATCTAAAGCAGCCCAACACACTTCTTGCCCAGGGTTCCATCCAGTAATGTTCATTGCTTGATGTGCAGCACCAGAAGGAAGCATGTGAAATCGTTGAGAGAAGTGGACTTCTGCATCATTTAATGCTGAAGAACAAGGACATACTATTAATATATATTGGCATCTGTTGTCACAGTATCAATACTCAAATCCCAAAGACTGAGGCTATACTAACAATGAATAAATGGATGGTGACCACTGCGTCCTTCAGTCATATTGCAGAGATTTTTGCCACTGTGCCCTGAAAAGTATATTAAATATGATAGCAACACTAACCACTTTTGTGCTGACGTCTGCATCAGTGAAGGACCACTCTTGGCCGGAGAGGATTAAGGACAACTAGCATGTCATGTGAGAACACTGTTGGTTGGGGTGGGGGAGATGAGTCCAGACCAATCTAACAGAGAACCCAATGTCATCTGGCCAAAATTACAAAACATTTAAAAAGATAAATCATCTACATACGGTATTTTAAATGTTTAACCACTTGCCATCTGCCATATAGCAAGACAACAGTCATAAAGTGGTTTCACTATCCTGACTGGACGTCATACGAGGTCCAGCAGGATAAGCCAAGGGGGGGGGGGGGGTGTGTGTCGGTGGTGTGCGTCAGTCTGACACGTTGCATCTCCATTCAATCACAGCTGGTCACATCATAGATAGGAAGTGCCGTTTATCGACTGTTCCTCTATTCATGCAGACAAGGCACGGACACACCAGAGATGCAAATCAGTGGCCATTAGAGGTGCCTATCAGTGCCACCCATCAGTGCAGCAGCTCAGTGCCGCCTTCATAGGCGTGCACACAGGGTGTGCCCAGGCAAATCCTAATCACCCCATGCACATTAGTGTTATCGCTCAGTATAGCAGCAGGAACATGGGGAATATCTCCCTCTTACCGGCTCTGCCAGAAGTGTTTATGCTCTTCTCTTTCACTATGCCGGCAGGGAGATCAGAGTGCCAGGGTCATATATATGTAGACACATACACATGCATGTGTGTGTGTTTGAGTCTAAGTGTGCATCAGTGCCCGAAAATTGGCCTGTGCAGGAGGGGGGAAGTGACCTGTATTGAAGAAGTGGTTAAGATATCTGGTTGGAGTTTACCTTTATCCACATGCTACTGGTTAGAGATGGTATTTTTGCCACCATCAGGGAGCTGTGTGCCAGCAGCCCATACTGCCCTATGGGGGACACATAATGTGAAAGGTGTGCAGGGGCAGGTGAGTAGCCCTGAATACACATAAGGGTTTATTTACTAAAGCTGGAGAGTGCAAGATCAGTCTCGCTTCTGTATAGAAACCAATTAGCTTCCAGGTTTTATTGCCGAAGCTTAAACAAGCCGAGGTTAGAAGCCTGGTTTCAATGCAGAAATGAGCCCGATTTTGCACACTACAGCTTTAGTAAATAAACTCCATAGTCTGCATTTGAGGTCACTTACCCACCCCTGGATGCCTTTCACATATAAATGAGCAGCTGTGTCTGTACAGCCACTGAGCCTCCATAGACAAACATACAGTACCTTGAAAAAGTATTTATACCCCTTGAAAAACTTTGCACATTTTGCCAGGTTACAACCAAAAACGTAAATATATTATATTGGGATTTTATGTGGTAGACCAGCACAAAGTCACACCTAATTGCAAAGTGGAATGAAAAATGATGAATGGTTTTAATTATTTTTACAAATAAATATCTGAAAGGTGTGGCATATATTTTTTCAGCCCCCTGTAGAATCACCTTTCGCAGCTTTGGACATCTAGAGAATGAAATCTTTGAATCTTTGGCAATTCTTTGCAAAGTAGCTTAAGTTATGTCAGATTCTCGGTGGGGATGGTGTGTTCAGGATGATGGGCAGTGTTAGTTTTCTGCCACACACAGCGTTTTGCTTTTAGGCCAAACAATTCATTTTGGTCTCATCTAACCAGAGCACCTTCTTCCACGTTTGCTGTGTCCCCCACAAGGCTTCTCGAAAACTGGAAACGGGACGACTTATGGCTTTCAACAATGGCTTTCTTCTTGTCACTCTTCCATAAAGGCCAGATTTGTGGAGTGCACGACTAATGGTTGTCCTGTGGACAGACTCCCCTACCTAAGCTGTGGATCTGTGCAGCTCCTCCAAAGTTACCATGGGCCTATTGGCTGCTTGAGAATCTGTGGCAAGACTTAAAAACAGCTGTTCACAGATGCTCTCCATCCAATCTGACAGAGCTTGAATGATTTTGCAAAGAAGAATGTGCAAAAACGTCACTCTCTAGATGTGCAAAGCTGGTAGAGACACACCCAAAAAGACGTGCAGCTGTAATTGCAGTGAAAGGCGATTTCAGAGGGGCTAAATACAAATGCATGCCACACTTATCAGATATTTGTAAAAAAAAAAAAAAAAAAAAAAAAACATTTATTGTTTTCCTCCCACTTCACAGTTATGAGCCACTTTGTGTTGGTCTATCACATAAAATAAATTAAATGTTTTGGTTGTAACATGACAAAATTTGGAAAATTTCAAGGGGTATGAATACTTTTCCAATGTACTGTATGCAGCTCCAGCCACATAAACAAAGTGCTCTTTCACACTGTACAGGCCACAGCACCCATGTAAATGAGCCCTAGGAGGCACTGATGCCACAGACAAAAAAAACAAACACATGTTTAAATTACTGAATGTTTTTTGTAATTTTGTGGAGTTTTTCTTTATGCAGCAAAGGTATATTGAAAAACTAAGAACATCATTGCTCAGAAAATGGCTTTATTGTTACACAGTGTGCTGAAGTGTAAACCTCTCCTACATTGCAGCATGACCACAGCGTTTTACCATAAACAAACCCATGTTTCCAGGAAAAAAAAAAAAACTTTCAAAAGCATACTATTTACATGACATTGGTTGCTACATTTAAGAAAAATATGTGGTCATAGGAAAAGATATATTTACATTTCAATGTGCAGTGCTTTTGGTAGATTTTGGTCAACAAAGTCCAATATTAAGGCAAATCTTTTGTTTTTGGATTATAAAATTCATATGCTCTATATTATGAGCTTTTGGTAAAATGTATGTAAAAATTCAGTAGAAAGAGCAATTGCAGAAACAAAAAGGGAGAAACTTTTTGGTGCTCTCAGGCATAAGTCTTCTAAATGGCCATCTACACATTCCCAATGTATGCTCAGGCCAGTGATACAAATTTACTCAGCTCATATTGAGCTTAGTCACGTCCGGTAGCTGAGACTTTCCTTACAGAATATCCACCTTCTCTGCACCATGACTGACTGAATTCAACCTTGAGAGAGATGTCCACATCCATCATTTTGCATGAATACCTTCAGGTAAAGGACAATGGAGACAGGACCAGGCCAAAGTGAAGAACAAGTAAACCATCCTGTAGGATAAGAATGAAGGCAATAAGCTGTGGGTCATAGTTTGGATTTAAATGCAAGAAATACAATATTTGTTATAGTAAGAACATAGTTGGGCTCATTTGGTTAAGCAGTTTAATGCACAACTGTGGCCAGTGTATTAAACCACAATCACATTTCAGTCTACATTAATAAATAAAGAAGTTTTGGTGGATTTATTCTTTCAAATTGACCTGTGATCTAGGCTACAGAATCAAAATTACACTCCGCTTGCCCCTCCCTTAGTTTGAGGCCTGTGTTGCCTCTTCCTTTTCCCAGTATACTCCAGCAGGAGACATCTGAGAAGTTATATAAAATTAGGTTGGTATGTGTTGGTTATACTGCAATAGTCCGGTTACGATCCCATTATATGCCTTTTCTACGTCAATACCTGTGATTTGTTTGGTGACTGCTGACACAACAGGTTTGTTTTTCCATTTACTGCACTGTGCTTCACGCTGTATCGCTTTTTTTTTTTAAATATTAGCGCAACTGTAACTACCCAAAACAGAAGTAGCTTAGATTAACAAAAACTGTTTACATACAGTTGAATGAAATTACATTTCTAGCAGTCTACAAAGCTGAAACAAAAAAAAATATGTTTGATTCCTAAACCGACTCTCTATTTAAGGATTACAGGATTGGGCTTTTCATTTTACATAACCGATTTATGCAGCAGAATGAGCTCCAAAGCTGCAGTTTTGTCAGGGTAGCTTAACATTCTGATAACATTCTTGGTCATTCCCTCCAGCCTTAAACTAGATGTAAAAAATGTGTATGCTTAGCAACCTCTGCAGGCCATAGCCTGGCTTAAATGTAAATGAATTCTTTAATGCAGGTTTTTACTGTGTATAGCCGATATTTCAACACTTTCTATATAACCTTTTAACTTGTTTAAAAAAAATGCACAAAAGCTTTGGCTAATGACATAACTATATTATAGAATTTATTTGTCTTGCTTTGTTGCAACAGCAATGCAAGAATAGAATAATTTGTATCGACCTTGGATGTGCCCTGCAGAAAAATAAATTTACATATTTAAGCTTGATTAGAGTTGACAAGGCAAAGTTATGAGCACCATCTTTCTTCAGTAATCGGGAAAAAAGAAAAAGAAAAACACATTCAGGTTATTAAAAGGAGAGTGACATTGGATCGGTGCTGGGTCAGACTCCTGGACAGGTGTGGCCTTGCTTCTTTGCCCTCTTCTCTGACCCTAGTCAGAACCTTTGTCTCGACTTTGAGGTTTCTGTCTAGGTTTTGTATGCAATGATCTCCCTTTAGGCTGCATTCACACCTGAGCGACAAAACGCCTGTCGCCCGACGCCCGTGCCGCTGGAGGGGAAAAATCCCATTCATGTCTATAGAGATGGTTCACATCTCTGAAACGCCGAACGCCTGAAAAAAAGTCCCGGACCCTTTTTTTCAGGCGACATTGGCGTTCGGCCATAGACATCAATGGGAGACTTTGTAAAAAAAAAAAAAAAAAAAAATGAATCGTATGCGGCGTTACTTGCCGCTCAGGTGTGAATGCAGCCTAAAGGATATGTTGCGTCGATACTTGACATATTATATATTCTTTACTTTTTTTTACAGGAGGATAAATAAGTCTAGCGTTAAATGACACAATGGTTATTATGTTTGTTATAATGCCATTATTTTGACTATATCCTGCCTCATTGGTTGGGTGGGTAGGTGCTGTACTGCTTGACCCCTCTGCCGAATATGCAAAGTTGGCCTGATGTAAGGCCCATGGGTTGTTTGACCTAGTTGTGGACGATAAACAAAATATATTTCTCAATACCAGTCTTCTTATAGTTGGCCACTCTGTCACAGTTCCTAAAACCCATTGGTGGATCACCATGGATGTCTTAATTCCTTACCATTAAAACATGTCACAATTGACGATTTCATATTTTACTGCAATTCTGAAAATGGAATAAAAATATTGAAACAGAAAAAGGAGAAGTACAAAGTTTTGACTATATTTGTTCTGGGGATCACAGGATCTGCACTCCTGTGACTGGTTGTTAGCCCACAGCGGGCTAAAATCCGCTGTTGCATGGCGTCACAGAACCGGTCCAGGCTCAGATGGTCAGCGAGTTGCTGGGAGCCTGAGCCAGCTGCTTCTACACCCCTCCACAGCTCAGTGAGCAGCTGAGTGAGCACTGGAGGGGCAGAGAGGTGACCGACAGTCACTGCTCTCTGTAGACCGAGCGATCAGTTGCCAAAGCCTTAGAACTGGCAGAGGACAGATGCTGCATCCACCTTGGTGAGTGGAATTTTTACATCTACATCCCTGGTGCCCAACCTGCAGCCCTTTGGACCTCAGCAGTCTGCAAAGGGTACATTTAGGGGCAATAGCCTTGATCTCTACTAGCCTCGTGTAACACGTTCAGAGTTTCGTATTACCTCCTGCAGCATTACCCCAGCCAAAAATGTAGCAGGCTACTACACAAGGGCTAGTTTGGTGAACAGCAGCAGGCCAAACAGCAAGCAGATAATTTAAAGTGACAGCGCTGTGGAATATATACAATGAGGGGGGGGGGGAAGTATCTGATCCTCTGATGATTTTGTACATTTGCCCACTGACTAAGAAATTATCACTTTATCATTTTAATGTTAAAATAAACCTAACAGTGAGAAACTAATAACAAAACAGAAAAACACATTTTAAAAGAAGTTATAAATTGATTTGCATTTTAATGAGTGAAATACATTTTTGACCCCTTCGCCAAAAATTACTTAGTACTTGGTGGCAAAACCCTTGTTAGCAATCACAGAGGTCAGGCATTACTTGTAGTTGGCAGCAGGTTTGCACACATCTCAGGAGGGATTTTGTCTCACACTTCTTTGAAGATAGCATATGAAGAAAAATTCTATCCAGGTGTCCTCACCTCAACAATTTCTTTATTGGTAAAAATCCATACAGCAAAGGATGGAATAGATCGCCGACATGTTTCACACCATAACTACTAGTGCTTTCTTATAGCTCTTTGCAGATCCTCGCCAAAACATTAAGGTTTCGAGGCTGACATTTGGTAACTCCACCCTTCAGCTCCCTCCACATGTTCTATGGGATTAAGGTCTGGAGACTAGCTAGGCCACTCCAAGACCTTAATGTGCTTCTTCTTGAGCTATTCCTTTGTAGCCTTGACTGTGTGTTTTGGGTCATTGTCATGATGAAATACCCACCCACGGCCCATTTTCAATGCCCTGGGTGGTGGGAAGGAGGTTGTCGCCCAAGATTAGACAGTATATGGCCACGCCATCATCCCTTTGATGTGGTTAGGTTGTCCTGTCCCCTTAGAAGAAAAACATCCACAAAGCATAAGGTTTGCACCCTTAACGTTTGACGGTAGGGATAGTGTTCTTGGGGTCATAGGCAGCAGTCCTCCTCCTCCAAACACTGATTTTGGTCTAATCTGACTACAACACTTTTACTTAGTTCTCCTCTGAATTATTCAGATGTTCATCAGAAAACTTCAGATGTGCCTGTACATGTGATTTCTTGAGCAGGACGACCTTGCGGGCACAGCAGGATTTCAGTCCTTCTTGGCGTAATGTGTTACCAATTGTTTTCTTGGTGACTATGATCCCTGCTGCCTTGAGATCATTGACAAGATTCTCCCGTGTAGTTCTGGGCCGATTTCCCCACCGTTCCCATGATCATTAAAACGGCACAAGGTGAGATCTTGCATGGAGCCCCAGACCAAGGGAGACTGACTGTTATTTTGTGTTTCTTCCATTTGCGAATAATTGTACCAACTGTTGTCCCCCTCTCACCAAGTTGCCAGGAGATAGTCTTGTAGCCCATTCCAGCCTTGTGTAGGTCTACAATCTTGTCCCTGACATCCTTAGAAAGCTCTTTGGTCTTGACCATGGTGGAGAGATTGGAATCTGAGTGATTAATTGCTTCTGTGGACAGATGTCTTTTGTACAGGTAACAAGCTGAGATTAAGAGAACTCCCTTTAACCACTTCCGGAGCGCACTGCGTACACTTGGGGACATTAAAAAACACCTGGGCAATTATTACCACACCAACGGGATACTAGTGCAATCCACACACCTTAGATTTACCTGAATGGCTTAACTCACAGCAATTGTTCCATATTACCATAGTAAGGTAATTACTGATCAGACTTCTATTTCAGCAGACGGTAAGCCAGCCAGCCAGCCCAAATTTATTAAAACCTTTTGGGGCAACCCCTAGAAGAGTACATCAACTTATTTAATGGTAGTGCGCATAAAAAAAAAAAAATCACTAGTCGCAAGGGAGTTTTCTGCAAGTTACTCAGATCTTTGGCAAAATCTCCCAGAAGGCATCTCTCAGGGGAGATTCTCCCCAGGAGGTTCAAGTGCAGCTTAGGAAAGGTTTTTGGGCACATAGGTCATCAGTGGCAGTTGTACATAAACCCCCAGGTACCTAACCTTAGAAACCACCTGTAGGGGGACAGTCAAGGACATCACAGGGGTATGCATCATATTAAAGGGAAAAATAAGAGATTTACTCCAATTTACCTTGAATCCTGAAAAGTCCCCAAATTGGGGTACGAGATCTAAGGCTGCAGTTAAGGATTCTGCTGTGTCTACTAAATAAAAAAAAAAAGCATGTCAACCGGCTTGACAGCAGGTTCCATCCTCAACAGAGCTGCAAGTGACTCTATGGCTATTGCAAACAGCAGGGGTGACAACGGGCACCTGTGCTAGTTGTATTTTAATACCTTTATAGTGTGTTCTAGGTTCAAATATGTCTCCATGAATCAATTCCAAATTTACGGAGAAAATGTCTAGACTGGAATCGTGTGTGTGTGTGCGCATGTTTGTGTGTGTAAATCAAAAATTCCACACCAACTGTAATGCTTAAATTGTTTGGGTCATTGCAGTACATCTCTAATAAGATGTTAATTTCTGCCAAACATTTTATAGCTGGTGAAGTCAACTCAACAGATTGAAAATCTACTCTGCAAAACCTTCAATTAGCTACAGAATGCATTTTTATAAAGGGTATGATCCAGTGAAGCTCATGTTTAGTACTAAAATGGAATATATCAAATGACTGCTCACTATACAGCTCGCCCCAGCTGCTTAATTTCCAATGTGAAGAAAGATTGCCATAAAAGGTGTATAATCCCAGTGACACTCATTTATCATCATGTCCATCATTGCAACGATTGTCCATAAAATAAGGAATAGAAAGAACCAATTTAAAAAGTGCAATTCACTTTACTCCACTGCCCTATAAAATCGGGGGTCAAAGCTGGCTCCTGGAATTCCATAGCACAGTAAAATGCATAATTTTCACAGCTTATAGGGTCCTTAATATTGTTTCATTAGGAAGGCTGCACCTCAGGGTGCAGAACAGTCATAATAATAGGGTTTTTTTTTTTTTATTGAGATATGCTCCCGTGCATGCTAAAGGTCCCATCATTGTTGCATGTAAGAGAACTTCAGAATTGAATTCAAAGTACAACATTCATGCATTCAACAAAGAGGAGGTAAGAGATTGCACCATTGGGGAAAACTTCAACAAAGCAGAACACAGTAGGACTCAAGATGATAGAATAATTTTGTAGTGATGCTCTTATCTATTATATATTCAGTTGGACGACTGGAATATGGCTCACCCAAAGGAATGAATGAGACTGCTGTGCCTCTGCACACGAGTGGAGCTAGTGGGGGTGTGGTTTCAGGCTGGGTTAAACTGTGAAGATTGTTGGAAGGGGTTAGGAAGGTAAGTATTTAAAGTGGCCCTTCACCCTACAGTATAAGTAATGTCGCCCTGTCTCCTCCCCCCTCTTACAGCTGGGCATAATTTTTTAAACTGGTGATGTTTATTTGTGCTGCAAAGAAACACTTGCTCATTTCTCAAATGAGATGTGCCAGAGGGCTTAAGGCCAGAGAAAGTCCTGTGGCATATATTCACAGATACCCAATAGGTGAGTTCAAGACTTTGCCATCTTTGTAAATGCACAAGAAATGATCTACAATTGTGCTAAAGGGCTCTGCCAGCAACCAAAACCCAGACAGAGCCCTTTGGCACATCTGTGCATGAGCTGTAATGGAAGGACTGTGGGGAAGATGGCAGGGAGCCAGTACAGTGCAAGACTGAAGCTTGCTTTACCACGACATGGGATGGGGAACACGATACATACAGTGGATATAAAAAGTCTACACACCTCTGTTGAAATGTCAGGTTTCTGCGATGTAAAAAATGAGACAAAGATGAATCATTTCAGAACTTTTTCCACCTTTAATGTGACCTATAAACTGTACAACTCAGTTGAAGAAAATGAAATCTTTTAAGTGGTGGGAAAAAATAAAATATGGTTGCATAAGTGTGCACACCCTTAAACTAATGCTTTGTTAAAGCACATTTTGATTTTAAATATAGCACTCAGTCTTTTTGGGGATGAGTCTATCAGCATGGCATATCTTGACTTGGCACCATTTGCCCATTCTTCTTTGCAAAAACCCTCCATACATCTTTCAGATTGCGAGGGCATCTCCTGTGCACAGCCCTCTTCAGATCACCTCACAGATTTTTCAATCGGATTCAGGTCTGGCTGGGCCATTCTAAGACTTTAATCTTCTGGTGAAGCCATTCCTTTGTATGTATGTATGTATGTATGTATGTATGTATGTATATGTATATGTATATATATATATATATATATATATATATATATATATATATATATATATATATATATATATATATATATATATGTCTGTGTATGTAGTTCCTCTTCGTGTTCAGCTTTCTAGCAGAAGCCTGAAGGTTTTGTGCCAATATTGACTGGTATGTGGAACTGTTCGTAATTCCCTCTACCTTGACTAAGGTTCCTGTTCCAGCTGAAGAAAAACAGCCCCAAAGCATGGTGCTGCCACCACCATGCTTCACTGTGGGTATAATGTTATTTTGGTGATGTGCAGTGTTTTTGTGCCAAACATATCTTTTGGAACTATGGCCAAAAAGTTCAACCTTGGTTTCTTCAGACCAGAACACATTTTTCCAGATGCTTTTGGGAGACTTCAGATGCGTTTAGCAACATTTAGCCGGGCTTGGACATTTTTCTTCATAAGAAAAGTCTTCCGTCTGGCCACTCTACCCCATAGCCCAGACATATGAAGAATACAGGACATTTTTGTCACATGTACCACACAGCCAGTACTTGCCAGATATTCCTGCAACTCCTTTAATGTTTAAGGACTCTTGGCAGCCTCCCTGACCAGTTTTCTTCTCGTCTTCATCAGATTTGGAGGGATGTACAGTTCTTTGTAATGTCACTGTTGTGCCATTTTTTCCACTTGACTATGACTGTCTTCACTGTGTTCCATGGTATATCCAACGCCTCTAATGCAAATTCTTTTGCACCCTTCTCCTGACTGATAGCTTTTAACAATAAGATGCCTCTCTGCTTTGGAAGCTCTCTGCGAACCATGGCTTTTGCTGTAGGATGCGCCTAAGAAAAAGCCAGGAAAGACCTACTAAAACAGCTGAACGTTATTTGGGGTTAAGTCAAGGGCACTTTAAATTATGGCAGGTGTGTAATGACTTCTACCTAATATGAGTTTGAATGTGTGCTTTATTCTCAACACAGCTACAGAGGGTGTGCACACTTCTGCAACCACTTTTTTTTTTACCCCCCCCCCCCCCCCCTAAAAGATTTCAGTTTGTTTTTTAATTGCATTGTACCAGTGTATATGTCACATTAAAGATGGAAACAGTTCTGAAATGATTTAGCTTTATCATTTTTTTTACATCACAGAAACTTGACATTTTAACAATGGTTTGTATACTTTTTAAATCCACTGTACATACTAACACAGGAGTATAGATTGAAAGAATATAAACACGGGTTAATGCTTACTTGTTTAGATTCAAGACATACAAAGCAAAGCAAGAAATTAACAATTTACCATTCATTGGCATCAATCATTTTGTGCAAGAACAAGATAATACCTGAACTGCTTTTTTTCCAATGGCAGAAAGTATATCCCTCAGTGTCTGATAGTGTTCCAGTATATGGTCTCCACATATGATATCCACCTAGAAAGCAATTATACTTTAAAACACAAGCTTTATGTCCTTCATGTAGTACTAGAAATTTTTCAAGAATCCTAAATGTCCTTTAAAACACCCCCAACATCAACCACTTGAATACAGGGCACTTGCAACCCTGTTCTGCCCATGGGCTTCTATTCAGTTTACTTATGTTTATGTGCTTGAAAAAAAATGTTGGTTTTTCTTGATTTACACCAAGCTAGTTATATGCAGAGCGCAGGCGCCACCTCCTGTTCCCTTTCTGGTATAGCTTTGCTGTTTGTAGTAGTTACATATTGTATTATCTTCGAATGTGTTAATAGTGGTTAGGAAAGAGTGCATTTTGGGAGAATTCTCTAGAGGAAGTGACTCAGCTTCCATTTTAAGAACCTACAGGGACAGGAAGGCATGTTTTTCTTCAATCTCTCGCCATTACCCCTCAGCGAGTTTAAAAATTGAGTTCTTATTATCTCATTCTGTGCTCTAGTGCATTGTTCCTTTATTATATGCAAAATTGTACAGATGTTTATTTTATCAATTGTAGTTTCCCCTGGCTTGTTCCAATACATCCAAGATCAAAGAAATATAGTATCTGGAGTTTATGGAAGAAAAAGGTTTAGCTCTCCGTCCTACAGACAGAACACACCCCCTAAGTGTGCAGGCCAATTTTCAGCTTTCAGTGCTGCTGCGTTTTAAATGACAATTGTGCGGTCATGCGACACTGTACCCAAACAATTTTTTTTTTCTCACAAATATAACTTTCTCTTGGTGATAGTTGATCAGCACTGTGGTTTTTATTTTTTGTGCTACAATTAAAAAAAAAGAAAAAGAAAAAACAGAAGAAAAAAAAAGTTTGTTTCTGTTACAATACTTTGTAAATAAGTACGTTTCCGGTTCACTGATTAGGCTGCACTGACGGGCACGGATAAGGCAGTACTGATTGGCACAGATGAAGCACTTATATGCAGCACTGATGGGCACTGATATGTGTTACTGATAGAAGACACTGATAGGCATCACTGAGCAAGAGGCAATGGGAGGCATCACTGATGGGTACAGAGTGCCATCCCTAATAGGCACTGATTGGCATCCCTGGTGGTCTCAAGCGGGCATCCTCGATGGGTCTGTGCTGATCAGCACAGACCCCCGTCAGGTAAGCAGCCGATCGGCTCTCCTCTACTCGCGTCTGTCATAAACGATAAACGGCACTTCGAGGTTACCATGTGAGGAGCTGTGATTGACAGCTGATCACATGGTAAAGAGCCTACATCATAGACTCTTTACCTAGATCGGAGATGCAGTGTGTCAGACTGACACACCACCACACTACCGTTTGCCACGCACCCTCGAGGACACGCGTTAGCGGCTTAAACTGCTGGATGTCCAGTCAGGATAATACAACCATTTGTACCTGTTATTTTGCTATATAGCAGTCAAGAAATGGTTAAGGTTATTAAAAAAAAAAAACACACACACACACACCACTTGTCCTACTCCCCACCCCTTCAACCATAAATGCTTACCTGACTCCTATCACTGCTCCAGCACGATTTCAGCTGCAGCACCGCTCCTCTGACTTCCTATCTCACAGGAGACACTAGTGGCTCTTGCTGCTGTTATTAAAACTCCTATATGGTTTAGGAGATATTCACTACTTTGCATGCAGCCGTTGATGTCAGTGGTGCATGTGCTGTGAAGACCTGGCTGATGGTCCCGGCAGATGCTGCAGGACCTTGCCGAAAAGAAGTCTCCTGTGCACATGCGTGGGATTGACGTAATCGCAGCTCTGGCCACTCACAGCGCCGGAGCTGCGAACCCGGAAAATCTCCCTCGGCGTGGACCGGGATCAGATGGCGACGCCTCGTTCTAAGGTGAACGCTGCATACTAGATTATGCTCTTGCTTTACAGGTTTTTTTTTTGTTTTAAAAATAAATTCTGTGCGGGTATACAACCGCTTTAAAAAGCATGTACACATGCACATTATCTGCAGAGAAGCTCCTTTTAGCCTGGTTTTACAGATTATCATTGCGTTTATAATATTAAGTACATGTATTTGCTGCATTAAAAAAATAAAAAATAAACATATTTGATGGATCTCTAACATTGCAATAATTGCAAACATTCACAATGCATTGTTTAACAGCACTAAGTCCATCACTTACTTGACACATTGCAGTGAGCTCCATTTTTCGTCGCAGGAATTTCTCCACGTGTCCAATGGTTGCTTCGCCAGACACACGTACAAACTTCTTCTCCAGAGGCTAAAATATCAGACAGTGGGCTTGTTTTATTAATAAAATACAGTGTTACCTTTAGAGCTGAAGGGACACAACGGTGACTGGCTGGTGTCAATCACCGGATGTGTCAGTTGCTAAAGATTTTCTCAGTGCTACCTTAATGAGAGAGAAAAGGATGCCATTGTTCAGAGGTGGTAGAGGCACCATCATTAGGATACATGTATACCAACAACACTGTCCCTTTAAAGGAGATTTGCTATAGGAGTAATATATATTATATATATATATATATATATATCTTTTGGCAACCTCAACAAGAAAACAAAGATTTCATTTACTGAAGGTAGTACTGGTAATTCAAGTACAAATATGAAGAGACAGAATTATTAAGATACACGTAGTCCAACAGTGTGCCTTCAGAGGAGACATACCATGGGAGAAATACATGGACCTACCGTCAACCTCCTCAAAATTTTGTAATCTGGATCTAGTAGTTTTCATCCTTTCCGAGTCACTTATCCTCAAAAAAGTAAGCAGAAAATAAAGTCATATTGAGGTCAAGACTTCTTGATCAGTGTTTAAAAAAATAGCGAAGCCAGAAAAATCAGCACGACAGCCAATTTCAGCAATGGCAGTCAATGTATTTCTCTCATGACAGGTTTTCCCTAAGACTTTAAAACAAGAGGAGAAAAAGCAGAGTTCATGAAAAGTTCACTATACACAAAATCTGCAAGCTACTCGTTTGATATCTTGCACATAAATTCTTTAAAGGCAGTGCTTGTCACATTTAATGACACAGTCTCACTAATTACGTAGATGACAACTGTTTTCCTCTAGCACTGTTTTTTAGACATTTCAGGACTTATATATGAATAATGAAGGAGACATTAAACATGCATGAATCTATTCTAAGCACAGCAGTGGGGGAAAGAAAAAGAACACCAATAAAGACAGTGAGATAAGCACTTTCTCACAGGCGTTACATTTCTCTTTTTCAGCACTTTGCTATTGGACTACTGAGGAGAGGAGTCAATGATTCTCTCAGAATGCAGATAAAAAGTAAGAACCTCACTGTGCATGCCTCTTATGTATGACTTGATGGCTTAAAATGTTTGTAAAGGCAATAATAAAAACAAAAAAAATGGTCATATTTACCAATGATTTTGCACACAGCAGCCGTGATTCTCCTCATCCTGGGTTCCCCCGCTGGCTTTCTGGGTTCCTCTTTCCTGCCGAGTACCACCATAGCAAGCCGCTCATCTCGGGGGGCACTGCATACAGAAGGTTTTTTACCTTTGGTTCTAAAGGTTGAAGGGATTTACCTTCATTCTCTGAATAACAGCAGTCCAACTGAGAAGTGAGAAACACGGCAAACAATCACTAACAGAGCCAATAGAAACTGAAAACTGTCCACTGCTCAAAAAGACCTTATACTTGAAGCTGGCATCAGATCAGGCAGAAACATCCAGCTGGAAGAACGTATTTAGACCAAAGTGGCAACCCTAAAATTCTCATAACCAGGAAAAGGGGGAAATTGGACCTTCTGAGCGAAGCTATAGCTGAAAGATTTGCACAGCCAGAAGCACATCCAGCAGCAGACAATGGGACAGAAGAACAATGCCCTGGTTAATATAAAAGACAGAGCACTAGGTACCTCAACCCCATTTTCCTATGCAAGACCAAAAAGCTTCTAAAGCTATGTCTTTAAGGACTCATGCACACAAAATAAGCTGTATTTGCAGCACCCAGAAACCACATGTGCCATAGAAATGTATTCCGGAATACCAGTGCAAGTATCAGCGTTTACATGTAAATACACACATGTAGCATATTCTGTACTACATTTCTATGGGCAGAATTTTGAAACAGATGTAGCTGCTGGGTGCTACAAATACAGGCCAATTTTCTATTTTACATTGTAAGGCTATACGCCCGACAATACACCCGATAGGGTTAAGCCTAGAAAGTGCAGTGAAGACCTTTGAGAACACCAAGAGAGAGTCAAATGTTGGTCCAGACTCAACTGCAGGACGGAGAGGTTTTGCCCTACAAATAAGCTTCAGGCATTAAAGCCCCTGGATTTAAAACAAGTATGGTTTCCATGTCCAATGAGGGTGGGAGACACAGATCAAGCAGGCCGCTACAGACAAGAAGCCCTATACTGCTGCCTGCAGCACACTTCGCCCAAAGGCGGCATCCTCATGTCCTTTCACGTCCACCTGATAGAACTTGGAAAATGAATTGACTGAAGACCAAGCTGCAGCTTTACAGATCTGAGCCAACGAAGCCTGGTGGTGCACTGCCCACAAAGCACTCATCACCCTGGTAGAGTGCGCCCCAACAGAAAAAGGAAAAGTCCGGTTCTTTAAACGATAGGCTTGAATAATTGTTTGTCGACTCCACCTGGAGATAGTGGATGCCGCTTGTCCCTTCTTGGGACCATCTGGCAAAATAAACAAAACATCTGTTTTGCATATCTGAGCGGTTGCCTGCAGATACACCTTTACTGCTCTCACTAGATCAAGGGAGTGCAATAATCTTTCCTCCGCTGTCCGCGGATCCGGAAAAAAAGGCGGCAGAACAATGCCCGATTTAAAATGAAAAGCCAACACCACCTTAGGTAAAAAGGCAGGATGGGGTCGTAGTACAATTTTGTCTTTGTGACAAATTAAATAAGGCTCTTTGCAAGAAAGAGCTTCTAATTCAGATACTCTTCTAGCAGAAAAGATAGCAATCAAAAGGGCCAATTTCCTGCTTAAAAGGAGCAGCGGAATCTGGCGAATTGTTTCAAAAGGTTGCTTTTGCAATACTGACAAATCCAAATTCAAATCCCATGGGCACAAGGGAGACTTGACTGGTGGATTTATCCACAGTACCCCCTGAATGAAAGCCCGAACTAGGGAATGAGATGCCAGCAGTCTTTGAAAAAAGACTCAGAGCTGATATTTGACCCTTAACGGTACTAAGGACGAATTTCATATCCACTCGTAACTAGCAAAAGACGAGAATCCTGATTATTTGAGGATTCCATTTCTTGATTTGACACCAGGAAACATATGCCTTCCAGACTCTATAGTAGATAAGCCTGGGGGCTGGCTTTCTAGCATTAAGGAGTGTAGAAAGCACTGGATCTGAGATCCCTTGTTTCTTCAAAATGTGGGTCTCAAGCAGCCTGACCGTCACATTTCGCTTTTGTAAGGAAGGATGGAACACTGGACCCAGCAGGAGCAGGTCATGACAAAGCGGAAGCTTCCACAGTTTTCCTACTGCCATCTTTATGATTTTGGCGTACCAGGGTCTTCTGGGCCAATTTAGGGCCACTAGAATTACAGGAATTCTTTCCTTCTTGATCCTGCAAAGTAGCCCCTGTAAGAGAGCGATCTGAGGAAATGCAAAGATCAGCGAGAACTGATTCTAAGGCAATATTATAACACTTGATCCGTAGGCTAGAGGATCTCTCGTCCTGGATACAAAGTCGTCCAACTTCCTGTTGAACCTGGAAGCTAGCAGTTTGGGGGCCCCCCCTATCTCTAGCATATGGCCTGATCTTGGGGTGGAGAGACCACTCTCCAGGTGACGACAGGCGCATGGGTAAATCCAGAGCTTGGATCTTCCTGTTCCATGCGGTCAAAATACTGCCTTGTAGTCTCGAATGAAACTGGGTGTAAGGGACAGCCTCAAAGGAGGCTACCATCTTCCCCAATAGCCTCATGCAAAGGCGAATAGATGATCTGTTCTTTGCTTTGACCTTGTGGATCAGGTCCTTTAGCGAATTGATCTTTGGCTCTGGTAGGAATACCTGGCTATGCGCTGTGTCTTTAAGTAAGTTTATAATCCATCCTAAACGCTTCAGGTATTTTATTGTGGCGAGCACAGCGTGATCTAATCCTGCCTCTGACTGATCTATCACAAGTAGATAGTCTAGATAGGCTGTTATCGCTATGCCCTGTGCCCTCAGCTTTGCCAGGAGGGGCTAGTACCTTTGTAAATACCCGGGGCGTGGTAGCCACTCCAAAGGGCAGAGCCACAAACTGGAAGTGGCGATGTTCTACCGCAAACCTTAAGAACTTTTGGTGAGTGGGATGGATGGGCACATGTAAATATGCGTCCTTGATGTCTATCGACGCCATGAATTCTGCGCATTGTAGGGTGGCGACCACTGATCGAATAGTTTCCATTCGGAAATGGCGAATGTTCAGAAATTGATTTAGAGATCTTAGATCCAGGATATTTTTTTTTTTTTTTTAATACTAGTGGCGGCAATCCGCAATTTTTTTTGTTACTGCGACATTATGACTGACACATCGGACAATTTTGACACATTTTTGGGACCATTGTCATTTTCATAGCAAAAAGTGCTATAAAAATGCATTGTTTACTGTGAAAATGACAATTGCAGTTTAGGAGTTAACCACTATGGGGTTAAGTGTGACCTCGTATGTATTGCTAACTGTAAGGGGGCGGGGCTGGACGTGTGACAACATTGATCGTCTTTCCCTATATCAGGGAACAGACTATCAATGACACTGCCACAAGGAAGAACAGGGAAGGTGCGTACACACACACACACACACACACACACACACACACACACACACACACACACACACCTCTCCCCATTCTTCAGCTCCGGTGACCGATCGAGGGACACCGGCGGCGATCAGGTCCGGTCACAGCTGGGCTTAAAGAAACACGTACAGGTACGCCATTGTGCCCAGCCGTCTCATTCTGCTGACGTATATCGGCGTGAAGGGGTCCTTAAATGGGTAAATCAATGATTGGAAACTGGCTGTTTACTGACCACTGGTCTCCAATTCCTGTCTAGTTATCCAACTAGGTATCAAAGATTTTGATTAATTAGATATTGCAATACTTACACAGTCCTGCCCATCAGATTTTCAGAAGCTCACTAATAATCCTGAGTTAATAAAAATACAATTTTGGAAAGGTTGCATCCTTTTCAGTTTTTTGTTATTGTTTTACGTAAATGTGAATGATTACAGGTAGGAGGAAAAACCTGAATGGACATGTTCACAGATCCCCTGGTGGATGGAATGGATGTCACCTGTCAGACATCGATGTGTGATGCAGGGACCTCTCCTGTTGAGTGTCTGTATTCTGACGGGGGGACTTCCCGGACTTACTTTTCACTCCCCTCAGAATACACTGATCAGTACTTGGCACTGATCAAACGCTGGTTTTCCAGCAACGTCATGTACCTGCTAAACCGGCCGACTTTTGGTACTTGCGTATCGGGCTTAACACCAAGTAGTTTGAAAAATGTTCCCCCCTCTTCCCGCTACCTATACTGCCTAACCTGTGTAAAAAGGTATGTATATTTACCTATTTTTAGTCTTCTCCAGTCACATGATGCATAGCTCCAGCTCCCCTGTGTCAATCAATGGTGGCTACAGGGGAGATGAGGGAGCACCGAAAACAGTTGGGACATGGGAGCCCATGAGTGACATCATTGCTCCCAGAAACCCCAGCCAATAAGTGCCCCCCCCCCCCCTTTTCCTCCCGCAGCCACTGTTCTCAAACACAGAGAATCACATAACCGGAAAGAGCAGATTAAAAATAGGTACCGGTAGGTACACACATTTTTTCTAGACATATTGCATTTATAGTAATATACAGCAGCTGCAGACTGAAAAGAAAAAGGTAATTTTTAATATAATTCAATTACAATATGACTTGTATCCCGATTGTACATGCTAAATTATTTTTTCTCCACCAAAGTGGAGTTACCCTTTATGTTCGGCCCTGCAAAACAGTTCTGTTTCTTTTTATATGGCCCTTTTTTTAACTTTTTTAATTAAAGACCAATATTGAGGATAATGCACTAGGCCCGTGTGCCCTCTGTTTTGTGATTTAAGTACAGAGACTTCCCCAATCTTTCTGCAGGCAGAAAGACGAGGCATATCCAGCCAAGCCAGGATGAGGATTTAAACAACCCATTTTTGGGCCCACTTTCAAGGACAGGAGATTTCTGTGTGCTATGTACTGTCAAATGAATTGCCCACCAATGATATTGACCACTGGGGAAAAGAAAATCTTTAGCATCTGACCACAGGCGGTCAAAATATACCAGATTGCCTGCCAGTAAATCAACATAATGCTTAATTACCTTATAACTTCCTGTGCCCTCCTGAGCCCTGCAAAAAATAATTATAAATATTAAAATATAAAATTAAACTAGAGCCATACAATGCATATAACATAGCCTGTAATGAATCCATTCTGAACTTTTATTGATGTGGGATGTGCCTTTTCATTATCATCCTAATGCATTTTAAGAACCATTACACTGCAATAAATAATGCAGGAGCTGTAGGGTTTTGCGAACACTTCAAGCTCCACTACAGTCTAGTGAATTGAAGCTTTCATTTCCAAAGACAGAACAGGGAAGGATGTCACAAGACACCTATCAAGGCAATGCAATTACATCCCTGGGAGTTCTTAATGTCAACCTCAATACATCAGGGTAACGAAATCCATACTAACTGATATGCAAGTCATTCGACACAAATGAATTTTATCCTATATTTCCTTATGATAATAAAGCATGTACCGTATATATCAGATCTATCAATAATATATGGAAGTGGCTTTCCTGGAGTACAGCTTTTGTGTAGTTCGCCTGCACACAAGGAATATGAGGTTTTTACTCTAGAAGCGTTAACCAATATCACCCTTGCATATGTCTAAAGTGAAGGAAATAAATTTACATGCAAGAAATAAAATTGCCTTTCCAAAGACATTATATGCAATGAAGAAGAACCCACTCAAACCATCGCTGAAAACATCTGATAAGGGTTTCATTGCCATCTAGTGGCTGAAACAACATCTCCAATAACAGTACATATTGTAACCCAGAACAACTTCCCAACTGATC
Source organism: Rana kukunoris (assembly GCA_029574335.1). Lineage (NCBI taxonomy): Eukaryota > Metazoa > Chordata > Amphibia > Anura > Ranidae > Rana > Rana kukunoris. The sequence continues at coordinate 63,063,255 of CM056056.1, forward strand.
ACAAAGCTCAGAAGAAGCTGTGTTTGACGCAAGATTTGTTTTATATGGGAAAGCTCATTAAGAATAAAATAAAATAAAAAGTACACTTGTATATATCAGTAGCGGAATATGCTGACCCCCTCTGGTCACACCAGAAATGGAAAATATTAAGTTCTAGTGGAGCAGTGGGTGTTCTTGTACCCTGGATATCCCCTCGTGTACCCCTGTAGGGATACCATACCATAGCCTGTCCCCCAATGCACCAAAGCATTCCTCTATCCCCCTGCCCGGCTCCTATTCTCTTCAGGATTTTAGCTGCAGGCTCCCGAAGACGTGCTGTCGGGTCTGCCACCCTCTACTCTAGCTGCTCTCTATAAGCGGACATGGATATCCAAGGAGGCTGCTGGAGAGGGGAAGGGGCGCGAATCAGACCAAGTTGGCTTTTAAGATTGTAGAGGGGTCAGAAGAAAGTGCTTCAGGAAAAGTCCAGTTTAAATAAGAAGGCTGCCCCCCCAATCATACTTACCTAGGTGGATGCAGCATCGGTCCAACGCTGCCTCTGCACTGACAACTGAGCGATCAAACATGGCTGATCACTCGGTTCTGACAGCTCCCCGAGCAGAGAGCTGCAGACTGTCAGCCGCAGCTCTCTGCTCTGCCTCCCTGCTTGCTCATTTGAGTGCTGGGCTGTGGAGGGGGAAGAGCATCCCGCTGAGAAGCCTGTTATCAGTCCAGGCACCTTCAGATCCAGACTTTGTCGTGGGGACACGGTGTACCAGACTGACTTTAATGACGTCAGCAGAAAGCGGACTTCATCCCGCTCTCTGCTGAAAACGAATTGCACTCCTGTGATCCATAGAAGTACAGCCAAACGAGATTTGGCTAGACTTCTCCTTTAATGCTTATGCTTTTAAATTTTCCAAAATAGCCCCTACACACAGGTATTCCTTTTTTAACATTTATACTACTGTGCAAAGTTTTAGGCAGGTGTAAAAAAAAAAAAAAAAAAAAAAAAAAACACAACAAAAAAATGCTGTAAATTAGGAATGCTTCAGAAATTAAAGTATTAATAATTTATATTATAATTATCAATTAACAAAATGGAACGTAAATGAACAGAAAATAAATCTGGGGTGACCACCCTTTGCCTTCATAAACAGCATAATTTCTTCTAGGTACGCTTGCAGACAGTTTTTGAAGGAATTCGGCAGGTGAGTTGTTCCAAACAACCAACCACAGATCTTATGTGGATGTAGGCTGCCTCAGATCCTTCGGTCTCTTCATGTAATTTCAGACAGACTTGATGATGTTCAAATTTAGGCTCTGTGGTGGCCAAGCCATTACTTCAAGGACTCCTTGTGCTTCTTTACGCTGAAGATAGTTCCTAACCACACTGTTTGGGGTCATTGTCCTGCTGCAGAATTTAGGGCCAATCACATGCTTTCCTGATGGTATTACATGATGGTTAAATATCTGCCTGTATTTCTTAGCACTGAGGACATCATTGATCCTGACCAAATCTCCAACTCCAGTCGCAGAAATGCAGCCTCAAACTTGCAAGGAACCTCCACCATGCTTCACTGTTGTCTGTAGACACTCATCATTTACCGTTACCCAGCCCTTTGGCGAACAGACTCTTGCTACAGTCTCGACTTATTAGTCCAGAGCACATACCAAGTTTCCCTGGCTGACCACTGCGTCTACAGTCCTCAACATTGTTGGTTTATTTGTTCTTCAAAAGATCTTAAACAGCACACCTTAAAACCCTAGTCTGCTTTGAAATCCTTGCCTGGGAGAGACCTTACTAATGCAGTATAACTATGTCTTGTTGCTGTTCTTAGTCGAGCCATTCTGTATGACCTGTGACATGGAACAGTCTTCCACAACCTCACCCTAGTAGCAGAGTGTGGCTGTTCCTCACCCAGTTTTCAATCCTCTTACACAGCTGTTTCCGGTAATGACGGTTTCAACCTACATATAAACTTAATGATCATTGGCACCTGCTTGGTATAATTGGTTAATCATACACCCAACTCTAATCCTAGAAAATTCCTGACACTGCAAGTGCACAAGAGTAAGGCAGACCATACATTTTACAATTTTATTCTATAGAAAATTTACCAAAATTTAGATTTATGAAAAACTATATGAGGTCAAATTTAAACACTTTAAATGTGAGTAATCAGGCAGGCACTTGTACTACACAGTTGAGGAAAAATCTAAGGGAAATTGACTAAGTATACAGTTTGGGCACCCCAGGTAAAAATGTGTATTAATGTGCATAATGAAGCCAAGGAAAGATAGAAAAATCTCCAAAAGGCATCAAATTACAGATTAGACATTCTTACAATATGTCAAAAAAAGTTAGATTTTATTTCCATCATTTACACTTTCAAAATTACAGAAAACAAAAAAATGGCGTCTGGAAAAGTTTGGGCACCCTGGAGAGTTAATATGTTGTACTGCCCCCTTTGGCAAGTATCACAGCTTGTAAATGCTTTTTGTAGCCAGCCAAGAGTCTTTGAATTCGTGTTTGAGGTATCTTTGCCCATTCTTCCTTACAAAAGTCTTCCAGTTCTTTGAGATCTCTGGGCTGTCTGTCACGCACTGCTCTTTTAAGGTCTATCCATAGATTTTCAATTATGTTGAGGTCAGGAGATTGTGAAGACCATAGCAAAACCTTCAGTTTACGCCTTTTGATGTTATCCCCGTGGATTTTGAGGTGGGTTTAGGATCATTATCCATTTGTAGAAGCCATCCTCTATTTAACTTCAGCTTTTTCACAGATGGCATCAAGTTACCATCCAAAATTTGCTGAAATTTCATTAAATCCATTTTTCCTTCCACTCGTGAAATGTTCCCTGTGCCACTGGCTGCAATACAACCCCAAAGCATGATTGATCCACCCCCATGCTTAACAGTTGGACAGAGGTTCTTTTCATTAAATTCTGTGCCCTTTCTTCTCCAAACATACCTTTGCTCATTCCGTCCAAAAAGTTATATTTTAACTTTATCGGTCCACAGAACTTGTTTCCAAAATGCATCAGGCTTGTCTATATGTTCATTTGCAAAGTTCAAACGCTGATTTTTTTTGTGAGGACGTAGAAGAGGTTTTCTTCCATGAAGACCATATTTGTACAAGTATCTCTTTATAGTGTAATGGTGTACCACAACTCCAGTGTCTGCCAGATCTTTCTGGAGGGATCGTGCAGTCAAACATGGGTTTTGAATTGCTTTTCTCATAATCCTGCGAGCTGTTGTGTCTGATATTTTTCTTGGTCTTCCAGATCTTGCTTTAACTTCCACTGTTCCTGATGACTGCCATTTCTTAATTACATTTGGAACAGAGGATAGTGACATCTGAAAACGCTTTGCTATCTTCTTATAGCCTTCTCCAGCTTTGTGAGCGTCAACTATTTTCAGTTTCAGTTTTCTAGGCAACTGCTTAGAAGAACCCATGGTGCCGATTGTTGGGGCAAGGTCAGATGAGTCTGGGCATTTAAAACCTTTGAGATTGACATCACCTGGTCTTCCCAGTGAATGATTGAGAACAATCCATGACACGGGCAGGCCTTAGCTTTGCAAAGGGGGCAGTGCATGCTATTAATTCTGCAGCGTGCCCAAACTTTTGCAGACGCCAATTTTTTGTTTTCTGTAATTTTGAAAGTGTAAATTGTGGAAATAAAATCTAACTTTTTTTGACATATTATAAGAATGTCTAATCTGTAATTTGATGCCTTTTGGAGATTTTTCCATCTTTCCTTGGCTTCGTTATGCACATTAATACAAATATTTACTTGGGGTGCCCAAACTTTCGATCCCCACTGTAGTGTATGGCCAGCTTTAGAATGGATGCTGGTTTGAAGCCAAAGGGTAATCGCATCAAATAATGACGATTTAGATTTTTCTTCTGTTTGTGCTCTTTGGGCCAGATTCACATACACTTAATATTGCGCTGCGTAATCGAAATACTCTACGCTGCCGTATTTTACCAGGCTCTACACCGAATCCTGGTAGATCGAACTGCGCATGCTCCGTTCAGAAATTTCCCACCGTGCATTGCGCGAAATCACGTCGTTACGTCATTCGTTGTTTGAGTAGCGTCGTTTACGAACATTCCTATTCCCGGACAACTTACGTAAAAAATAATAAAAGACGTCGGAAAACGTAGAAATTCGACGCGGGAACGACGGCCATACTGAACATGGGCTGTCTAATATTAGAGCAGCAAAAAGATTTTTTAATACAGCTTACCTGTAAAATCTTTTTCTTGGAGTACATCACGGGACACAGAGCAGCATATTCATTACTATATGGGTTATATGGAGTACCTTCAGGTGTGGACACTGGCAATCTCAAACAGGAAGTCCCCTCCCTATATAACCCCCTCCCATAGAGGAAGTACCTCAGTTTTGTAGCAAGCAGTATGCCTCCCAAAAATGTTCCCCAAAAAGAGGGGTGGGAGCTCTGTGTCCCGTGATGTACTCCAAGAAAAAGATTTTACAGGTAAGCTGTATTAAAAAATCTCCAAAAAAGGATTTAATTTAGAGGTATACTCAAATAATAATAAATCCAACTTAGTCAAGAATGTAAATCTGAAATCTAAATCAAGAGAGCCCCCTCAGATCCTGAGGAGCTTGAATCGCGGCCTGCAGTACTGCCTGCCCAAAGGCTGTATCCGCATTCCTTCTTACGTCCAATTGATAAAAAATGTTGTAAACGTGTGGCCTGACGACCACGTTGCTGCCTTGCATATTTGAGCCATAGAGATCTTGATGATGTGCTGCCCAGGAGGTGCCCATGGCCCTGGTAGAATGGGCCTTTACCGACAAAGGAGGAGGCAACCTCTTCAAACCGCAGGCCTGAATGATTAATTGTTTAATCCATCTTGCGATGGTGGATCTAGCAGCTGCCTGACCCATCTTGGGCTCCTCCGGTAAAACGAACACCACATCTGTTTTCCGAACCTTCTCTGTAGCTTTAAGATAGGCCTTTATGGCCCTGACAATATCCAACGTATGCAGCAACCCCTCCTTTCTAGAGGTGGGTTTTGGAAAGAAGGATGGAAGTACCACATCCTGGTTCAGGTGGAAACTGGATATAACCTTGGTAGAAAGGAAGGATGAGGACGGAAACCTGCCCTATCCTCATGTAAAATGAGATATGGTTCCTTACAAGATAAGGCTGCCAATTCCGATACTCTCCTGGCCGAAACTATGGCGATCAGAAATACCGACTTTCTAGTCAGTAAAACCAAAGGTACCTCAGCCAACGGCTCAAAGGGTTGTTTCTGTAGAGTTGACAGAACAAGATTTAAGTCCCATGGACAAAATGGTGATTTGACCGGAGGATTAACACGTAAGACTCCCTGTATGAAGATCTTAACCAGCGAGTGGGCGGCCAGCGGCCTCTGAAACCACACTGATAAGGCTGAAATCTGTCCCTAGATCGTGCTTAATGCCAGGCCTTTATCCACTCCTAGCTGGAGAAAACTTAATACTCTATCAATGGTATACTTGCGGGAAACCCATCTCTTAGCCTCACACCAGCCTACGTAGGCCCTCCAAACCCTGTAACAAATTACCCTGGAGGCCGGCTTTCTAGCCTTAATGAGGGTAGGGATTACCTGCCTAGACAGACCTCTACCCCTGAGAATCAGGGATTCAGCCGCCAGGCCGTCAAATTTAGACGCCGTAATGCAGGGTGGAGGATCGGGCCTTGTGAGAGTAGGTCTGGCCATAGAGGAAGAGTCCAAGGGCCTCCCGCTGCCAATTTCAGGACTAGTGAGTACCATGCCCTCCGGTACCAAGCTGGGGCTACCAGGATAACCGGCCTGTGCTATGATCCTGCGCAACAGGCGGGGTAGTAACTGCAGCGGGGGAAATGCATATAGAAGTTATGATTGATGCCACGGGCAAGCCAACACATCGGTTCCGCAGGCCATAGGGTCCCTCGTTCGAGACATGAACCTGTCTAGCTTCTTGTTGAATCCTGATGCCATGACATCCACGTCTGGCACTCCCCACTTCTGGCAGATTGTCTGAAAAACCTGTGGATGCAGAGACCACTCCCCCGGCGACAGGGTTTAGCGACTTAGGAAGTACGCCTGCAGGTTGTCCACCCCGGGAATGAATGTCGCCGATATGCAGGGTACATAAACCTCTGCCCACCGAAAAACCAAGCTCATCTCTCTGAGTGGCTTGACTCTTGGTTCCCCCTTGGTGGTTCACATATATGCCACCGATGTGGCATTGTCTGAATGACTTCTCACCGAGGACCCCTGTAATCTGGATGTCTATGCCAGGAGGGCTAGCCGAGCCACTCTGATCTCCCAGACATTGATGGGCAGCTGCCTCTCCGCCTCTGCCCAAGTTCCTTGGCGAGTGAACCCGTTCAAGACCGCTCTCCAGCCTTCCAGACCACTGGGCAGAAAGACTCCCCTTCAGTAGGTTCTGAGGGTTTAACCACCAGCATAGACTCTGCCGGACCTTTAATGACGGCGTCAAAGGAAACTCCAAGGCCTTTGCTCCCTTGCTCCAAGCTGCTAGAATTGCTGTCTGTAGGACGCGAGTGTGGAAGCGTGCGGTATCGCCTCGAACATGGCCATTAGTTTGCCTAGTAATCGCATACATAGGCGAATAGTTGGTTCTCTTTTGCTTAGAACCAACTGAATCAATCTTTTGATAGCCTCGACCTTTACCAGGGGCAGGAACACCCATCTTCTGTTCTGTGTCTAATCTCATGCCGAGATATTCCAACTGCTTTGTAGGTTGAAATGCTGATTTTTCCCCAGTTTAGGACCCAGCCGAACCTCTCGAGGTACTGAACCATGAGGGCTACTGCGCATTCCACCAAGGAAGCGAGTAATCTATGATTAAGAGGTCGTCCAGGTATGCTAGGACCGAGACCCCTTGGATCCTTAGATTGACTAGAATTGGAGCTAGGACCTTCGTGAATACCCGGGGGCCGTAGCCCGCCCGAAGGGGAGCGCCACGAATTGGAAGTGACGCTGTATCACTGCGAAGCGTAAAAAAATATTTGATGTGGCTGAAAGATTGGTACATGAAGGTAACCATCCTTTATGTCTATAGAAGCCAGATCCTTCTGGAGTGTGGCGGCTGCTGACCGAACGGATTCCATCCGGAAAGAGCGAACCCTTAGGTAAGCATTTAAACCTTTTAGGTCCAAAATTGGTCTGACATCGCCGATGGGCTTTGGTATGACAAACAGATTGGAATAGAAACCTAGCCCCTGTTCTTGGGCTGGTACCTCTACCATTATGCCCTGGTAAAGCAGATGATCCAATGCCACCCGCATTGAGGCCTTCCTTGGAGGAAACTTTAGAAATTCTAATCTGTAGCCTGTGGCCACAGATGATCGGACCCCCTCTGTCGGGGATCGATACCATGGCCCCTTGCCCCCAGAGGCCTGTCCTTGCGATCCATTGTTAAAAGTTTGATCGCGCAGGAGGTCCGATACTGCCTGAAATTTGAGGGCCCCGGAACAGGGGGGAGCTGCCTTTTAAACGCAGGACCCCGGAACTTCTTTTGACTGGTAAAAGGGTACTTTTGCCACTTGAAACAGTCTGAATGTATTTATCCAGATCTTTCCATGGAAGGGAAAACCTGCCAGTAGTCTTTTGCATGGGGCTCGGCCGCCCAGTTCTTCAACCATAAGAGCCTTCTCATATGCACTAAAAATAGTGACAAACGAGACGCCTGCTGGATGGAGTCTTTTATAGCCTCTACCGCAAAGCACAGAGCTCTGGGAATATCCAATAACTCCTCTGCCTATTGGGCAGGGATGTCTTTAAGCATCTGTTTTGTCTGGTCCTTTAACACCTGACAAACTCCAATTGCAGCCACTGAGATGGCTGCGTCCACAGTTGGGAGCGCCCCTTTCTTAGAAAAATGTCCTGCTTAGCCTCCGAGATCAGACGAGATCGGGCGCTTTCAGGGTGATGTGGCCTCAAGGACCTCACGGGTAGTTGAAAAGCAGCACCCGAACTGGGACTTGAACCCTGGACCCTCAGATTAAAAGTCTGATGCTCTACCGACTGAGCTATCCGGGCTCTTTTAAAGAGCAATTGGTCAGGGGAAAGAGTGCCTGAAAGCACAAGTATTTCCTGGCAGACGTGCATAAAGACTACCCTATCGTCAGCTTTAGGCGGCAGAAAAAGTTCTGTCCGGTCGTCCCAATCCTGGAAAAACCAATTCCTCTAACAGAGGATGGACCGGAAAAGCTGCGTTGCTTAAAGGCGCTTTAAAAGAACCCCAAGAGGATACCGCAGGAACCTGAGGCTCTGGAAATGGCAAATTAAATGCCGAGCGGACCATGTCTGTCAAAGACTGGACCCACAGACTCTCCGTCTGGGAGGCTGAAAACCATTCTTCAGTGGTAGATCCTTCCTAGAGGTTCTGGTCCTCCTGAAATTCTAATTCCTCCGGAGAGAGAATCTCCTTAGCATCTGAGGATACACCTTTTGGCGATGGGGATCTAGTCCGCTTCTTGCCAGAAAAAGAGCCAGCGATCATAGCTGTTAACTTTTTTCTCTAGCCCCCCCTAGGGTGACGGCTAGCATCTCCTCTGTGATAACACAGGGTTGGGCCGATCTGGGCCAGCCTCAGCACCAGACCCCCTTAATGGCTTATCCAAGGTGACCCCTATAGGAATAACCTGTGGGGAAAGTATTGGCATATCATCAGAACCAGAGGAGGAACCCCTTTGTCTTTGCCCCTTTTTTTTTTTGTGTTTTGATCCTGAACCCTTGGAAGCCATAATACAAAACCGAGGGACTCCGCCTACAACAACAGACTGTTATAGCCAGGAGTACAAAAAATAAGGTTTAGGGGACAATAGGATCACTAATGCCCAAAAACGGTGGGGCTCAGTATGTTTTCCTTTATAATATTATTGTTTTTCTCAACATACAGCCCCACCCCCAACATGTTTGCCAGCATTCACCTGTTGCCAAGGGGATTTTTGGCTTAACAAAAAGCATTGGAGCTGACTCCAGCATGTACTACCCCTTTCTCGCCACCGGGAGTCACTGTGCTGCCAGCTCTGCGTCCTCTCTCTTCCAGCTCAGCTTTGATCTGAGCTAAGATTGCGCCTGCTGTGTATAACAATTGAAGGCACGCCCACTCTACACTGCATTCACGCTCCCCGCCCCCCCCCCCTTCCCGAACGGCGCGAACATTTTTCTATATGCATGTGCGCGCGCACGACTGTTGGGGGAGGAGAGCCCAGGAGGAGACGCACTCTGGAGCCCAGGAATGCAGCTGGAGGACGCATCAGGCGGCAGATTTGAATCCCGGCTAGGTAAGGCTTAAAACAGGCCCCTAAGGAGTCCCTTTAGCCTAGAGACAGATCTCTCTTTTTTTTTTTTTTTTAAAAGACCTTCAACCAGCGAGCAGCAGGTAGCTAGCAAACATACATAGATAGGTAGGGGGATCAAGTGATGGGGGGGGGGGGGAACATTTCAGGCCATCCTGTCCATCAGACATAGTGACCATGGTGCCAATGCAGAGCATACTCAGGCTACCCCCCTTAAGATCTCCCCTGGAGAGCCTGCTGTCGAACCAAGTCCCGCAGGCTCCCCTCTTACCTGCTCCATGCCGCAGGACGTTTGCATAGCAAAAACGGTCCAATCTTCTCCCATCTCCGTGGGTAGCGTAGTAGATCTTCAGGCACTGGGGTCCTGGAAGGAACCGACTGTCCTGGACCTATACAGCACCCTGGCAAACAGGATCTTTTGGTTTAGAAAAAACTTTAAGTCCTGGGCCCAGGGTCCAGCCCTCTAGAGAGGAGCATTATAGGCAAAACCCCACGGTTTGGGGCCCGGGTACTGTCCACTTTGGCACCGAGGCTCCTTGGACAGATCCGGTTAGCCCGCCTTAATCCCAAGGATGTGAAGGCAAAGCTATTCCGTGACCAACACTTAAGACACTGGCGAAAAAAACTGAGGTACTTCCTCTATGGGAGGGGGTTATATAGGGAGGGGACTTCCTGTTTGAGATTGCCAGTGTCCACACCTGAAGGTACTCCATATAACCCATATAGTAATGAATATGCTGCTCGGTGTCCCGTGATGTACGAAAAAGAAAAGCTGGTATAGTGTTACGCAAATAAAAGAGGACTAAAGGTGCCGTAAGAGATTGCGATTGAAAATCGTAATTTCGGGGATCGCCGGCAAAAGCTCATTTGCATACCCCGACGCGGAAAGCGACGGGAAGTCCACCCAGTGGCCGCAATTTTATTGCATCGTAGATCCGAAGGCGTACGAACACGTAATCCAGTCGAATTCAAGCCCGCAGCCGTCTATTCATGGTTTGAGGTTTTCGACTAGCTAAAAAACACGCGTAATTTGAAATTACTCCAGTCTAACACCAGTTAGACAGGCGGAATGGCTCTCTGAATCTGGCCCTTTGTATTTAGTGAACTGATAGAAATAAACCAAAATATTTTTTGAAAATTCACACAGTCAGGTTGAAAAAAGACAAGTCCATCTAATGTAACCATAAAAATAAAATAAAACAATCCCATATAGCCACAGTTGATCCAGAGGAAGGTGGAAAAACCCCAGCAGAGCGTGATCCAATCTGCTACAGCAAGGAAAAAAAAATCTTTCCTGGCACCCAAGAGGCAATCGGATATTCCCCAGGTCAACTTTACCTATAAATGTTAGTATCCAGTTCTATTATGTACATTTAGGAAAGGCGTTTCTTAAAGCAATCTACCGAGCTGGCCAGAACCACCTCTGGAGGGGAGTCTATTCCACATTTTCACAGCTCGTACTGTGAAGAAACCTTTGCGTATTTGGAGATGAAATCTCTTTTCCTCTAGGCGTAAAGAGTGCCCACTTGTTCTCTTGACAGTAAAGTGAATAACTCAACACCAAGTTCACTATATGGACCCCTTATATATTTGTACATGTTGATCATATCCCCCTTATTCTCCTCTTCTCAAGAGTGAATAAATACAGTTCCTCTAATCATTCCTCATAGCGGAGCTCCTCCATGCCTCTTATCAATTTGGTCGCCCTTCTCTGCAATTTCTCCAGTTCCCTAATATCCTTTTTGAGAATTGGGGCCCAAAACAGAACTGAATATACCAAATGCAGTCTTACTAATGATTTATAAAAGGGGCAAAATTATATCTCTCTCTCTGGAGTCCATACCTCTCTTAATACAAGAAAGGACTTTGCTCGCTTATTGAACCGGCTGATGCCTCCCAAAAATTGGCCTGTACTAGGCTTAAGGCTCTTGCAAATTTTACTTTGGTGAAAAGGTAGGACAGGCATGAAAGATATTAACACAATAATTCTTTTAGATTTTAGCAGGATATTTACGGACCCAATAAACTCCAGTAGCAGCGATACATCCAACTCTGGAGGGATACGAAAGACGGGTCCCACCAATTTCCTAGGCCTTCCTCGATTGGTGATATTTGGTTGTGGGACGACTGCTACATAAAAACAAACAATGTATTACTATGTCAGCATGCATGGACCACAGCAGAAAGAGTAGTTAGCAATATTGATATACAAATCCTCCAAGTAGTTTTCCAAATGACTCACCTTACAACTACGGTATAATATTATTTAAAAAAAACAACAACAAAAAAGACACACAGGTAAGTGCACCCTTTTAAATGGTGCTGCAGAAACATATGCAGGCAGTCATTGTGTTCTTTGATGATCTGATTGATCTGTCATTAGGTAGTGCAGGTCACAGGCATAATGCAAATTGCCAAAAATAGTTGCTCTGTGCCTTGTGATCGCTGTAATGAGCACTGCCTGTTCTCACCTGAGAACCCGCCACACCACAGCCTCCTACAATAGATAAGGGGGAACAAAGCATCCACGCAGAACCAAAAGTATTTTTTGTAGATTTCATGGATGCACAGAAGTGTTACAATAAACATGTCACAAACAACATCTGAGCATGATAAAAGATATATTTTTTTTTTTTACACACAGGCAGAGGTTGTCTGCAGTAAAAATCATATCGATCATATATTTAATAGGTACAGGCAGCTAAACTTGCAAGAAATCTCCAATTCCCCCCCCCCCCATACAGTTTACAATGCTCAGTTATGTGAATGGACAGAGTCAGTGCCACTGAATCTGTTAATTCTGAAAAGGTAGGAGCCGGGTTTAGTGGCTCCTTCCACCGCTCTCCATCCTGACAGTAGGGGCAGAGGAGGACACGGAGGGGGGGGGGGGGGGGGAAGCAGCAGCGGCACGGAGGGGGGAGAGCAGAGGACGGCAGCGGCACGGAGGGGGGAGAGCAGAGGATGGCAGCGGCACGGAGGGGGGAGAGCAGAGGACGGCAGCGGCACGGAGGGGGGAGAGCAGAGGACGGCAGCGGCACGGAGGGGGGACCGATACTAGTTTCAGTATTGGGACAGCCCTACTTTTTATGATCGTTTTATTCTTATATTCTTTCACATATAAGGAATATTCATGAGTGTCAAGCAAGGGTAATCATGTATGATATCTCTGATTTAATCAGAAAGTATATGTTGACCGGATAAGAAAAATATAGTTTTGTACCTGTACTTTCACATCTTATTTCAGAGCACAAAGCAATGACAAGGATATAATAATATCACATAACAAAAGGAGCACAAATTAACACAAATATTCTTTTGTGAAGAAAACACAGTAAGCACTTTTAGAACACTTACTCATGATAAATCCTTCACCCCCTTTTTTTTCTTACATGCATTGTTGCCGATCTCCTGAAGCCTCTTTGCAGCCACTTTCTGTTTACATACTGGAAACATACTCCAGCAGTGGCTTCGTGGCATTACTCAGGGCATGTCCTCTGATACTGACAACAGGACTATACCTGCATAAGTTGTACTGAAATGACCACTTGTAGTTTCTATTGGAGGTTCATGCGATAAGGTGACAAGGCAAGAGCAAAGTTGGAGGACAGGGGGGCGTGGCCTGACCAGCGATGGAGTAGGACGCAGGTCGTGTGAGCTCCTCTCGCCGAATATCCTACACTACAGCCTGTGAGAATTATTGGGCATTATATCACCCACCGGACTGACTGGCAACTCCGGGATCAGAGGAGGGGATGGCATCGTCATCCAAAAGGTCCGCGGCAGTGGACAAACTGGCCAAATACCGGCATGGGGGAGAAGACGGGCAGCCCAAAGATGGCGCCGAGGATCATCCGGAGGAAGACAACCACGCGGAAGGGACAGCGAAAGTGCTGGAGGCTATAGCGGCACTTCAAACTAACCTGACCGCCAAAATAGATGAGGTAAAGATAGATATCTCCCTCATGAGGCAGGACCTATCTACAGTTCGGGGGAGGGTCACCGAGGCAGAAACCCGAATAAGTGCCGCGGAAGATACTCTGCACCCCCTCCAGCATGAGACGGAGGATATGCAGCGCCAAATACAGCAGCTTCACAGCCATCAAGACGAGATGGAGAACAGACTTCGTCGCTGTAATCTTCGCTTCATCGGCATACCAGAGCGAGAGGAGGGACGCGATCCGGCTGAATTTTTGGAAGGACTCCTGATTAAAACGTACGGGCGGGAAGCATTCTCGCCTATGTTCACAGTGGAAAGAGCACACAGAATCCCTGCAAAACCCCCCCCCGAGGGGGCACCTCCCAGAACCTTCATCGCTAAATTCCTGAACTTTAGGGACAGGGACAAGATCATGCGCCTGTCCCGGGAGAAAGGAAACATACAGCTAGGAAACGGTCACGTCGCGGTGTTCCCGGACTTTTCCAGCGAGGTCCAGAGGAAGAGAGCCCAGTACCAGGATGTGAAACGCCGCCTGAGAGTGCTCCACCTCAAGTATGCCATGCTGTTCCCAGCAAGGCTTAGAGTAGAAGAAGATGGCCGGGTACAGTTTTTTGACACCCCCGCTGCGGCGGCAGCATGGTTGGATCGGAAGGGACGACGCGAATGATAGGAGATACCATCAGATGTGAGTACTGTTTTATGGACTGCCTCTCCCCCGTGCAGTAGGAGTGAGACCCGGAGACCATATATTTACTGGGAAGAAGGGCACAGACAAGGGCTCTTGCTGTGCAGTGGGGAACCATGATTTGGGTCTTAGTAAGACTGGCAACGGATGCATCCGGGACTACGAAAGACAGGGGGGGAAGAGGGGGAGGGGATGGACAGAACAGTATGTCAGGGAGGATCTTAAATTTTGCACTGTGAATTGTATGTGAGTTGCTGCGGATGACTGGATGAACCACAATAATTAATGGAGGAAAAGTGGGAAAGACAATGGGTGATATGCCCCGCTCAGCGGGAGAGGCGGAGGCTTCCCCCTCTTGCAGGGTGGGAGGAGCTCTATCATACGGGAATACCAACCTATCCCAGAGTAGAAACCACGCGGGGATCAGTGAATAATCGCCCCCACGGAAAGGACTGTTACTGCATTAACATGGGACGTTTGCAACATAAGATTAGCACCTCCAGTCAACACAGGTTGCTGGAAGCAGAACTCGTTTATTCTCTCATGCTGCAGGATTTGTTCGGGGATACTATGCTCACGCCAGGTTGGGGAGGTGCTGAGCTGGGAGGGGGGAGGGGGGAAGGGAGTTGGCAGAGTCACCGTTATGGCTCACTCAGGTTAAAAGATTGTGTTACAGGTTGTAGAGATGTGATGAGGTCTGTGTGCTATGATACTACAAGTGGAGACTACCGGTTGAGATGTAGAACACTGCTTGAGACTAGGCTATATACTGTATCATCGTTAAGCCTGTGTAATATTCTTGTACCCATGCAATGACCTCAATTAAGTTTATGACATGGAATGTCAGGGGAGTGAGGAATAAAATTAAGCGCACGGCAGCCCTGGCGTTTATTAAGTCACAGAAGGCTAACATAATTGCGTTGACCGAGACACATGTCACAGGCCATCTGCAGGCGGCGCTGAAGCGCCCGTGGATAGGATGGGCGTACCATAGCACGCACTCCAGCTATTCTAGGGGAGTGTCGCTACTGATAACGAAGGCCACCCCATTCGAGCTAGTGTCTCTGGAATCAGACCGACAGGGGAAATATGTCTTTGTCCATGCCCGCATAGGGGGTACACCTATTTTGCTACTTGCCTGTTATATCCCCCCTCCCTATAGCGCAGAAGTGGTCACTATGGGACTGGCATATATGGCTAAAAATCCAACGGTGCCCGCAATATGGCTGGGTGACTTTAATATGACAATGGACCCGCACTTGGACCGTCCTGCGCGTGACGAGGGGGATGCAGGGGGGTGTAGACTGTCCAGAATGGGCCGCCTGATGCAGGAGTTCGCCCTAATTGATGTATGGAGGCAAAGGAATCCGAGGGCACGTGCATACACTTGCCACTCAACCAGTCATGCTACTATGTCCCGCATAGACTATATACTGGCGTCAGCGTCACTGCTGCCCAAAATAGAGGGGGCGGGCTTCGCGCCGAGAGCATTGTCAGATCACTCCCCGTGCTGGATACAGATGTCTCTTCTAGGGGAGACACCCAGACGGGTATGGAGACTTAACCCGTTCTGGTTGACCGCACTACAAGACCATGAAAGCATAGAAAGGGAATTGCAGTTTTTCTTATCAGCCGACCAGTGGCAGGCCTCCCGGGTCTCCCACTGGGATGCATTTAAAGCGCATGCGAGCAGATTACTAGACGACAGAATAAAGAGTTTGAAGCGGTCATCTAGGATAGAGGTCAGTGACACAGAAGACAAACTAAGGGAGTTGGAGGAGACTTATAGTACGAATCCCACACCTGAGAACCTTGATAGGGTTAAACTGCAGACTAGAATGGTATCACAGCTACATATGGAAAAAGCCAAACAGCGTATGTTCTTTAGCAAGACACGGATATATGAACACGGAGAGAGGGCAGGGAAGATGTTGGCTTATCTGGCCCATTTAGAAGACAGACCCCCGGTAGTGGTATCTCTGATTGAGCCGGATGGCTCGACTATCACGGATCCCCCGAAGGTAGCAGAGAGGTTTATGAAATTTTACCTAGAACTGTATAGGTCCCAGTCTAGTAATACCCCGCAGGAGATTCAGGCATACCTGCGCACGTTGCGGATCCCACAGTTGAAGTTAGAACAGGTACAGATCTTAGAGGCCCCTATTACTACTCAAGACGTGGCCACTGCCATATCACAATTAGCCAAATCTAAAGCCCCGGGATTAGATGGGTTGCCCCTTGAGTTCTATGCCACATACTCTGAAACCCTGATCCCCAAGCTGCAAGCTGTGTACCACTCTATATTTGAGGAGGGGGTCCTGCCATCCTCGATGCAGGAGGCTCAAATAATAGTTCTTCCTAAGCCTGGTAAAGACCCGGGATACCCGGAATCCTATAGACCTATATCTCTGCTGCCGGTCGACATTAAAATCTTGGCTAAAATTCTAGCCTCCAGATTGAACACGGTGATTCTCTCTCTGGTCCACCCGGACCAAACTGGGTTCATGCCGGGGAAGAATACGGCCATGAATATTAGGAGGTTGTTTCAGAATATCCAGGCCCAGCACGATAATGTAGGGACTAGAGTTATAGTGGCCCTAGACACGGCCAAAGCATTCGATTCTGTTGAATGGCAATACCTGTGGGAATGCTTGAGAAGTTTTGGGTTTGGCCCTAAATTTATACGTTGGGTGCAGCTGTTATATCAGAGTCCCAGGGCCAGAATATTTGTTAACGGATGGCTATCCGAGCAAATAGTTCTGGAAAGAGGCACGAGACAGGGATGTCCGCTGTCACCTCTACTATATGCGCTGGCGGCGGAACCACTAGCTATTGCCATTAGGATGAACCCTGAGGTGGTAGGACTTAGAAAAGGGGACACATGGGAAAAGATTGGAATGTATGCTGATGATACAGTCCTCTACTTAGCAGACCAGGGTCCATCACTGAAAGCAGCCTTGAATATTATAGAGGAGGTGGGTAAATACTCGGGTCTCAAAATTAACTGGGATAAGTCCAGAATATTACCACTGGACCACTTCCCCCCGCCGCCACTGTTCCCGGAACTACCGCTACAAAGGGTTGCAGAAGTAAAATACCTAGGCGTGCAGGTCACAAGGAGCCTTAGGGACTATGTCTCACTGAATGTAGATCCCCTATTTAACACCATTAAAACTAGGGCCCAGGCTTGGGCTAGGTTGCCCTTGGGAGTTATGGGAAGAATCAACCTAGTGAAAATGATTCTATTACCAAAGATTTTGTATATGGTATGGTATGGCATGCCCCACTATATATACCAATGAAAGTCTTTAAACAGATGGAGGCCATCTTAAACTCCTTTGTATGGGGCCCAGGCCGACATAAATTGGCATGGCAAATACTAAAAAATCCTACGACAGAGGGGGGATGTTCACTGCCGGACCTACAGGATTATTACCTGGCGTCGCAACTGTCACACATATACTACTTTAATACATCGGAGGCGCAGAGATATAGGTCATTGGTATGCAATAAACCAGGCAGCCCTTTTCACACGCCTGCACAGGCCATATTTAGAAGGGGCCACGGGGGATGCAAGACGGCACGCTTTGATGCGGGTATGCTGCAAGCCCATCAGAAGATTTGGGACATAGCCCTTAGAAAACAAGACAGGACATATTTACACTCCCACACTCCGCTGTGGAATAACGGAGGCTTGCCTGAGCTGGGCAAAGTGCCGGACCAGGGGCTCTGGGCGACGTATGGGGTGGTATTCCTATCTCAGGTGCTCACTGACTCAGGCCCTGCATCCTTCGCGAACCTTAGAGAGAAATTCTCCCTTCCACCGCAATTCCTGTTTCGGTATCTGCAGATAAGACACGCGCTCAGATCACAGATGGAATCGGTGACAGTTGACCTTAGGAGGCCACAAGTGCTAGATGTTATCTTCGGCGCCGACTCGGCTAAGCTTACATCTAACCTGTATTACATTATCAGACAGAGAGAGGTTGGCAGGATCACCCAAAAGGCTAAGGCAGCCTGGGAGCAAGACGTGGGGCCAATAGAAGACACTGACTGGAGAGAAATACTGGAGGGAGTTAAAGTGTCATCCCCCAAGCTGTCGGACAGGTTGACGCAACTATACATGGTCCATAGGGCATATCTTACACCCCTCAGACTTGCAAGGTTCCAACAATCAAGGGACTCTGAGTGCCCTATGTGTAAGACGGCTGAGGGCACATTCTATCACCTGCTGTGGCATTGTCCAGATATGCAGGCCTTCTGGTTGCAGGTTACACAATTTCTCCACGACAATATGGGGTCACCGGTGGGCATGGACCCAAAATTGTGCATCCTGGGACTGGTACCTGACGTAGAGGTAGATAAGTATCAAAATATCTTTATCTGTGAAGCATTATTCATGGCCAGAAAAGTGGTTGCTAAGACCTGGATGAGGGCCAGTGCTCCAACACTGGAGGACTGGAAGAGAGAAGTGAATATCACCTTGCCATATAAGAAGATGATATACATCCACAGGGGGCGCCCTCAGAAATTTTTTAGTGTCTGGGATAGATGGCTGGGTGACGGGGAAACGTGTACAGTGTAGGGCTGACCAGTTGGCGGCTGGGGTTGGAGCATGCTATATAGACGTAGAATGTGTCTGCTTGTCTCATCTGGCTTCTTCTTTGGGGCTTGTAGAGTGTAGGGATGTGGATGACACTCAGATTGTACAGGCCGAAAGGCCTAAGAGAGAGGCGCTGTACTACTGTAAAGGATACTGTGTTCTTGACCAATGTGATTCCATTACTGTTGCTGTGTGTACATCTCTTGTATTTCTTAATAAACCTGAAAGTTTGGTTTAAAAAAAAGTTGGAGGACAGGGATAGAGCAATGCCACACTAAAAACCAAAAACATCAAGAACCTGTTTTAAATAACATGTTATACTTACCTCCACTGTGCGGCTCGTTTTGCACAGAGTGGCCCCGAACCTGGTCTTCTGGGGCCCCTCTGTGGCTGTCTCGGTTAGTCGCCGCAAGAACTATCCCCCTTCACGGGAGCTCTCTCCCATGGGGGTTAGTTCTTGCGGGCGCTCTACTGTGATACAGCCAGCAGCCATAGCCGCTCACTGTATCACTTGGGCACGCCACATCATTGGATGCGATGGACAGCAGCGCGAGCCAATGGCCAACAATCAATCCACTCTAGCTAATTAATGGCCAGACTGAGCGGAGAAGAGGACGTCGGGGGCGAGCGCAGCAGTTGAATGGGTTTAGGCAAGTAAACTGGGGAGGCTAGGGAGGCCGTAACTGTCAGATGTTTGTCACCTTAATGCATAGGATGCATTAAGGTGAAAAAACATGAACCTTTACAACCCCTTTAATGACAGGACCACCAGTTATTAGTGCCTGGGTTTACACAGTCTTTTAAAAAAAATATATTTATAACAGGAAGATCAGCTTGTACAGGGCATAGAATTACAACTGTTTAGTTAGTGCAATATCAATTATCAGGTTTCAAACTCAGCAACAGTAAAGGTTATTAACATAGTGGCATTCCAGCTCAAGACTGGGGGGTTTATACATTCAGTTAGTGGCGTCAACCAAGTGCAAGAGTTCACAGTCCATTAAAACTTGCCTCCAAGGGCGCCCCCAGCGTATTCTCAGGGGGACTGGAGTAGTTGGGCCCGTACCGGGCTAACCTTCCCTTTATTTTCATGTTATAAGAAGAAGAAAGGAACGAAAAGTACTGGAGTGCCGTAAAAGGAGAATGAGAGAGTCTACAGGAGGGGGGGGGGGGTGCGAGCTGGGGGTATACGGTATGTCTTAGGCGGTGGTGTCCGCTTGTTCTTCCCTGAGGCTCTGTCCCTCCGAGGAGAACCTAAAAACGTTCCACAGTTGCCAGGTGTTTTGGTACACCTCTTCTCTGTTTTGGCTGGTGAGGATGAGATCCTCCAGGTGGTTGATGTAGTCAACCTTATTGAGCCAGAGGGCCAGAGTGGGCGGGTTCTGGGATTTCCAAGTCAGCAGGATGCATGCCCTGGCTGGGTCCAGGAGGTGGCGTATCACTGCTTTCTTATAGACCCGCAACGGGATGTCCGTCGCGTGAAGCAGGAACAGGGCTGGGTCATCAGGGATTTCCCCGTCAGTGAACTTTTGCGTTATTCGGCGTACTCCGCTCCAAAATCCCTGCAAGCAGGAGCAGGACCAAAAAACATGGAGAAGGGTGCCCCTCTCTTCCCGACATCGCCAGCATACATCTGACGCCTCCGGGAAGAGCGCTTGTAAAAACGCCGGGGTCCTATACCACCGTGTCAGGATTTTATAGGGTTTACACAGTCTGAACAATCAAAGCTCAGGGGCAGAGACACATTGAGAAAAGCCAAAGACTTTGATCGAACAGGAGAAACCTAAAAGAATTCCTCCATCCATGCTAAATAAATAGTGTGGATAGAAGAATCTCCCCTACTGGCTACTGTATTCAAACAGCGGTGGCTTTCTGAATACCCAAACTGTGATTTTATCTTCGGCCAAAACATTTACAAGCGTCTCCTTTGATTTTTTCATTTAAGGTTTGTCAAGACAAGCGGTGCCGACAGGGCTCAAAGCCATGTTATGGCCAGCTTAAACTTCTACAGGGCAAGTAGATCTTATTATATAACTTCAGCTTCCTTTATCTCCTCATTCACTGATCTTTTTGTGTTTACCTCTGCTTACCCTTTTTTTTTTGTCACTTCAAAGTTCCTGCACAAGTCTTCTTTAATGTTTCCAACTTCAAGACTTTTTCTTGACATTAAAGCGGATCTCCACCCTAAAGTGAAGATCCGCTGATCGGAACCCTCCCCCCTCCGGTGTCACATTTGACACCTTTCAGGGGGGAGGGGGGTGCAGATACCTGTCTAAAGACAGGTATCCGCACCCACTTCCGGCCCGCAGTCTCGGGCAAAAGACAGGCTTTTCCCGTTGTGTGCTGGGAACTCTCAGCTCCCAGCACACAGCGGGAGCCAATCGCGGGCGCAGCGCGACTCGCGCATGCGCCGTAGGGAACCGGGCAGTGAAGCCGGAGCGCTTCACTTCCTGGTTCCCTCGCCGTGGATGGAGGGGAGAACAGCAGGGTGACGAGCGATCGCTCATCCTCTGCTGCGGACGCCGCTGGACTCCAGGACAGGTAAGTGTCCTAATATTAAAAGTCAGCAGCTGCAGTATTTGTTGCTGCTGGCTTTTAATATTTATTTATGGTGAACCATCCGCTTTAATTTGTTCCCTGCATTTAGGTAAAAGATGTCCCACTATTTGTTCCCCTATTGCCTTCCTAAAAACACTTGTCCATCTACAACAACGTTGGTCCTCTCATACAGGGCTTTTATAGCAGCGGAAGAAGCCACACTATGTGTGCGTCTATTGACACCCACAGCCAGGCTTGGGAGAGCGCCTGCACAAATCCCCTCTTAGCACACAGTATGCAGAGGAAGCACTCAAAAGAGAAGAAGTGAAGTAGGCCGGGGGGGACACAAGAAAAGCAAGTAAGGAGTTGCAATGCTATTGCAGAGAGCAGGCAATTATAACAAGTTTTTTTTATTTTGGGGGGGTGTATGCTGTTACACGGCGGCAGGTCGGTTCGGCTGCAAGAGATCACGTAGCTATACGTCATCTCGCATTTCAGCCAATAGGTGCCCACCACTGCTCGTGCCGACGCGCGTGCCCGGCAGGGGGAGAAATGACGGAATGTCTGTTCATACAATGTATGAACAGCGATCAGTCATTTCCCCTAGTCCAGGGGTGTCAAACTGGCGGCCCTCCAGCTGTTGCAAAACTACAAGTCCCATGAGGCATTGCAAGGCTAACAGTTACAAGCATGACTCCCACAGGCAGAGGCATGATGGGACTTGTAGTTTCGGAACAGCTGGAGGGCCGCCAGTTTGACACCCCTGCCCTAGTCAGTGCCACCCCCCCCCCCCCCTTCAGTTAGAACACACAAAGGGAACATAATTAACCCCTTCCCTGCCAGTGGCATTTTTATAGTACTGATCGCTATAAAAATGCCAATGGCCCCAAAAATGTGTCAAAAGTGTCCGCCATAAGGTCGCAGTACCGATAAAAAAAAAAAAAATCGCTGATCGCCACCATTACTAGTAAAAATATATTAATAAAAATGCCATAAACCGATCCCCTATTTTGTAGACGCTATAACTTTTGCGCAAACCAATAAACGCTTATTGCGATTTTTTTTACAAAAAATATGTAGAATACGTATCGGCCTAAACTGAGGGAAAAAACATTTTTTATATATATTTTTGGGGATATTTATTACAGCAAAAAATATTAATATTTTTTTTTCAAAATTGTCGCTCTATCTTTGTTTATAGCGCAAAAAATAAAAACCGCAGAGGTGATTAAATACCACCAAAAGAAAGCTCTATTTGTGGGAAAAAAAGGACGCCAATTTTGTTTGAGAGCTACGTCGCACGACAGCACAATTGCCAGTTAAAGCGACGCAGTGCCGAATCGCAAAAAGGGGCCTGGTCATTGACCAGCAATATGGTCCGGGGCTGAAGTGGTCAAGATCCTTCAGCGACCACCAGAGGAACTCTATGCTGGAATTTGACATTAGGGGTGCCAAAGAAGTAAAAGGTTACACACTGCAACAGCAAAACAAATTTTAACTTACTTGGCTTTGGAATTTCAAGGCCTCTTTCGTTGTAAAAGTCACACATTTGTTTTTTTTCACCTGCAAAAAAAGTAACACAATCCATCAATCCCAATAATAAAACATGAACTTTTACAGGACATTTTCTGCATTAACAAGGCCAGGGCTGCATTTAAACAGGCCTACTGCGTGTGTACTTACCTAAGCCAACAGCAATGGTACTGGTATCACCTACTGCATATGGTGCTCTGTCTACTGAACAGATTACTCTGAACTTAAAGTGGTTCTAAAGTCTTAAAGTTAATTTTTTTTTACCTCTGCATTAAAGGTAAACAACACCACACTTTCTTTCCTAACCCCCTGTCCCTAAACACTTACCCGGCCCCAGGTCTGCCTTGGCTGCAGCACCACTCCCCCCTCACTTCCTGCTTTCACAGGACACACTGTGGATAACGGGAGCCATGGACTCTTGCTGCTGTCAGTCAAACTCCGATTAGGATGAAGCAGGGGATGGCTTACTGTCTATAGATGCACACAGCTTGGCTTGGGAGCGAGCAAGCACCTAGCACGCCAAGGATGCACCCGCAGCAGGGAGAAGGTGACAGCGCTGGTGGAGCAGTATTAGAACAGCAGAAGATGGTGCTTTCTGTGCAATGTATAACCTCCTTTTTATTTCATTTTTATAAATTAGACTTTAGCTTAAGTATATGGATTGGGGGGCATCCAAGCTGCTTGTATGGCAGTCTACCTTTCCTTAGATGTGATGGCTGAATTCACTTTTTTCACACTTTTTCTTCTTTAGTTTCGCACGGTAAACCTGTCCGGAGCACACCTTTTGTCCCAGGGTACCGTATATAGGAGCAGCAGTGCCGTCACCCTAGATAAAGGTGGGATGTGTTTTATAATCAGAATAAGCTGGAAACGACAACTGTTAACTTCCCGTACAATTTCCTCTGCGGACAGTTATCAGCTTAAAATATTTCTGGCTGGATCAACATTTATTTTTTTTGCACTTTCAATATAAAAAAAAAAAGGGATTTTTAAATACAGCTTACCTGTAAAATCCTTTTCTTGGAGTACATCACGGGACACAGAGCGGCATATTCATTACTATGTGGGTTATATGGAGTACCTTCAGGTGTGGACACTGGCAATCTCAAACAGGAAGTCCCCTCCCTATATAACCCCCTCCCCTAGAGGGAGTCCCTCAGTTTTGTAGCAAGCAGTATGCCTCCCAAAATGGTCACCCAAAAGAGGGGTGGGAGCTCTGTGTCCCGTGATGTACTCCAAGAAAAGGATTTTACAGGTAAGCTGTATTTAAAAATCCCTTTTTCTTTCTCGTACATCACGGGACACAGAGCGGCATATTCATTACTATGTGGGATGTCCGAAAGCAATGCTTTAATGAGGGGAGGGAGACATCTTCCAAAGAAGGATTCAATTTAGAGGTAAACTCAAATAATAATAATAATTCCAACTTAGTCAAGAAAAAACTTTTTTTTTTTTTTTTTTTTTTTTTCTTTTTACAACCAAGGGTGCTTCTGATCCCGAGGATCTCAAACTGCAGCCTGTAGTACTGCCTGTCCAAAGGCAGAATCTGCATTCCTTCTCACGTCTAGTTGATAAAACTTTGTAAACGTGTGGACTGATGACCACGTCGCTGCCTTGCATATCTGAGCCATAGAGATCTGATGGTGTGCTGCCCAGGAGGCACCCATGGCCCTGGTAGAATGGGCCTTTACCGACAAAGGAGGAGGCAACCTCTTCAAACCGTAGGCTTGAATGATTAATTGTCTAATCCATCTCGAGATGGTGGATTTTGCAGCTGCCTGCCCCTTCTTGGGGCCATCTGGTAGAACGAACAACACATCTGTTTTCCGGATCTTTTCTGTAGCTTTAAGATAGGCCTTCATGGCCCGGACAATATCCAAGGTATGCAGCAACCCCTCCTTTCTAGATGTGGGTTTTGGAAAGAAGGATGGAAGTACCAAATCCTGGTTCAAGTGAAATTTGGATATAACCTTTGGTAGAAAGGAAGGATGGGGCCGGAGAACTGCCCTGTCCTTATGCAGAACGAGATATGGTTCCTTACACGATAAGGCTACTAATTCTGACACTCTCCTGGCCGAAACTATGGCGACCAAGAAAACCAACTTTCTTGTCAGTAAGACTAAAGGAATCTCAGCCAACGGCTCAAAGGGTTGTTTCTGTAAAGTGGACAGGACAAGATTTAAGTCCCATGGACAAATTGGTGACTTGACAGGAGGATTAATACGCAAGACCCCCTGTAAGAAGGTCTTTTACCAGCGAGTGGGTGGCCAGCGGCCTCTGAAACCACACTGACAGAGCTGAGATCTGTCCCTTGATTGTGCTTAGTGCCAGGCCTTTATCCACTCCTAGCTGGAGAAAACTTAACACCCTATCAATAGTATATTTGCGGGAATTCCATCTTTTGGATTCACACCAGCCTACGTAGTTCCTCCACACCCTGTAATAAATCACCCTGGAGACCGGCTTTCTAGCCCTAATCAGGGTAGGAATTACCTGCCTAGACAGACCTCTACCCCTGAGAATCAGGGATTCAGCCTCCAGGCCGTCAAATTTAGACGCCGTAATGTAGGGTGGAGGATCGGGCCTTGTGAGAGTAGGTCTGGTTGTAGAGGAAGAGTCCAAGGGTCTCCCACTGCCATCTTCAGGACTAGTGAGTACCAAGTCCTCCGGGGCCAAGCCGGAGCTACTAGAATGACTGGCTTGTGCTCCACTCTGATCTTGCGCAACAGGCGAGGGAGTAACTGTAGCGGAGGGAATGCATATAGAAGTTTGAATTGATGCCAAGGGCAAACCAACGCATCGGTTCCGCAGGCCATAGGATCCCTCGTTCGAGACACGAACCTGTCTAGTTTCTTGTTGAACCTGGATGCCATTATATCTACGTCTGGCATTCCCCACCTCTGGCAGATTGTCTGAAAGACCTGGGGATGCAGAGACCACTCCCCTGGCAACAGACTCTGGCGACTTAAGAAGTCTGCCTGCAGGTTGTCCACTCCGGGAATGAATATCGCTGAAATGCAGGGTACATGAACCTCTGCCCACTGAAAAATCAAGCTCACCTCCCTCTGAGCGGCCCGACTCCTGGTTCCCCCTTGGTGGTTTATGTATGCCACCGCCGTGGCATTGTCTGACTGGATTCTCACCGGGAACCCCTTTAATCTGGAGGTCCATGCCAGAAGGGCTAGGCGAGCAGCTCTGATCTCCAAGATATTGATGGGGAGCTGCCTCTCTGCTTTCACCCAAGTTCCCTGGCGAGAGAACCCCTCGAAGACCGCCCCCCAGCCTGCCAGGCTGGCGTCTGTGGTAACTACCTTCCAGACAACAGGGCTGAAGGATTTTCCCTTTAGAAGATTCTGGGGGTTCAACCACCAGGCCAGGCTTTGTCGGACCCTTGATGATAGCGTCAAAGGGGACTCTAAGGCATGTACCCTCTTGCCCCAGGCTGCTAGAATGGCTGCCTGTAGGACGCGAGTGTGGATCTGAGCGTATGGTACTGCCTCGAACGTGGCCACTAGCTTGCCTAGTACTCGCATACACAGGCGAATAGTTGGTTTTTTCTTGTTTAGAACCAACTGAACCAACCCCTTGATAGCCTCGATCTTTACCAGGGGCAGGAACATTCTTTGCTGTTCTGTGTCTAACCTCATGCCGAGGTATTCCAACTGCTTTGTAGGCTGGAACGCTGACTTTCCCCGGTTTAGGACCCAGCCGAATTCTTCGAGGTACCGAACCGTGAGGTTTACTGCCTTTTGCAGACCCGGCCGTGAGTGATCTATGATTAAAAGGTCGTCCAAGTATGCTAGGACTGTGACCCCTTGGATCCTTAAATTGGCCAGAACTGGGGCTAGGATCTTCGTGAATACCCGGGGGGCCGTGGCCAGCCCGAAGGGAAGCGCCCTGAATTGGAAGTGTCGCTGCCCCACCGCGAAGCGTAAAAATCTTTGATGCGACTGAAAGATTGGTACATGAAGGTAAGCATCCTTTATGTCTATGGAGGCCAGAAAATCGTCCTTCTGAAGCGCGGCGGCTGCTGACCGGACGGATTCCATCCGGAAGGAACGAACCCTTAGGTAACCGTTTAACCTCTTTAGGTCCAAGATTGGCCTGACATCGCCGTTGGGCTTTGGTATGACAAAGAGATTGGAATAGAAACCTAGCCCTTGCTCTTGGGCTGGCACCTCTATTATTACGTCCTGGCAAAGCAGGTGATCCAAAGCTGCCAGCAATGAGGCCTTCCTTGCTGGATCCCTTGGTAGCCTTGATTCTTGAAAATGAGGCGGAGGATACCTTAGAAACTCCAGTCTGTAGCCTGTGGTTACAGATGCCCGGACCCATTTGTCGGGGATCTTGGCTTCCCAAACTTCTGAGAAGAAACGAAGCCTTCCCCCCACCCGCGAGAGTGGGGGCGCCCCTTCATAAGGCAGACTTAGGGGCTGTCTTTGTCGGCTTGCGATACCATGGCCTCTTACCCCCAGGGGCCTGTCCCTGCGATCTACTGTTAACGTTGGATCGTGCAGGCGGCCGTCGATACTGCCTGGAATTTGAGGGCCCCGAGACAGGAAAAAGCTGCCTTTTAAATGTAGGACCCCGGAATGTCTTTTTGACCGGTAAAAGGGTACTCTTGCCATTTGAAATAGTCTGAATATATTTATCCAGATCCTCTCCGAAGAGTCGTCCTCCATGGAAGGGAAACCCTGCCAGAAGCTTTTTGCATGGGGGCTCCGCCGCCCAGTTCTTCAACCATAAGAGCCTTCTCATGTGCACCAAAAATAGTGATAAACGAGAGGCCTGCTGGATGGAATCTTTTATAGCATCTACAGCAAAACACAGAGCTCTGGGAATGTCAGAAAACTCTTCTGCTTGTTGGGTAGGCATGTCCTTTAACATTTCTTTTGTCTGGTCTTTTAACGCCTGACAAACACCAATCGCAGCCACAGCTGGCTGTACCACTGCTCCTGCCGTAGCAAAGGATGCTTTTAAAAGTGTCTCTAACCTTTTATCAACCGGATCTTTAAACATATGTATGTTTTCCACCGGGCAAGTTAGTGATTTATTCACACATGAGATGGCTGCATCCACTACTGGGAGCCTCCACCTCTTGGAGAATCTTTCCTCCATGGGGTAAATGACCGCAAATCTTTTCGATGGCAGAAAAATCCTGTCCGGCCGTACCCAATCCCGAAAGATCAATTCCTCCAAGAGAGGATGGACCGGAAAAACTGCGTTGCTTAACGGAGCTTTCAAAGAGCCCAGAGAGGATACCGGAGGAACCCGAGGCTCTGGCAATGGTAAACTAAATGCCGAGCGGACCATGTCCGTCAAAGACTGTACCCACAGTCTTTCTGTCTGGGAGTCTGAAAATGGTTCCTCAGAGGCAGATCCCTCAATCCCTGAACCCTCTTGGTTCAGGTCTAGTTGATCCTCCTGTGATTCCAATTCCTCCGGAGAGAGAATCTCAGCATCTGAGGATACACCTCTTGGTGATGGGGATCTAACCCGTTTCTTACCAGGAATAGCTCTAGCGATCAATGCTGCTATTCTCTCTTCTAGCCCCCCTAGGGATACGGCTAGCATCTCCTCTGTGATAAACACAGGGCTGGGCTGATCTGGGCCAGCCTCCGCACCAGATCCCCCTAATGGCTCATCCAAGGCGCCCTTTATGTTAATAAGTTGCGGGGAAAGTATCGGCATATCATCAGAATCAGAAGGGGAACCCCTTTGTTTTTTGGTCTTTTTTGTACCCTTTGACCCCGAACCTTTGGAAGCCATAATACAAAATCGAGGGACTCCGCCCACACAACAGACTGTAGTGGCCAGGAGTACAAAACCAGAGCTTAGGGGACAATAGATCACTAATGCCCAAAAACTGATGGGATCCCGTATGTTTTTCTCTTTTTTTTTTTTTTAAATATATATTATATATATTTTCTTTTTTAAAACATACAGTGACCCCAACTTAGTTTGCCAGCCTCCAACCTGCTGCAAAAAGGGGAATTTCTTGGCTTAACAAAAAAGGCATTGGAACAAAGTCCAGCATGTACTACCCCTCTTCCGCCACCGGGAGTCACTGTTCTGCCGCTCTGCGTCCTCTCCTTCTGAAATCAGCCTCAGACTGAGCACTGACAATGCCTGCTGATCTATAACAGCACAAGGCGCGCCCCTGTATGACGCCGCAGGCACGCCCCCCCCCCCGCCCTCCTGTCTGAACGGCGCGAAAAACGTCTATAAGACGTGCGCGCGCGCGCGTATGCCGGAACAGGAGGAACATGGAGGAGCCGCGCTGCTGGAGACCCAGGACTGCAGAAACAGGCGGCAGATTCAAACCCCCGGCCAGGTAGGACTCTCCAAAAGGCCCCTAGGGATCCTTACTAGTCCTAGGAAGAAAGCAGCAGGTTAGCTAGCAACACATTCTTAGACAGGGGAACCTAGTGATGGGGGAAAAAAGGTGTCATCCTGTCTCTCTCAGACATAGTGAGCATGGTTGCCCATGCAGAGCATACTTAGGCTATCCCCCCTTTTAGGTTACCCCGGAGAGCCTGCTGTCGAACCAAGTCCCGCAGGCTCCCCCTTACCTGCTCCATGCTGCAGGATGTTTGTCCAGCAAACTGATCCAATCTTCTCCCATCTCCGTGGGTAGCGTAGTAGACCTTCAGGCCCTGGGGTCCTATGAAGGTACCCACTGTCCTGGACCTATATAGCACCCTGGCAAACAGGAACTTATGGTTTTTACAAACTCCAAGTCCTGGGCCCAGGGTCCAGCCCTCCAAAGAGGAGCATTATAGGCAAAACCCCACGGTTTGGGGCCCGGGTACTGTCCACTTTGGCACTGAGGCTCCTTGGACAGATCCGGTTAGCCCGCCCTTAATCCCAAGGATGTGGAGCAAAGCTATTCCGTGACCAACACCTAAGACACTGGCGAAAAAACTGAGGGACTCCCTCTAGGGGAGGGGGTTATATAGGGAGGGGACTTCCTGTTTGAGATTGCCAGTGTCCACACCTGAAGGTACTCCATATAACCCACATAGTAATGAATATGCCGCTCTGTGTCCCGTGATGTACGAGAAAGAAAAATGCTTTTAATGATATAACAGACCATAAATGGTGCAAATTAGAGAAATGTATTGTTGGAGCTTACACACTCCTTAAGCAGCCTTTGACCATACACCTGATTGTGGTGCCTGTCCATCAGAATGCATTGAGTGCTGAAAGCAGAAGGAATGGCATGGGGCAGGCAGACTGAGAAAAACCAAACCTGGGGTGTGTAGAAAACTCCACCAAAACTGGACTTCTTTAAAACAGACTACATTAGTAACACAACTACATCAACCCCCCACTTTCCTGGCCTACCAGGCTGAATAGATTTTCTGTTTCCTCTCCCTGTTGAAACCTTCTGAGGTGAAACACTAGTGTCGGCTGGAAACCAAACATCAGACACACTAGTAATTAGCAGATAGGCTTCACTACCTACTGCATTTACCATATGTCTCTACCAGATATTAGACTTCTATGCGGATGGATGACTGTTGTTTTCTGCCACAAAATTTTATTAAAGAAGTTCTTATGAACCTATTTTAAAACTTATCACGCTATGAAGTTTTTCTTCCTTCAATTACATTGATTGATCTCTTCACTCCTGGGACCCTTTGGAGAACGTTTGGAGCTGAGCAGAATGCTAATGAGCTTAAAGTGAGAACAAGCCTTGGGATGTCTGAAGACTGAAGGATTCCCTCCCCTGCACTTCTTGGCTTTCAAAGACCCTTACCACATGCCTGTTTGATCTCTGTCATAGGGATCCATCTTTTCTGGTAAGGGGGCACTTCGCCCAAACTTTTTCATCCATTGTTTCCTGCACACTCAAGTTTTACCAATGTATGGAAGAATTGATTCTACTATTTCCTGAAAATTGTTTGCATCTTAAAAAAATGGACTGCATATTTTCACCTTTATGAACTTGTTCAGTGAACTCTGAATTTATTAGTTTTTCTTGGTATATATATTTTTTGGAGGTTGCGCTTTTATTTTTGCATTTATATTCGTTCACGGCTGTATATTCCAGTCTTTTTTATTGCAGCACCTTTTCAGGGATTTTTCCTTGTCCTTATATATTTTTTTCACTTTACTGAATAGATTTTGGGGGGGGGATGCCAAGCCGGCGTGGGGGTTCACCTTAAAACCCATACGACCCTTTTTTCATGTTTTTTTGTATTGCCAATAACATATACTGCAAGCCTTTAAAATGAGGACTTTTGATTTTCGAGTTTGGGTTCCAATAGGGCTTTAACCATTTGACCACCGGGGGACTTAAACCCCCTTCCTGACCAGACCAATTTTCAGCTTTCGTTGCTCTCACAATTTGAATGACAATAACTCAGTCATACAACATTGTACCCATTTGAAATTTTTGTCCTTTTTTTCACACAAATAGAGCTTTCTTTTGGTGGCATTTGATCACCTCTGGGTTTTTTATTTTTTGCGCTATAAAAGAAAAACTTGTTTCCGTCATATTAGGAGGTTATTTCTCACACACAGCATATGCATATCACAAATTACACCCCAAAACACATTCTGCTATTCCTCCCGAGTATGGCGATACCACATGTGTGAGAGTTTTACACAGCGTGGCCACATACAGAGGCCCAACATGCAGGGAACGCCATCAGGCGTTCTGGAACACCCAGACCAATTCTGACATTTCTCTCCTACATGGAAAAATCATCATTTATTTGTTAGAAAATTACATAGAACCCCAAAACATTATATATGCTTTTTTTTTTAGCAAAGACCCTAGAGAATACAATGGCGGCTGTTACAACTTTTTATCTTGCATGGTATTTTCGCAGACATTTTTTGAACGCGTGTTTTAAAAAAAAATTGTTTTGTGCTTAAAAAAAAAAAAGCAAAGTTAGCCCAATTTTTTTCATAATGTGAAAGATGTAGTTACGCCGAGTAAATCGATACCCAACATGTCACACTTCAAAATTGCGCACACTCATGGAATTGCGCCAAACTTCGCTACTTAAAAATCCCCATAGGCGACGCTTTAATTACTTTTATTGGTTACATGTTTTTAGTTACGAAGGAGGTCTAGGGCCAAAATGATTGCTCTCGCTCTAACGTTCGCAGAGATACCTCACATGTGTAGCTTGAACACCGTTTTCATATGTGGGCGGGACTTATGTATGCGTTCGCTTCTGCATGCGAGCACACGGGGACAGGGGTGCTTTAAAAAATGGGTATTGCAGAGTATTGGGGTATTGCACATGGTATTGGGGTATTGCAGAGTATCGCGCAGGGTATTGGGGTATTGCAGAGTATCGCGCAGGGTATTGCAGAGTATTGGGGTATTGCAGAGTATTGCGCAGGGTATTGCAGAGTATTGGGGTATTGCAGAGTATTGTGCAGGGTATTGCAGTGTACTGGGGTATTGCAGAGTACTGGGGCAGGGATGGCTGAGCTGGGATGGATGGATCTGTGACTGCATTTGTCACAGATCCAGCCACAGCGCTGCTGCTGCCACCCGCTCCCCCCCCCCTCTCCTCTCACACTGTACGGAACAGAGAGGAGGTGGAGGAACCGGCGTCATCAAATGACGTCGGTTTGTTTACAAGTGATCGCGCCGCCATTTGACGCTATCAGCGGCAATTTACCGTGATCCATGATGGGACGCGCAATCGCGGAAGTGCACGAGGACGTCGTCCCAAGATAGCTCCACTGCGCTGTAGCAGTAAAAGTAAAAAAGGGATTTTTAAATACAGCTTACCTGTAAAATCCTTTTCTTGGAGTACATCACGGGACACAGAGCGGCATATTCATTACTATATGGGTTATATGGAGTACCTTCAGGTGTGGACACTGGCAATCTCAAACAGGAAGTCCCCTCCCTATATAACCCCCTCCCCTAGAGGGAGTCCCTCAGTTTTGTAGCAAGCAGTATGCCTCCCAAAAATGTTCCCCAAAAGAGGGGTGGGAGCTCTGTGTCCCGTGATGTACTCCAAGAAAAGGATTTTACAGGTAAGCTGTATTTAAAAATCCCTTTTTCTTTCTCGTACATCACGGGACACAGAGCGGCATATTCATTACTATATGGGATGTCCGAAAGCAATGCTTTAATGAGGGGAGGGAGACATCTTCCAAAGAAGGATTCAATTTAGAGGTAAACTCAAATAATAATAATAATTTCAACTTAGTCAAGAAAAAACTTCTTTTTTTTTTTTTTTTTTTTTTTAACCAAGGGTGCTTCTGATCCCGAGGATTTCAAACTGCAGCCTGTAGTACTGCCTGTCCAAAGGCAGAATCCGCATTCCTTCTCACGTCTAGTTCATAAAACCTTGTAAACGTGTGGACTGATGACCACGTTGCCGCCTTGCATATCTGAGCCATAGAGATCTGATGGTGTGCTGCCCAAGAGGCGCCCATGGCCCTGGTAGAATGGGCCTTTACCGACAACGGAGGAGGCAACCTCTTCAAACCGTAGGCTTGAATGATTAATTGTCTAATCCATCTCGAGATGGTGGATTTTGCAGCTGCCTGCCCCTTCTTGGGGCCATCTGGTAGAACGAATAATACATCTGTCTTCCGGATCTTTTCTGTAGCTTTAAGATAGGCCTTCATGGCCCGGACAATATCCAAGGTATGCAGCAACCCCTTCTTTCTAGATGTAGGTTTTGGAAAGAAGGATGGAAGTACCAAATCCTGGTTTAAGTGAAATTTGGATATAACCTTTGGTAGAAAGGAAGGATGGGGCCGGAGAACTGCCCTGTCCTTATGCAGAACGAGATATGGTTCCTTACACGATAAGGCTGCTAATTCTGACACTCTCCTGGCCGAAACTTTGGCGACCAAGAAAACCAACTTTCTTGTCAGTAAGACTAAAGGAATCTCAGCCAACGGCTCAAAGGGTTGTTTCTGTAAAGTGGACAGGACAAGATTTAAGTCCCATGGACAAATTGGTGACTTGACAGGAGGATTAATACGCAAGACCCCCTGTATGAAGGTCTTTACCAGCGAGTGGGTGGCCAGCGGCCTCTGAAACCACACTGACAGAGCTGAGATCTGTCCCTTGATTGTGCTTAGTGCCAGGCCTTTATCCACTCCTAGCTGGAGAAAACTTAACACCCTATCAATAGTATATTTGCGGGAATTCCATCTTTTGGATTCACACCAGCCTACGTAGTTCCTCCACACCCTGTAATAAATCACCCTGGAGACCGGCTTTCTAGCCCTAATCAGGGTAGGAATTACCTGCCTAGACAGACCTCTACCCCTGAGAATCAGGGATTCAGCCTCCAGGCCGTCAAATTTAGACGCTGTAATGTAGGGTGGAGGATCGGGCCTTGTGAGAGTAGGTCTGGTTGTAGAGGAAGAGTCCAAGGGTCTCCCACTGCCATCTTCAGGACTAGAGAGTACCAAGTCCTCCGGGGCCAAGCCGGAGCTACTAGAATGACTGGCTTGTGCTCCACTCTGATCCTGCGCAACAGGCGAGGGAGTAACTGTAGCGGAGGGAATGCATATAGAAGTTTGAATTGATGCCAAGGGCAAACCAACGCATCGGTTCCGCAGGCCATAGGATCCCTCGCTCGAGACACGAACCTGTCTAGTTTCTTGTTGAACCTGGATGCCATTATATCTACGTCCGGCATTCCCCACCTCTGGCAGATTGTCTGAAAGACCTGGGGATGCAGAGACCACTCCCCTGGCAACAGACTCTGGCGACTTAAGAAGTCTGCCTGCAGGTTGTCCACTCCGGGAATGAATATCGCTGAAATGCAGGGTACATGAACCTCTGCCCACTGAAAAATCAAGCTCACCTCCCTCTGAGCGGCCTGACTCCTGGTTCCCCCTTGGTGGTTTATGTATGCCACCGCCGTGGCATTGTCTGACTGGATTCTCAACGGGAACCCCTTTAATCTGGAGGTCCATGCCAGAAGGGCTAGGCGAGCAGCTCTGATCTCCAAGATATTGATGGGGAGCTGCCTCTCCGCTTTCACCCAAGTTCCCTGGCGAGAGAACCCCTCGAAGACCGCCCCCCAGCCTGCCAGGCTGGCGTCTGTGGTAACTACCTTCCAGACAATAGGG
Organism: Rana kukunoris; assembly: GCA_029574335.1. NCBI lineage: Eukaryota > Metazoa > Chordata > Amphibia > Anura > Ranidae > Rana > Rana kukunoris. Next base: position 63,097,941 of record CM056056.1, read on the forward strand.
CTGAAGGATTTTCCCTTTAGAAGGTTCTGAGGGTTCAACCACCAGGCCAGGCTTTGTCGGACCCTTGATGATAGCGTCAAAGGGGACTCTAAGGCATGTGCCCTCTTGCCCCAGGCTGCTAGAATGGCTGCCTGTAGGACGCGAGTGTGGATCTGAGCGTATGGTACTGCCTCGAACGTGGCTACTAGCTTGCCTAGTACTCGCATACACAGACGAATAGTTGTTTTTTTCTTGTTTAGAACCAACTGAACAAACCCCTTGATAGCTTCGATCTTTACCAGGGGCAGGAACACCTTTTGCTGTTCTGTGTCTAACCTCATGCCGAGGTATTCCAACTGCTTTGTAGGCTGGAACGCTGACTTTCCCCGGTTTAGGACCCAGCCGAATTCTTCGAGGTACCGAACCGTGAGGTTTACTGCCTTTTGCAGACCCGACCGTGAGTGATCTATGATTAAAAGGTCGTCCAAGTATGCTAGGACTGTGACCCCCTGGACCCTTAAATTGGCCAGAACTGGGGCTAGGATCTCCGTGAATACCCGGGGGGCCGTGGCCAGCCCGAAGGGGAGCGCCCTGAATTGGAAGTGTCGCTGCCCCACCGCGAAGCGTAAAAATCTTTGATGCGACTGACAGATTGGTACATGAAGGTAAGCATCCTTTATGTCTATGGAGGCCAGAAAATCGTCCTTCTGAAGCGCGGCGGCTGCTGACCGGATGGATTCCATCCGGAAGGAACGAACCCTTAGGAAACCGTTTAACCTCTTTAGGTCCAAGATTGGCCTAACATCGCCGTTGGGCTTTGGTATGACAAAGAGATTGGAATAGAAACCTAGCCCTTGCTCTTGGGCTGGCACTTCTATAATTACGTCCTGGCAAAGCAGGTGATCCAAAGCTGCCAGCATTGAGGCCTTCCTTGCTGGATCCCTTGGTAGCCTTGATTCCTGAAAATGAGGCGGAGGATACTTTAGAAACTCCAGTCTGTAACCTGTGGTTACAGATGCCCGGACCCATTTGTCGGGGATCTTGGCTTCCCAAACTTCTGAGAAGAAACGAAGCCTTCCCCCCACCCGTGAGAGTGGGGGCGCCCCTTCATAAGGCAGACTTAGGGGCTGTCTTTGTCGGCTTGCGATACCACGGCCTCTTACCCCCAGGGGCCTGTCCCTGCGACCTACCGTTAACGTTGGATCGTGCAGGCGGCCGTCGATACTGCCTGGAATTTGAGGGCCCCGAGACAGGAAAGAGCTGCCTTTTAAATGTAGGCGCCCGGAATGTCTTTTTGACCGGTAAAAGGGTACTCTTGCCATTTGAAATAGTCTGAATATATTTATCCAGATCCTCTCCGAAGAGTCGTCCTCCATGGAAGGGAAACCCTGCCAGAAGCTTTTTGCATGGGGGCTCCGCCGCCCAGTTCTTCAACCATAAGAGCCTTCTCATGTGTACCAAAAATAGTGATAACCGAGAGGCCTGCTGGATGGAATCTTTTATAGCATCTACAGCAAAACACAGAGCTCTGGGAATGTCAGAAAACTCTTCTGCTTGTTGGGTAGGCATGTCCTTTAACATTTCCTTTGTCTGGTCTTTTAACGCCTGACAAACACCAATCGCAGCCACAGCTGGCTGTACCACTGCTCCTGCCGTAGCAAAGGATGCTTTTAAAAGTGTCTCTAACCTTTTATCCACCGGATCTTTAAACATATGTATGTTTTCCACCGGGCAAGTTAGTGATTTATTCACACATGAGATGGCTGCATCCACTACTGGGAGCCTCCACCTCTTGGAGAATCTTTCCTCCATTGGGTAAATGACCGCAAATCTTTTCGGTGGCAGAAAAATCCTGTCCGGGCGTACCCAATCCCGAAAGATCAATTCCTCCAAAAGAGGATGGACTGGAAAAACTGCGTTGCTTAACGGAGCTTTCAAAGAGCCCAGAGAGGATACCGGAGGAACCTGAGGCTCTGGCCATGGTAAACTAAATGCCGAGCGGACCATGTCCGTCAAAGACTGTACCCACAGTCTTTCTGACTGGGAGTCTGAAAATGGTTCCTCCGAGGCAGACCCCTCAATCCCTGAACCCTCTTGGTTCAGGTCTAGTTGATCCTCCTGTGATTCTAATTCCTCCGGAGAGAGAATCTCAGCATCTGAGGATACACCTCTTGGTGATGGGGATCTAACCCGTTTTTTACCAGGAATAGCTCTAGCGATCAATGCTGCTATTCTCTCTTCTAGCCCCCCTAGGGATACGGCTAGCATCTCCTCTGTGATAAACACAGGGCTGGGCTGATCTGGGCCAGCCTCCGCACCAGATCCCCTTAATGGCTCATCCAAGGCACTTTTTATGTTAATAAGTTGCGGGGAAAGTATCGGCATATCGGAATCAGAAAGGGAACCCTTTTGTTTTTTTGGTCTTTTTTGTACCCTTTGACCCCGAACCTTTGGAAGCCATAATACAAAATCGAGGGACTCCGCCCACACAACAGACTGTAGTGGGCAGGAGTACAAAACCAGAGTTTAGGGGACAATAGATCACTAATGCCCAAAAACTGATGGGATCCCGTATGTTTTTTTTTTTTTTTTTTAAATATATAATATATATTTACTTTTGACAACATACAGTGACCCCAAATTAAGTTTGCCAGCCTCCAACCTGCTGCAAAAAAAGGGGGATTTTTTGGCTTAACAAAAAAGGCATTGGAACAAAGTCCACATGTACTACCCCTCTTCCGCCACCGGGAGTCACTGTTCTGCCGCTCTGCGTCCTCTCCTCTGAAAATCAGCCTCAGACTGAGCACTGACCATGCCTGCTGTCTATAACAGCCCAAAGGCGCGCCCCTGTATGACGCCGCAGGCACGCCCCCCCCCCCCCGCCCTCCTGTCTGAACGGCGCGAAAAACGTCAATAAGACGTGCACGCGCGCGCGCGTATGCCGGAAACAGGAGGAACATGGAGGAGCCGCGCTGCTGGAGATCCAGGAACGCAGAAACAGGCGGCAGATTCAAACCCCCGGCCAGGTAGGACTCTCCAAAGGCCCCTAGGGATCCTTACTAGCCCTAGGAAGAAACAGCAGGTTTAGCTAGCAACACATATTTAGACAGGGGGACCTAGTGATGGGGGAGGAAAGGGTGTCATCCTGTCTCTTTTAGACATAGTGAGCAAGGTTGCCCATGCAGAGCATACTTAGGCTATCCCCCTTTTTAGGTTACCCCGGAGAGCCTGCTGTCGAACCAAGTCCCGCAGGCTCCCCCTTACCTGCTCCACGCTGCAGGATGTTTGTCCAGCAAACTGATCCAATCTTCTCCCATCTCCGTGGGTAGCGTAGTAGACCCTCAGGCCCTGGGGTCCTATGAAGGTACCCACTGTCCTGGACCTATATAGCACCCTGGCAAACAGGAACTTATGGTTTTTTCAAACTCCAAGTCCTGGGCCCAGGGTCCAGCCCTCCAAAGAGGAGCATTATAGGCAAAACCCCACGGTTTGGGGCCCGGGTACTGTCCACTTTGGCACTGAGGCTCCTTGGACAGATCCGGTTAGCCCGCCCTTAATCCCAAGGATGTGGAGCAAAGCTATTCCGTGACCAACACCTAAGACACTGGCGAAAAAACTGAGGGACTCCCTCTAGGGGAGGGGGTTATATAGGGAGGGGACTTCCTGTTTGAGATTGCCAGTGTCCACACCTGAAGGTACTCCATATAACCCATATAGTAATGAATATGCCGCTCTGTGTCCCGTGATGTACGAGAAAGAAATGTCTATGGCGCAGTGGGTAAGTGGTTAATAGGGTTCACGTCTGAACTTTTTACAGTTTGGGAGTTCTGTGGCACATCAAACGGGCGGGGTGTGCTGGAGGAGCTTGGCCCATCACTAATGATTAGGAGGGAAAATTCACACATATGCATAAGAAGTAGGCATGTGAAGCAGGCGAAGTGTTGTGACACGAAACGCGTCCGGTCGACTCCACTGCCGCCTCACTTGTATATGCAAAAACGTGTGATACTTCAGCCTACATGTAAGTGTAACAGCTGTAATAAATATTTTTATTGGTTTAAACAAGATTACGCTATGTGGCCACTTTTCTCTCCTATCTCTTTATATTATTGACACCATTTGAGAGACAAGTTCTGGGATTTCATTTTCTATCGCATGCCTTGTTGCATTTGAATCATCATTCATCAGAGGTCACAATGTGCATAATAGCATGATCCTTCCATCTACTGTTGGCAACCATACCTCATAGAAGCTGGTTTTGACTTTTGGAGGCATATGTCCCCCTAAGTCCATTTGTTCCGGTAAGCCTTCCTTTCTACTGGTGGCGGGTCATCACCATACACGGAAGAAGTTATCAATTTAAGTTTTGACAACCCTTCACTTATTCACTTGGTGGAATCTCATCACATATAGACTTTGTTCTATTTTTCATATTTTTGTTACCCAATCATATGTTATATTTAATTATCAAATTGCATTTTCAGTGTTTATTGTTACGATTTACATTGTATAAGTGCTACACATATTTTTCCACGACTGCATATAGTGAAATCACTTACGTTCTTCCAAATGAACAACTAATTTGTAGACTATGTCTTGTAACTGTCTGTCCAATCTGAAAAAAAAAAAAAAAAAGTGCATCAATCAATTCCTATTACTTAAACCAAGTAATTTAAATCACATTACAATGTACACATTATACATATACCGGTACATTATAAACATAGCACAACGTTAAAGGGTAAAATAAGCCAAACTGCTATATAATTTGTAGGAAAAAAAAATATTTTTACATCTTAAGACCCCACTGGACCCTATATTGGCCAGAAAAGCCTTGTTTTGCTCCTGTGACTCCGATTTCACTTTGTTACTAACACCTATTTTAGACAGATGTCATCCATGCAGTCATGAAAAGACAGACAGCAAAATACGGATAAATAAATAGAAAAACACAGCTTACATTAAATTATGTACACCCATACACTTAGCACATTTGGGGTTAGAACACTAAACACATCCTGCCAGTTTCTGCTTCTCCAACCTATCTCTGTGCTGTTTGCAGGTTTCCCATAACTCTGGCCTCTCATGAGGAAGTTTTTATGACCACACGACGGAAGCTTCCTGTACATGATGCCCCTCTCTGTCTCCTGCAATCAATCAAAATTGCTCTGGACTCACTTTAGATTTCATATCTAATCATAGTAAAAAACGCATATGCGTTTATACCTCAATTTTGCTGCATTTCAGATATGTTTCCTATGAGTTTTTGGGGTGCCTGCACCTGAAAAATAGAACTCAATTCGACTCAAAAACGCACCAAAAGCACAAATCAGGGTGCGTTTTTATCACGATTTCTATTAATTTCAATAGGAAGTTGTGTTTTTGATGCAGCATGCAGGACCTTTCAAAATGCACTGCATCTCTAACGCGATGATGTTGGGAAAGAAAAAAAGGGATACATTTCTCTTGCAAGGTAAAAATGTAGAAAAAAATAATAAAAAATAACGTATCTGTGTGAAAGGGCCTTTACAGAAAATAATGTATACTGTGTGGCAGCACAGTGGCTTTATGATTAGCACTTCTGCAGTGCCAGGGCTCCCAATTTAAATTCTAGTCAGGATGCTATTGGCATGGAGTTTGCATGGGTTGACTAAAGATTCCCATCACACTCTGAAGACATCCCGGTACGTTAATTGAATCCTGTCTAAATTGGCCCAAGTACGCGTATGTATGCATTTTAAACAGGAAACCGGTGGGCAGAGCTTGAGAGACATTATCGCTTACTGGATCTCAGCTTCTAGAAAGATGGGACAAAGTGCTATATGTACTTTTTTACCTAGGCAAGCATTAGTTCTTCTTTAAAGGTGTTGTAAACCTCAGACATGAAAAATGAACAAAGCATATCCTTCTATAGTATCCTCTCCTACCTGAGCTGAGTGACGTCAGATTCCACCGCCTACTTCTGCAAGCTAAGAAAAGCTGTGCAAATTCTGGACTTGAACCACTTCATTACCGGCGTATATTAAAATGACAGCCGCAAGGTGGCTCTGCCATCCTGGGTGGCCGTCTTATGACGTCCTCGGGCCTCCCGGCCGATAGGGGGCGTGTACCCGCCATGTCCGCCAGGCACTTGCGATCGGCAGTTACACAGCCAAGGACGTGGATCTGTGTGTGTAAACACACAGAACCACGTCCTGTTAGGGAGAGAGGAGACTGATCGTGTGTTCCTTGTACATAGGGACACTGATCGATGTCAGTCCCCTTCCCCACAGTTAAAATCACTCACTAGGACACACATTTAACCACTTGATCGGTGTTAACCCCTTCCCTGCCAGTCCTGCAGCGGCAACGACGTCAGTGTGCATCCCCCCCCCCCTTGATGCGTTTTGTGCACATGCACATTCTCAAGGGATCTGCCTAACAGGCTATCTGCTAAAACAGTGTTCACAGGCATTTTTTTTAACTGATCTAAATTTAGCCCATTGGTTTCAAACAGGCATATATAAATGTGCTGTGTATAGAGGAGTGAAAAGAAGTAGAAATCCGACTTGCCACACAGTATTTTACAAGCGTACGCAGAAATGCACAAAAATATGCGCATAAAATGCTAATTTTAAGAATTTTCTTTATTTGTGTATGCATGCTTAGATACACGCAAAACAAATGTCTGAAATTTCAGCCAGAAATACTGATGTGCAAACATCAGTTCTGTGTGCAAGTATCCTTATCCTGAGAGCAGAGAGTGAAATAAACATGCAAGGCAGATGGTTAAAAGAAGGAATATTTGGACAAAGGATTCTATTTATAACATTACTACATACCTGATATTATACAGAGGCTGCGTTTGATGGACCACAACATTACACTTTGGACACCTGTTGCTGTAGTAAAAATGCTTTACTATGCAGCTTTTGCAAACTGAAAAAAAAAAAAGTAAATAAATTACAATGTCTATTGTTCTCACGGTTGTGTACAATAAAAGAGAAGTGTAGTTTATAATTAAAGTGAAGCCTGCCTCCTCCTGCTGGGAGCTGCTGCAACTCAACACACCAGCACTTGGTAATTGGCATTACCAGCTATATTGAATAAAGGAGATTTGGGCATGGAATCCTGTAGAAAACCCAGCTATCCAAACTGAACACACTAGCAGGGATCGGCTTCAGTGCTTATCATGGTTAGATTGCAAAAAGACAGGGGGACTGTCAAGATCCCCAGGTAAACCGAGAAATAAAAACCAGAACATGGTACATTTCCAAACATCTTTACAGGAAAATGGACACGTACACAAAAACTTTTACTCTCGAGTAACACTGTAATGGTCCTGTAATCCATTTGCCATGAAATCCTTTCCTACTGGTCTTTATAACATCCACTGTGAGCTCCAGAACCTCTCCTTTTCACCCCTCACTTCTGTTTGTTTGAAACAAGCCATGCATGTTTGTTGTGGTCTCTTTATTGTCCTATTTCACACTACATATCCCACAGTCCATAATCCTTATTTCATCTTGGGCCACTTTCACACTAGGGCGGGAGGTGCAGTGGCAGTAAAGTGCCACTATTTTTAGCGGCACTTTACTGTTGGAATTGCGGCAGTATTCGGCTGCTAGCGGTGCGGTTTTACCCCCCCGCTAGCAGCCGGAAAAGCGCATTGCCGGCGGTATAGCCGCAGTTTCCAATTGCTTTCAATGGAAAGGAGCAGTAAACACACCACTCCAAAGATGTGGCTAGCAGTGCTTTTGGAGTAGTCCTGCTAGCTCACTGCTCCAGTGTGAAAGCCTTTTGGGCTTTCACACTGGAGACACAGCAACCGATGTTTCAGGTCAGTTTGCAGGCACTATTTTTAGCGCAATAGCGCCTGCAAACCACCCCAGTCAAAAGGGGTCCTAGGATTCAGCAAGAGAAGGTGGCTACGATCCAACATACAGTGTGACAATAGAGAACAAGCATAGCCACCCTCTAACAGAAAGTTGGATCACAGCCATAAAAAAACTAAAAATTGGAGGAGGTAGAGTTAAAGCAGGTATAAACCCATAAACAAAAATGTAGTATATAGTAACTTACCAAATGCTAAATGTGGTGGCTGCAGGAACTGGCCGAATTTCAATCCACGTACAGTATGGGCTGGCGTGTTGTACACAAATCAATCCATCGATCAGCTTGTTTACAACCAGCATGGTGAAAATTCTCTCTCGATCAGCAAAGATTGGTGTATTCTGATTTTGGGGAAGTCTCCCTGCTGTCAGACTACAGAGGCTCAGCAAGAGGGATTCCCCCATTCACATCAAGTAATTTTCTTTCATTCAACTCGTAGGCTAAAACTAGCAGATTTATGGATCTAATAAATGAATGCTGAACTCTAGATAACAATCTTTTATAAACAGTTACAGCAACAAGTTTACATAAAAGATGACCATTGTAAGTACCCCCTGTCAATGGTCAACGGTTTGTCTCAACCTTCTAAAAGGACTTTTGTGGACAACTTTAACCCCTTGGAGCCCACTTATTCCGGCCCTTTAAGGAGTTTAGGATGTTGGGGGAGGGGGGTTTATGATCATGTGACTGCAGTGATTGGCCGTTTCATGATCAGAAAGCTCCCGATCACAAGTAGTGATCAGGAGCTTTCCAATAGCTGCCAGTAACTGTGCCAGGAGTATGCTCACAGGACAGTTGTATTAACACTGATGAACGCAAATATGCGACTGCTTGGTGCCAAAGGCCCACCCGCTGAGAGGCCGCAAATTTCCATGTGCCCATCACCAAGGGATTAAAGCAAAACCAAAGTTCCACTATTAGTCATGGTGAGCAGAAGAAGAGGCATTCAATGTCTCTTCTGCAATAAAAGACACCTACATGCCTGCTCCCCAGGCTGTCCCTTATGTGCTGGGATGATTAGCTCCTGCACATAGACAGGAGTGACATCATCCTGTGCTGGCCAATGAAGATGGCTGTAAACTGGCACACAGAAGATGATGTCGACAGGGACCGTTGGAGGAATGGCGATTATTCCTCCCTTTAGTTCCACTTTAATATTTTTTTCTCTGGATTTCTTGCATGCGTGTACTCACATGTATGAAGACATTCTGTAATGGTTGTGGCATCGACGAAATAACCTTTGCAGATTGAGCAGAGAATGTAGGGATTCAGGTCAGCCAGGTTAACCAGGCACTGAAAAGTGACAGACATAAAAAAAAAAAGTTAAATATACCAACTTCCCTCCTCATATGATGCTAGATGAGAACTTTGACTTGGATGGAAACCGTCGGCTCCTCCCACAGCATCTGGATGGAAGGCAGCTGTTGCCAAATCTTTACCTTCCTACAAAATTACTTATGTGAGTAGGAACTGCCCCTCGAAATTTGGTAACATTTGGAACAGCTCGATTGAGGCACAAGGTATAACTATCTGACTTATTTGTTCCTTTTATATATTCGGAATCCTAACCCTAAGTTTTTGGACTTACCTTTATGCCCCCCACCACCCCCTCTACTTTTTCCCCCCCTTTCCCAGTCCTTCTTCCTCTATCCCCAACCCCTCCCCCCACCACTTTTTTCCCCATGTTCCCCCCCCCCCCCCCCCTCTCCTGGTCCTCCTCCATCAGTTCCTCCCTTTTTTGGTGTTCACCTCCCCAGATGCTTAGCTGTTGAATGTTATAAACTGATGTCCTACCTAGGCTCTTATTTGTGTTTCCTACCTGCTTTGCCTACGATTTATACGTAATACCTCTGGCACAAAAGATACTAGCTTCAATTAACATGCATTCATTACACATCTTGGCTATATGGGATCGTTGGCAGAGTTGCCACCATTCTGCATCATGGCACAATTCAGGTAAAACGTGTTAAGCGTCTTTGGCTGTCATTCATTGTTAACACCCCAGACATGGTGCGATTTTGATGCGACGGTCACACTGAAATCAGTAAAATGTGAGAAGCTTGTAACCCAAAAAGGAGCAAGATCTTCTTGTGAAAGACTAATACATACATAGGGCTACCCATTGATGTGAATAGGCTGCCCTGTGTGTGACCCACAGAAATGTGTATAAAGCTGCTAAATTGTGAGCGAGAATTCTCATTTCAACTATGCAAGATATGAACGGGGCCTTAGACTGAGATGACACTAGGGCTGCAACTAACGATAATTTTCATTATTGATTAGTTGGCCGATAATTGTTTTGATTAACCACTTAAGGACCTTAGTTGTTTTTCAGATTTGGTGTTTGCAAGACTAAAACAGTTTTTTCTGCTAGAAAATTACTTAAAACCCCCAAACATTATATATATTTTTTTTCTAACACACTAGAGAATAAAATAGTGGTCATTGCAATACTTTTTGTCAAACCGTATTTGCGCAGCGGTCTTACAAGCGCACTTTTTTTGGAAAAAAAAATCACTTTTTTTAATTAAAAAATAAGACAGCAATAAATTTGGCCCAATTTTTTTATATATTGTGAAATATAATGTTACGCAGAGTAAAATGATACCCAACATGTCGCACTTAAAAATTGCGCCCGCTCGTGGCATGGCGTCAAACTTTTACCCTTAAAAATCTCGATAGGCGACATTCGATAGGTTGCATTTTTTGAGATACAGAGGAGGTCTAGGGCTAGAATTATTGCCCTCGCTCCAGCGATCGCGGCGATACCTCACTTGTGTGATTTGAACACCGTTTTCATATGCAGGCGCTACTCGCTTATGCGTTCGCTTATGCGCGCGAGCTCGTCGGGACGGGGCGCTTTAAAAAAAAATGTTTTTGTTTTCTTATTTATTTTATTACTTTTTACACTGAAAAAAAAAAATGTGAAATGTGAAAAAAAGAAAAAAGCATGACAGGTCCTCTTAAATATGAGATCTGTGGTCAAAAAGACCTCAGATCTCATATTTAGACCAAAATGCAAAAAAAAAAATAAAAAAGAATTTTTGGAAACTGTCATTTTTTTCAAATGACAAAAAAAAAATGTTTCTTTAAGACGCTGGGCGGGACTGACATTTTGACGTCACTTGCGCCCAGCAGACCCGATCGCCTCCCAGTCAGCCGCCGAACAGACCCGATCGCCTCCGCCGCTACCGACGGCAACGGTAAGCGGCGGAGGGCAAGAGAGAGCGACGGGAGGGCCCCTCTCCCGCCACCGATAACGGCGATCTCGCGGCGAATCCGCCGCGGAGACCGCCGTTATCGTGTACAGGACCGCTCACACTAAAGATGGATACCTTGGTTGTGGCAGCAGCTGCTGCAGTTACCGAGATATCCATCTGTAAAGTACCGACGTAAATGTACATGAGCGGATTAATCGGATAATAGCCTTAAAAAAAAAAAAAAAACACATTACATGCTTTTCTGCAGGTTCTCCATTGAAGTATATTGAACCAAAAAAAAAAAAAAAAGCACCGTTTGCGTTAAAAAGTCCTTGCCCTTTGCAAATACGCGGCAGCTGAAAAAAAATCATGGATGTGAACGTGTCCCATAGGAAAACATGTAAATGAACTGTAGTCTGTTTCTGCAAAAAGCACTAAAAAACAAAGGTGTGACCCACACATAATGGGGTTAAAAAAAAAAAAAAGCACAAAAAGAGCAAATAATCGCTACTGTAAGGGGTTAATTTTTTTACTGTGGGACAGTGACAGTAATATTTACAGTAGCGATTTGCTTTTTTGTACTATAAAGGGCTAATTTTAGTTGTTTTAACCCCATTATGTTACTGGCCGATTAATCGATTAATTTCATAATCTATTCATTGTGGATGAATCGATTAGTTGTTTCAGCCCTAGATGACACGGATTGAAATAGCGTGGCTGAGAAACTGTATTAAAGTTCTCTTACCACCCACAGCTGCAGCTCTCACATGGCTTATGACCTGATGGCCCTGGATACACAGAGGTGCAGATGCAACATTCTGCGGTGCACTGCAATAAAATCGTGTGTATGGTAAACAGAACTACTGCTGAATGGGACTACCTATTTAGGTAAATGTGGCTGCGTCACAATCCTTCCACTCAAAAAAAAGGCATTTAGAGATGACAGGCCCCCCTAAACCCCTGTCAGCTGCACCTGTACCGCTCACTGATGAGCATTCCACCACAAATCCCTCTTTAAAGAGACCCTCTAATGCACTGGTTCTCAACCTGGGGGGTCAGGACCCCCTTGGGGGTCAAATGATGATTTGTAAGGGGTCACCGAATCCTGGGCTGTTCCTGGAGCCCGCAGCCACGCATTCAGTTCATGGCTGGGGGGCTGAGACTAGAGGTCAGCTGATGTGAGGAATGTGAAGTAGGAGAGGCTGGTGGAGACCCTATCTCCTGATTTCGGGATAGGTGTCACCGCTACGAGACGCCACAAAGTCGAAGACACCGTGAATCCGGAGACACTCACTGTAACACTACCTGTGAATATAGTTGCCATTAACCACTTAAGACCCGGCCAGGTTTTGCGATTCGACACTGCGTCGCTTTAACAGATAATTGCGCGGTTGTGCAATGTGGCTCCCAAACAAAATTGGCGTCCTTTTTTTCCCACAAATAGAGATTTCTTTTGGTGGTATTTGATCACCTCTGCGTTTTTTTATTTGTTGCGCTATAAACAAAAATATAGCGACAATTTTGAAAAAAATGCAATATTTTTTTACTTTTTGCTATAATAAATATCCCCCAAAAATATATATATAAAAAAAATGGTTTTCCTCAGTTTAGGCCGATACGTATTCTTCTACCTATTTTTGTTAAAAAAAAAAAATCGCGAGGAGCTGTGGTGGCTCAACGTGATTGGCACTGCGCTGACAAGCCGTTCACCTCTGCAGCCAAGGATCCCGGTCTCGGCTACATGTGAATTGAGTTTGGTGGTCTCAGCCCGGCTCCCGGTGGGTGTGCTATGCAAGGTACGCCTGTGCTTAGTACGCCCACCCCCCCCCCACAAAAACCACCACACTTGCACGCACACGAAATTGGTTTAACACACACACACTTTGGCCATGCGGTCTCCTAAAATAAAGAGCGGCGAAGGACCTACAGGGCTGGCTGGGTGGGCTAGGCCCCCTCACTCCCTCATAGGGGGGGGGGGGGGGAGTCCCTCTGCCCCATTGGGGTCCCGTTGGGCCCCAGTTGGGCTCCCAAGAGGAGCAGGTAGGGCGAGGTGAGTGGGAGGCCCCCCCTCACACCCGCCATTGCCACCAGGGGCATAGAGAAGGATGGCGATTGCCTCCGGGGGGAGGGTCTGCCTACTCCCAACTCCTGCAGTCCGGCTCCTCTCTCTCTCTCTCTCTCGAGTTCACGCACAAAAATACACTTTAAAAAAAAAAAAAAAACGCAATAAGCGTTTATTGCTTGGTTTGCGCAAAATTTATAGCGTTTACAAAATAGGAGATAGTTTTATTGCATTTTTATAAAAAAATTATTTTTTTACTACTAATGGCGGCGATCAGCGATTTTTTTCGTGACTGCGACATTATGCCGGACACTTCGGACAATTTTGACACATTTTTGGGACCATTGCCATTTTCACAGCAAAAAATGCATTGTTTATTGTGAAAATGACAGTGCAGTTTGGGAGTTAATCACAAGGGGGCGCTGAAGGGGTTATGTGTGACCTAATGTGTGTTTACAACTGTAGGGGGGTGTGGCTGTAGGTGTGACGTCATCGATTGTCTATCCCTATAAAAGGGATCACACGATCGATGACGCCGCCACAGCGAAGAACGGGGAAGCTGTGTTTACACACAGCTCTCCACGTTCTTCAGTTCCGGGGACCGATCGCCGCACTCCAGCGACGATCGTGTCCGTGAGTCCTGCGGTCCCGGACCGGGTCACGGAGCGCGACCCACGGCTGGGTACCAGCACAGCACGTACATGTGCCCAGCCGTGCCATTCTGCCGACGTAAATGTGCAGGAGGCGGTCCTTAATGGTTAAAAGCCCCCACTACAGTTCTCAGATCAGCAGATGATCTTGATCAGGAGCACCTAAGTTGACTGATCAGAACTCCCCCCAGCATTGCCACTGATCCTGTTAACTCCCACCACCAAGCAGTAAAAGAAGGAATAAAAGAGGGGGAGGAACAAAGAAAAAGGTAGCAAAAGACGGCTAGAGAGAGGGTTAGGGGGAAAGAAAGAAAGGAGAACAAAGAGAAAAAGAGTGGTACATCCTAAAATGTACCAGAAGAGGTTTTAGTACTGTATGAGTGGAAGGGACTCAAGGAGCGGTAAATGTCTGTGGGTTAGGGGCGCAAATTACTTTTATTGTTAGGGGTCCCCACAACTTGAGAAATGTTATCAAGGGGTCACGGCACTAGAAAGGTTGAGAACCACTGATCTAATGGGAAATTTTAGGGCATGAACTCCAGAAAAGTAGGATTATTATTCATAAAAAGTCAAAAAGGTTTTTTATTAGAAAAAGTAAAAAAAAGAAGGTCCAAGTGCAGAACTAAAACAATACATCGATATGGTTCCAGGCAATACATAGAATGATAGCAAAGCAAATCAGCACTTCTCTGTCAGTGGTGTAAACAGAAGACAGAACAGAGTTACAGACAAAAATAAACCAGACAGGGCAAAGTCTTCACCTAACTGGAAAGCTTATAGAAGTACACAGTGTGTTTATCTTCCATGTGTGTACATCTATAGACCAATCCTACACGAGGGATGGAGGAGGGAAGACATGTCCCTGTATGAGCCCTTCACATTGACACAGTAAGGGCCCACAGTAATGATCCGCCTCCATGTGTCCGTAAGCTCAGTGGGGATCGCTTCGTATATCCCCGTTGAGCCGTCGGATGACAGGGCCGTCTCCGCACACTGTGCAGGGACCACCCTGTTTTTTCTCCGCTCTCCCCTATGGGGGGGGGGGGGGGGGGGGAAATCGGATGAACACGGACAATGTATTCGTGTACATCCGATGATTAGCCACTTAAGGACCGCCTTCCGCACATTCACGTCGGCAGAATGGCACATCAACGTATATATACGTTGATTTTTGTACCCAGCCGTGGGTCGCGGGCGCACGCCTGCGACCCGGTCCGAAGCTCCAGGACCGCGGGACTCGCGGACCCGATCACCGCTGGAGCTGAAGAACGGGGAGAGCCGTGTGTACACATGGCTTCCCCGTGCTTCACTGTGGCCGCAGCATCGATCACGTCATCCGTTATAGGGGGACGTGATCGATGACATCACACCTACAGCCACACCCCCCTACAGTTGTGCACACGCCAAGCACTCAGTGCACACGCCAAGCACTCAGAAGTGGCCACTGCACACTCCATGCACTTATTTGTGACCTGTGCACACTTCATGTGTTTGGTGTTCACTCCATGCGACCGATGCACACTTCATGTGTTTTTCGGTGCACACTCCATGCAGACCGACTTACTCTTCATGCGCTCAGAGGACACTCAATGCAGACCGAGTCACACTATCAGCTCAGTGCACACTCCAAGCTCACTCCATGCGCCCACTGCACACTCCATGCGCCCACTGCACACTCCAAGCGCCCACTGCACACTCCAAGCGCCCACTGCACACTCCAAGCGCCCACTGCACACTCCAAGCGCCCACTGCACACTCCAAGCGCCCACTGCACACTCCAAGCGCCCACTGCACACTCCAAGCGCCCACTGCACACTCCAAGCGCCCACTGCACACTCCAAGCGCCCAGTGCACACTCCAAGTTCACTCCATGTGACCGAGTCACACTATGAGCTCAGTGCACACTCCAAGCGCTCAGTGCACATGCCAAGTGACCGCTGCACACTCCAAGCGCTCAGTGCACACTCCAAGCGCCCGTTGCACACGCCAAGTTCACTCCATGCGACCAGTGCACACTCCAAGTGACCAGTGCACACTCCAAGTTCACTCCATGCGTCCAGTGCACACTCCATGTGACCGAGTCACACTATGAGCTCAGTGCACACGCCAAGCGCTCAGTACACACTCCAAGCGCCCGCTGCACACTCCAAGCGCCCGCTGCACACTCCAAGCGCCCGCTGCACACTCCAAGCGCCCGCTGCACACTCCAAGTTCACTCCATGTGACCGAGTCACACTATGAGCTCAGTGCACACTCCAAGCGCCCGTTGCACGCGCCAAGTGACCGCTGCACACTCCAAGCGCTCAGTGCACGCGCCAAGCGCCCGTTGCACACGCCAAGTTCACTCCATGCGACCAGTGCACACTCCATGTGACCGAGTCACACTATGAGCTCAGTGCACACTCCAAGTGACCGCTGCACACTTCATGCGTTTGGTGTTCACTCCATGCGACCGTCCGTACAGCCCAGCCAGGTGTCCCCCCCCCGCCTCACCTCACTCCCCGCCGCCATATACCGCGGACTCGGGGCTGTCACCGGCTCTTCCTCCTTCTCACACTTCACCATGAACGCCATCCCGCTGCCGGACACCGGCACACGGCGACGGTACTTTCTTTTCGGTCGCATGCTCCGTCCTGAGCTGACCGAACAACGAGAAGTGCAGTCTGTACCGAGAAGACGGGGCTGAGGAGCGGGATCCCGGCATGCCTTGCGCTTCTCCTGGTGCTGAGGGATGCCGGGAAGTGTAGTCCTGAAGGGGGGGAAGTGGAACATAGAGGGCTCGTGAAGCTGAACTTCTCTCGGTAAATATAGTCTACTGCAAGCACGGGACCTGTACAGTTGTAGAGACTTCCCTTCAAAGTCTATACATAACTACACTTATCCTTTGTTGTAAACGTATCCATTATAAAAATAACTTTTTTTTCAGTTTGGTTACAATAAAGGAGACTTATAAACCCTGACAGTTTTTCTATTTTTGCAATGTGTGTCTTATGGTGGAGATTTCCCTTTACTTCCTGTCTCATTGACAAAACAGCAAGTGAGAAAAATAAAAAAACTCCTCCAAGGCGAGGGAATTTCCCGGGACGTACTAAACTGCATATTTTGGGATGATTGGATTATTGGCTGCAATACTGAGAACGCTCACTAGATGTCAGTGCACTTTATACACATATATATGGTAATCACTAATATTGTTTCTCAAAATATGTTATTCTTTCCTGCAGTGCTTGATACAATGTTGCAAGAAGCAGTTGCTAATGTACTGTGCGCTGTTTTTTAAGCAGCTGTACAACAGGATCATTGTAAATTATACTGAATTAATGGAAAAATTACATTTGACCTGTTTTTCATGGAAATATGGGTAGAATTATTATGTTAACTCCCAACAATTAAACTATTAAATCCATTTCTGATAATAATATGCATATAATTATTTTTCTATATGGGGATTATGGCTGGAATATTGGTTATAAATATACATGGGGATATATTAAATGCATTTCTGATAATAATATGCATATAATTATTTTTCTACAAGGTGATTATGGGTGGAATATTGGTTATAAATATGGTTGTCCCGATACCACTTTTTAGGACCAAGTACAAGTACCGATACTTTTTTTCAAGTACTCGCCGATACCGAATACCGATACTTTTTTTAAATGCATCCCCAAATGCAGCCATGTCCCCCACAAATGCAGCCATGTCCCCCACATATGCAGCCATGTCCCTCCAGCCATGTCCCCCACATATGCAGCCATGTCCCTCCAGCCATGTCCCCCACATATGCAGCCATGTCCCCCACATATGCAGCCATTTCCCCCCAGCCATGTCCCCCACATATGCAGCCATGTCCCTCCAGCCATGTCCCCCACATACGCAGCCATTTTCCCCCAGCCATGTCCCCCACATATGCAGCCATGTCCCCCACATATGCAGCCATTTCCCCCCAGCCATGTCCCCCACATATGTAGCCATGTCCCTCCAGTCATGTCCCCCACATATGCAGCCATGTCCCTCCAGCCATGTCCCCCACATATGCAGCCATGTCCCCCACATATGCAGCCATTTCCCCCCAGCCATGTCCCCCACATATGCAGCCATGTCCCTCCAGCCATGTCCCCCACATATGCAGCCATGTCCCTCCAGCCATGTCCCCCACATATGCAGCCATTTCCCCCGCAGCCATGTCCCCCCAGCCATGTCCCCCATACCTAACTGCCGCCGCCGCACGGGGAACATCACAGCTTTCATTTGAATAGCTGTTTTCCCCGCGCATATAAACACTCCCCCTTGCTCGGGATTGGACAGATCACGATCACCCATCCAATCCCGAGCAAGGGGGAGTGTCTATACGCAGCGGGAACACTACAGCTATTCAAATGAAAGCTGCGATGTTCCCGTAAGCTGTTTAACCCATGCTGCGGCGGCTTTCGATGCGGCAAATACTCGGTATCGGTCCCGATACCGATACTGGTATCGGAATCGGGACAACCCTAGTTATAAATATACATGGGGATATATTAAATGCATTTCTGATAATAATATGCATATAACTATTTTTCTATATGGGGATTATGGGTGGAATATTGGTTATATTATTTCTTTACATGGGGATTATGGATGGAATATTGTTTATAAATATACATAGGAATATATTAAACCCATTTCTGGTATGATTATGCATATCATAATTTTTTTCAATAGCAACAAATGGTGTAAATGTTATTAGCCATTCGGAGCGCTTTAAATGCCTTTATAGGTTACCACTTTAGGTTTACACAGGAGGTCTCGTGCTAGAATTACTGTCCGTGATCTGACGATTGTAGCGATACCTCAGATGTGCGAGTTGATCTTTGCTTGCATGTGTGCAGCGCTTACGCGTGCATTTGCTTTTGCGCATGAGCATCGAGTGCTTTAAAAATGTTATTCATTATTTTTTTTTCTTTTACACTGTCGCTTTAAATTTCATTTCATTTTTTTTAACACTTTTATTGCTGTCACAATGTAAACATACCATGTGACAATAATAGGCAGTGACAGAAACTGTTTTTGGAGACCGCAGAACTCTCCTCTGCCCTTAAAAGCATTTGTTCCCACCAATATTTGTGTGATAAAATGCTTTCCATTTTTAAAACGGGTCCCAGGGAAACCGAACGTAATGTATGCTAATTGCTTCATGTTTCCCATATCATAGAGGAGGGGAGAACTGTTCCGTTCTTTGTGATCAGCCTTTGGAAGCACTGGCTTCCTGGTGTGAAGAAAGCCTCTTGAGGGGGAAGGGGGCGAGCAGGAGTGTCAGAATGCCCACTAACACACAGCTCCTTTCTCTATCTGCAAAGTAGAGAGTGTCCTGATTTGCCTGCTCACCGCCTCCCCCCTTAAGAGTAGGGTGACCAGACATCCCCAGTTTCAGGGGACAGTCCCCTGATTGAGGACACTGTCCCCAGACCAAATCTGTCTCTGGTTTTGTCCCCAGATTGGATTTAATAGGGGGCAGGGGCAATTTCAAAGACAGTCAGTGCAGAAATAAAATAAAAAAAATAGAATTACACACCCCTGCTCCACCGTGCCCCTAGCATAGGGGGTTGTATTTTTCCCATTATCTGTGCCCCTTTCTGATGATCGTGTGCTGTACAGAGCGGAGGGAATATTTCTTCAGTTTTGGGTGCATGCCCATTCAGCTTCGCTCGCATGTTGTTCTGCCTTGGCTCAAATCCTGGCCAGCCACCTGCTTATCTACTTGCCTTCCCTGGCGGAGTGATCTTCCTCCGCTCCCCATCCAGTAGTAGCCGGGGCCCGAAGAGTAATGCCGCGCACACACGATCGTTTTTGGGCATCGTGTGAGGGCTTCACATCGTTTTTTCATCTTCTGAAAAACAACAAAAAAAATATTTAAATTTGCTGCATTTTTTCACGCCATTTTAAAAAATGAAGTTTTTCGGATTGTAAAAAATGATCGTGTGTGGGCTAAAACGACTTTTTAAACGCACGCATGCTCAGAAGCAAGTTATGAGACGGGAGCGCTCGTTCTAGTAAAACTACCATTCACAATGGAGTAAGCACATTCATCACGCTGTAACAGACAAAAAAGCACAAATCGTCTTTTACGAACAAAGAATCAGCTAAAAGCAGCCAAAAGGCGAATAGAACTTCGCCTTTAGAGTGCCGTCGTAAGTGTTGTATGTCGCCGCGCTTTGTTCATCATTTTTCAAAAACGATGGTGTGTGGGCAACATCGTTTTTAATGATTAAGTTGGAAAACAACGTTTTTTTTCATTTAAAAGATTTTATTGGTATTTCAGAATAAATAACATAGTAAACATATAATTAAATGTAGATAAAATAAAGTAACATAGGTAGCAGAATTGTAATATCAAATGAGAGAAAACAAGAATAGCTACAACATCAGTACATATTTTTGTTTAAAATTAAAGTAAATGTTAACTTATACATCAATAGTTTTCGAATTTTGGGGCAACAAAAACATGCTGAAAAACGACCGTGTGTACGACTTGAGAGGCTGTGAGGCGGGCAGAGAGTCGCTGATTGTTGCCATTACTAGTAAAGATAAAATATGTCCCCAGATTTTATTTTACCACTTAAGACCCGGACCAATATCCAGCTAAAGGACCCAAGGTGATTTACAATTTGGCACTGCGCTGTTTTAACTGGTAATTGCGCGGTCATGCAATATTGTACTGAAACAAAATTTGCGTCCTTTTCTTCCCACAAATAGAGCTTTCTTTTGAAGGTATTTGATTGCCTCTGCGATTTTTATTTTTTGCGATATAAACGTAAAAAAAATCGCAATAAGCGTATTGGTTTTCGTAAAAGTTATAGCGTCTACAAACTAGGGTACATTTTCTGGGATTTACACAGCTTTTAATTTATGACTACCCATCTCATTTCTTGAGGTGCTAAAATGGCAGGGCAGTACAACCCCCCCCCCCCCCAAATGACCTCATTTTGGAAAGTAGACAACCCAAGGAAACTGCTGAGAGGCATGTTGAGTCCATTGAATATTTTTTTTTTTGTCCCAAGTGATTGAAAAATGACAAAATAATGACAAAAAATAATTTTTTTTACAAAACGTTGTCACTAAATTATATATTGCTCACACATGCCATGGGAATATGTAGAATTGCACCCCAAAATACATTCTGCTGCTTCTCCTGAGTACAGGGATACCACATGTGCAAGAATTTTTGGGAGCCTAGCCGCGTATGGGACCCCGAAAACCAAACACTGCCTTCAAGATTTCTAAGGGCATACATTTTTTATTTCACTCCTCACTGCCTATCACAGTTTCGAAGGCCATAAAATGCCAAAATAGCATAAAATCTCCCAAATGACCCCATTTTAGAAAATAGACACCCCAAGCTATTTGCTGAGAGGCATCGTGAGTATTTTACAGCTCTCATATGTTTTTGAAAATTAAGAAAGATTTTTTTTTTTTTCAAAACTTTGTGACAAAAAGCGAGATCTGCAAAATACTCACTAAACCTCTCAGTAAATAGCTTGGGGTGTCTACTTTCCAAAATGGGGTCATTTGGGGGGGGGTTTTGTGCCATCTGGGCATTCCATGGCCTCCGAAACACTGATAGGTAGTGAGGAGCGAAATCAAAAATTTACACCCTTAGGGCTCTGTCACACGGGGCGGATCAGTAATGATCCGCCCCGTGCACCTCTGTTTGCTCAGCGGGGATCGCTGAGTTGATCTCTGCTGAGCTGCCGGATGACAGGGCGGTCCCCGCACACTGTGCAGGGACCGCCCTGTCTTTTCTCCGCTCTCCCCTATGGGGAATCGGATGAACACGGACATCCGATCCGCCAGATGGAAGGAAAAGTAGGTTTTTCCTCCGGCATACTTTGGCGGATCGAAGCGAATCGGATGTCAGCGTACATGTCTCCGCTGACATCCGCGATCCCATAGGGATACATGTATGTCTGTTTTTCATCCGACAATGGATTGATAAAAAAAAACGGACATACAGAACGTCTGTGTGAAAGAGCCTGAAAGGCGGTGATTGGATTTTGGGGTCCCGTACGCGGCTAGGCTCCCAAAAAGTCTCACACATGTGGTATCCACGTACTCAGGAGAAGCAGCAGAATGTATTTTGGGGTGTAATTTCACATATGCCCATGGCATTTTTAAGCAATATATCATTTATTGACAACTTTGCGCAAAAAAAAATTAAATATATATTTATTTTTTCCCGCAACTTGTTTTAAAATATAAAATATTCCATGGACTCGAGATGCCTCTCAGCAAATAGCTTGGGGTGTCTACTTTGCAAAATGGGGTAATTTGGGGGGGTTTTAAATGGTCCTGGCATTTTATGCACAACATTTAGAAGCTTATGTCATACATCACCCACTCTTCTAACCACTTGAAGACAAAGCCCTTTCTGACACGGTTTTGTGTTGTTTTTTGCAAGAAAGTTAAGTTGAACCCCCAAACATTATATATTTTTTTTAAAGCAAAGGCCCTACAGATTAAAATTGTGGGTGTTGCATTTTTTTAAATGCATTTTTTGGGGAAAAAATAAACCTTTTTTTTTTTAAAGCACGACTAAAGCACACTATATTGCCCAAATTATTGATGAAATAAAAAAGATGATCTTAGGCAGAGTACATGGATACCAAACACGACATACTTTAAAATTGCACACAAACGCGCAGTGGCGACAAACTACATACATTTTTAAAAGCCTTTACAGGTTACCACAGAGGAGGTCTGCCCTTCGCGGTGATACCTCACATGCATGGTACAATTGCTGTTTACATATGACTCCAGACCGACGCTTGCGTTCGCCGTTGCGCAAGAGCAGGGGGGGGGGGGCGGCAGGGGTGCTTTTTTTTTTTTATTATTTAGCTTTTTTTTTTTTGTAAACTGTTCCTTCCATTTTATTAATTTTTTACCATTTTTATTGTTATCTCAGGGAATGTAAATATCCCTTATGATAGCAATAGTTAGTGACACAGGTACTCTTTTAAAAAAAAATGGGGTCTATTAGACCCTAGATCTTTCCTCTGCCCTCAAAGCATCTGACCACACCAAGATTGGTGTGATAAAATGCTTTCCCAATGGCGCTGTTTATATTCGGGGGGGGGGGGGGGCATTCCCTCCCACTGAATGTAAAAGCAGTCTGAAGGCTAATTAGCCACTAGGACTGCTTTTACATGAAAGCCGAGCGCTGGCTGAAAAGAATGATACCAAGATGATACCTAAACCTGCAGGCATCATCCTGGTATAACCATTCAAAGTCCAGCAACATACCAGTACGTTGATGGTTCTTGTTGGACATGTATTGTAATATTTTTTTCATGTAGTCTGTTGGCTAAAAGATTGATCGGTGGGTATGCCCACCATTAGAATACCTCCCTTCATCCACCACTTCTAATGATGGGCATACATGCACCATTTATATATGCCGAAGCATGGGGGCATCCTCCTGCAAAAAAGTTATGTCGCGTACACACGGTCAGACTTTTCAATGGGCAAGCCTCCGTAGGAATGTTGACCGTATGCACGCGGCATTAAGAGCAAAATCGCTCCTCCGCCCCTAATGCCCCCATGCTCCTACAGCACTGGAGTCACGGCTTTATATATCGTGGGAGCAAATGCTGTTGCTGTCAAGATAAATAAGTCTGCGCAACAGCTGAATGGCGTACCTGAAAACAGGAAAGTAAATTACATACCTGAAAAGCAAGCATGGAAAAACATAATAACAATAAAACTTTGCAGAATAGAATACAGTAAAAAAAAGAGCAGAACAATAGAGAGAGAATAGAGACGGAAAAAACAATAAAACGACAACTATTTTATTTATTTTTTTACTTAGAAAACGCTTCCAAAAAAAAACTGTTAGCGATCGCAGGGATCAGGCCTGTCTCTGCGAACGCTGCAGTTGTGTTTTGTAAGTGACAGTGATCGATCGATCGATACTGCACTTGGGTGGGTTGGGCTGGACTGGGCGGAGGGGCAAAACACAGGTGCTAGCGGGTATCTGTGCCGATTCCGCCAACAATGCATTTTTGAGTACCCTAAACTGCTGGGTATGCTAGTATAGATCTGATCAGATCAGGTATCGATCCGTTCAGATACTATACCACTAAGGGAGGTGTATGTTTTGCGCGTGGGTGTAAACGTTACTGGCACTAACCTGCGGCGATGCAGACCCTGACTGACGCTAACATTTTATTGATATCACCCGCCGGGCGATCAGGGGGTTAAACCTTTACTGGGTTATATACGGCGGGTGCCCTGATGCTATAAACAGCAAACTAACCAGCGTCAACCGTAACACTTATACGATGCCCTGATCCCGGCACTGAGGCTTTATGGCGTTATTCGATATCCAATCGAACCCGCAGATTCAGATATGGTACGGTGATCCGTCGCGCTGGTAGTCTCACTGGCCGGCGTACGTTCTACCGTCGAAGTAACGTGAATTCGGAGATGGATCGAAAATCCGTCGCACTGCTAGTTTCGATAGCCGGCGTGCGTTCCACCGTCGAAAACCAACGGACCCGGAAGTCGGAAGTGGTAGGGAAAAGCGTGACTGGTTAGCGCCTCGACGTACGTTTCGTTATTACGTCATCAGGAAGCGTAACCAGTCACGCTGTGGAATTGTATTTAACCCAATGGCCTATTGAGATTGATAGGGGAACTAGCCAATCGGATATGAAGCCTCGGTCCCGCTATCATACACCATACAATTATGTATACCAACAACACCTACGAGATGCTGCGCTGGCAAATCAATTGGCAATAATGTCATATACATCCAGTGTACTACATACATGCACTATTCTTACTCCATGGTATATAATATTAAATACATGTTACAATGCCAATATAGCGGTATATTTAAAATAAATTAATATTACTTTCCAACGTATTACAATTGGAATTACAATTCAAATTAAAAAAATATATAACTAAAACGTATAAAATAACAATTTAAAGTACCCCTGTGAGAAACCAGCATTGATATTAACTGACTCAATGTATGTTATATGCTGCTGCTGCTCTTACAACACCCATTACTACCAATCAGGTGTACTAGCTGTACTAATAGTTGATAATTAGTACTGTTGGTTGGAAAACTTATATACCAAAATTATACATATTCTATTCCAAAAAATGGTCCCTTTATTTGTTACTCAGGAAGCAATTGAGGTCTAGTTCTACATTCATGCCTTGGGGTTGCATGGCACGTAGGCGATGTATCCATAAAGTCTCATTTTGGGATACCGCCTTTGTGAGATCTGAACCTCGCCAATGACTAGTTACTCTATCTATCCCATAGAACGTCATTTGTCGAGGGTCTTTATTATGACAAAGGTCAAAATGTTTTGAAACACTATGGTTGGGATAGCCATTTATGATATTTGCCACGTGCTCATTGATACGCACTTTGAGTTCTCTAGTAGTGCGCCCTACATACTGTAAGTGACAAGGGCACTCGATGACATATGTCACAAACCTAGAATGACAGGTGATAAGTGGTTTGATTTTGAATTCTTGCTGTGTGACATTAGATTTAAACTGGAGTTTTTTCTTGCCCTGTCTCTTTGATGTTTTACAAGATCTACACCTAGTGCAATAATAGAAACCAGGAGTATCCAGGAAAGTGAGAGGTTTTTCTGGGGGGTCTGGTACATTACGTGCTACCATATTTCTCAACCCGGGGGCTTTGGTGTAAATAAATTTTGGTTTGGCTGGTAGTACTGTAGCCAAATCATTATCTTTCAATAATATTGGCCAAAATTGTTTAATGATTTTTTCCACACTCTTATATTCTCTATGGAACCCTGTCAGGAATGTTAACTCTCCATGAAAGGGAGCCCTAGTTTTTGGTGCTAACAAAACTGGCCTTTCCATTGCCATTACTTCTTTTTTCGTAGTCTCAAGATTTTGGGCATTGTACCCCTTTTCCACAAATTTGTCTACCAACATATTTGCTTGTACGTCGAAATCAGTAATCTGGTCACAGTTGCGGCGTATGCGCATTAGTTGGCTTTTGGGGACACCCCCTAGCCATTTTGGGTGGTGGCAGCTGGAAAGTGCGACATAACCATTCCGGTCTGTCGGTTTAAAGTAGGTTTTAGTACTGATTAGGTTACCTCTTTTTGTTAGCGTAAGATCCAGATAATTAATAGTAGATAAGTTGAATTCTGCTGTAAATTTTAACTCATATTGGTTGTTGTTCATTGCCATTATGAAGTTCTCCAAGGAGGGTAAATTCCCATCCCAAAACAGTATAATATCGTCGATATAGCGTTTATAGTACAGGAGAGCTTTGTTTTCCTCTTTATATATAGTTTCCCTTTCCCACCTATTTAGAACCAAATTGGCTACACTCGGCGCGTATCTAGCGCCCATGGCGACTCCTTTTGTTTGGTTATAATACTTATTCTGCGCCCAAAAATAATTGTTGCCCATGGCCTGTTTCAAGCCCTGTACTATAAACTGGATTTGAATCGTTTGAAGATCAGTGCCTGTTTCTAAAGATTCGGTGACTGCTATAATAGCATCTGACTGCTTAATATTTGTATACAGGGATTCTACATCCACTGTTACTAACCGTGTATCCGTGGTTACCCGTATTGTAGCTAGTGCATTTATCAACTGGGTACTGTCCTTCAAATACGATTGGCCTTTTTGTACTAGTGGTTGTAAAAATTGATCGAGGTATTCACCCAGTCTGGAGTAAAGTGACCCGATACCACTAACAATGGGTCGGCCTGGAGGGTTGGTATTGTTTTTATGAATTTTTGGTGCAATGTACAGTACCGGAGTACGTGGTACCTCAGGCACTAGATATAGTGCTTCTTTTGGGGTAAGAATAGTTTTTGAGACTCCTTCTTCGACCCAAGTTTTTAGTTGTGCTTTTAGTCTACATACTGGGTCACCTAATAAAGGCGTATAGGTGTTGGTATCATCCAGCAGCCGCTGGACTTCCTTGTAGTAATTTTCTTTCGTGAGTACTACCACACCCCCCCCTTTGTCTGCAGTACGCACCACTATGTTTTTATTCTTCTCTAATTTTGTAATACCTTCCCTCAACAGTCTATTGGGTTTGGAATTTTTGGTGTCTAAAGATCTAATTTCTTCCTGCACCATATTCCTAAATACCTGTATGTGATGATGTGTGCCCTTTTTGGGATTAAAGGTGGAGTTATTTTTTAAAGTAGTATGTTGATACCCCGTAGTGTCAACCTGAGTGGTATTCAGGGTTTGTTGAGCAAAATGTTTTTTAATATTCAACTTTCTAACAAATTTTTCCACATCGATAAATACCTCAAATTTATCCATGTGCTTATCTGGTGCAAATTTCATACCTTTTGAAAGTACTTCCAATTCTGCATTGGTAAAGTCAATTCCCGCTAGGTTATAGATCCCCTCATTTAATCGTCTCGTGGTCTTTTTCTTTCGGGTTCCCCCTCTCTTACCTCTTTTTCTATGTTTTTTACAAGCTGGTGAGGGACGGGACTGGCAATTTTGTACGGCTCTTTGGGGAGGGGGGGAATGGAGAGGCTGGAAAGAGCCGTACAAAATTGCCAGTCCCGTCCCTCACCAGCTTGTAAAAAACATAGAAAAAGAGGTAAGAGAGGGGGAACCCGAAAGAAAAAGACCACGAGACGATTAAATGAGGGGATCTATAACCTAGCGGGAATTGACTTTACCAATGCAGAATTGGAAGTACTTTCAAAAGGTATGAAATTTGCACCAGATAAGCACATGGATAAATTTGAGGTATTTATCGATGTGGAAAAATTTGTTAGAAAGTTGAATATTAAAAAACATTTTGCTCAACAAACCCTGAATACCACTCAGGTTGACACTACGGGGTATCAACATACTACTTTAAAAAATAACTCCACCTTTAATCCCAAAAAGGGCACACATCATCACATACAGGTATTTAGGAATATGGTGCAGGAAGAAATTAGATCTTTAGACACCAAAAATTCCAAACCCAATAGACTGTTGAGGGAAGGTATTACAAAATTAGAGAAGAATAAAAACATAGTGGTGCGTACTGCAGACAAAGGGGGGGGTGTGGTAGTACTCACGAAAGAAAATTACTACAAGGAAGTCCAGCGGCTGCTGGATGATACCAACACCTATACGCCTTTATTAGGTGACCCAGTATGTAGACTAAAAGCACAACTAAAAACTTGGGTCGAAGAAGGAGTCTCAAAAACTATTCTTACCCCAAAAGAAGCACTATATCTAGTGCCTGAGGTACCACGTACTCCGGTACTGTACATTGCACCAAAAATTCATAAAAACAATACCAACCCTCCAGGCCGAACCCATTGTTAGTGGTATCGGGTCACTTTACTCCAGACTGGGTGAATACCTCGATCAATTTTTACAACCACTAGTACAAAAAGGCCAATCGTATTTGAAGGACAGTACCCAGTTGATAAATGCACTAGCTACAATACGGGTAACCACGGATACATGGTTAGTAACAGTGGATGTAGAATCCCTGTATACAAATATTAAGCAGTCAGATGCTATTATAGCAGTCACCGAATCTTTAGAAACAGGCACTGATCTTCAAACGATTCAAATCCAGTTTATAGTACAGGGCTTGAAACAGGCCATGGGCAACAATTATTTTTGGGCGCAGAATAAGTATTATAACCAAACAAAAGGAGTCGCCATGGGCGCTAGATACGCGCCGAGTGTAGCCAATTTGGTTCTAAATAGGTGGGAAAGGGAAACTATATATAAAGAGGAAAACAAAGCTCTCCTGTACTATAAACGCTATATCGACGATATTATACTGTTTTGGGATGGGAATTTACCCTCCTTGGAGAACTTCATAATGGCAATGAACAACAACCAATATGAGTTAAAATTTACAGCAGAATTCAACTTATCTACTATTAATTATCTGGATCTTACGCTAACAAAAAGAGGTAACCTAATCAGTACTAAAACCTACTTTAAACCGACAGACCGGAATGGTTATGTCGCACTTTCCAGCTGCCACCACCCAAAATGGCTAGGGGGTGTCCCCAAAAGCCAACTAATGCGCATACGCCGCAACTGTGACCAGATTACTGATTTCGACGTACAAGCAAATATGTTGGTAGACAAATTTGTGGAAAAGGGGTACAATGCCCAAAATTTTGAGACTACGAAAAAATAAGTAATGGCAATGGAAAGGCCAGTTTTGTTAGCACCAAAAACTAGGGCTCCCTTTCATGGAGAGTTAACATTCCTGACAGGGTTCCATAGAGAATATAAGAGTGTGGAAAAAATCATTAAACAATTTTGGCCAATATTATTGAAAGATAATGATTTGGCTACAGTACTACCAGCCAAACCAAAATTTATTTACACCAAAGCCCCCGGGTTGAGAAATATGGTAGCACGTAATGTACCAGACCCCCCAGAAAAACCTCTCACTTTCCTGGATACTCCTGGTTTCTATTATTGCACTAGGTGTAGATCTTGTAAAACATCAAAGAGACAGGGCAAGAAAAAACTCCAGTTTAAATCTAATGTCACACAGCAAGAATTCAAAATCAAACCACTTATCACCTGTCATTCTAGGTTTGTGACATATGTCATCGAGTGCCCTTGTCACTTACAGTATGTAGGGCGCACTACTAGAGAACTCAAAGTGCGTATCAATGAGCACGTGGCAAATATCATAAATGGCTATCCCAACCATAGTGTTTCAAAACATTTTGACCTTTGTCATAATAAAGACCCTCGACAAATGACGTTCTATGGGATAGATAGAGTAACTAGTCATTGGCGAGGTTCAGATCTCACAAAGGCGGTATCCCAAAATGAGACTTTATGGATACATCGCCTACGTGCCATGCAACCCCAAGGCATGAATGTAGAACTAGACCTCAATTGCTTCCTGAGTAACAAATAAAGGGGCCATTTTTTGGAATAGAATATGTATAATTTTGGTATATAAGTTTTCCAACCAACAGTACTAATTATCAACTATTAGTACAGCTAGTACACCTGATTGGTAGTAATGGGTGTTGTAAGAGCAGCAGCAGCATATAACATACATTGAGTCAGTTAATATCAATGCTGGTTTCTCACAGGGGTACTTTAAATTGTTATTTTATACGTTTTAGTTATATATTTTTTTAATTTGAATTGTAATTCCAATTGTAATACGTTGGAAAGTAATATTAATTTATTTTAAATATACCGCTATATTGGCATTGTAACATGTATTTAATATTATATACCATGGAGTAAGAATAGTGCATGTATGTAGTACACTGGATGTATATGACATTATTGCCAATTGATTTGCCAGCGCAGCATCTCGTAGGTGTTGTTGGTATACATAATTGTATGGTGTATGATAGCGGGACCGAGGCTTCATATCCGATTGGCTAGTTCCCCTATCAATCTCAATAGGCCATTGGGTTAAATACAATTCCACAGCGTGACTGGTTACGCTTCCTGATGACGTAATAACGAAACGTACGTCGAGGCGCTAACCAGTCACGCTTTTCCCTACCACTTCCGACTTCCGGGTCCGTTGGTTTTCGACGGTGGAACGCACGCCAGCTATCGAAACTAGCAGTGCGACGGATTTTCGATCCATCTCCGAATTCACGTTACTTCGACGGTAGAACGTACGCCGGCCAGTGAGACTACCAGCGCGACGGATCACCGTACCATATCTGAATCTGCAGGTTCGATTGGATATCGAATAACGCCATAAAGCCTCAGTGCCGGGATCAGGGCACAACCTGAGTAAGCAGCCATTTGGCATGTTACTTTTTAATTATATTTTAATAAACAGTACTTCACTATGATTGCTCTTCTGTTCCTATTTATATGAATGCTGGATCATCTGAACGTGCCTATCTGGATCATTCTGAGTCATCCTATTGACACAAGCAGTTTATGACTTCTTTTTTAATTAAAAGAGTCTACTATTATTGGTAAGGAGCCATTTCTATTGATCTCACCGGGTGCAAATATATGGTGGAAGTTCCAGAACTGCAATATTTACGTCTTTGTTTGAACCGAGAATCACTATTGGGTGCTTATGTAGCACTATTTGGACTTAATTTATTATTTAATATTTTTTGGTTTTTTCATCGTATGGACACTTCACTAATAATATATGTTTTTCTAAGAGATTGCACATTTTAATGTATATATATATACACTTAATTTGCATTGATTTTGTGTTATCAGCGCCCCTTCACTTTCGATTCTATTTGTATTTTCACACTCTGAAAAAATTTTTAGGTGGCAGCTTTTAAACTGGTATATTTAATTTATTTAGGTTTAATTACATTTAATTCTACCCTCTTGTTGGGAGAACTAACATTGTTCTGTGGCGCAAATTATACACATTTTTCCCACTTATACGATGATCACTGGTGAAAGGGTTAACTAGGGGGCAATCAGGGGGTTAAAACCTTTGTTAGGTAATATATGGGGGTACCTGACGCTTTATAAAAACCTGGCGGCGAAACTAAATAACGAAATAACTAACTGGCTAAACAGCATCACCAGTGACACTTATACGGTGATCACTGGTGAAAGGGTTAACTCTAGGGACAATCAGGGGGTTAAAACCTTTATTAGAAAATGTATGGGGGTACCTAACGCTATAAAAACCTGGCGGCGAACCTCAAAAAATAACTAGCTACCTAGCGGCACCAGCGACACTAATACAGCGATCAGAAAAACGATTGCTTAGTGACACTGGCAATAGGGGGTGAAAGGATTAACCAGGGGGGTGATCAAGGGGTTAAACCTTTATTGGGGGGTAGGGGGCTACCCTGGACCTAAAGGGGCCTAACACTAACTGCCTTGACACTTTTTACTGTCACAACTGACACTAAATGCAGTGATCAGAAAATAAATGATCACTGCAATCAGTGACACTGTGACAGGGGGCTGGGGGGGGGGCAATCTGGGTGTGCCTATGTGTACAGTGTGTCAGTGTGCTGTTGTGCAACTCACTGTGTGATGTCTTCTCTCCTCTCGCCGGACGAAAATACCGGCAGGAGGAGAGATGACATCACTTCCTCTGCCTGTGTTTACATTACACAGGCAGAGGAAGTCCACAGGCGGAAGGGGATTGGCTGGGAGCGATCGCGAGAGGGTGACCAGAAACGAACACCCGGATCGCTCCTACAGCAACCACCGCATGTACCGGGGGGGGTCCCGATCGGACCCCCGACCCACGTCTAGGCAGGCACGTACAGGTATTCTGCCGACGTAGATGTACATGCGGCAGTCGTTAAGTGGTTTAGATTAAAAAACTTTCTCCCTTTACAACCCCTTTAACTTTGTAAAGAATACCCAATCGTGTACATGGGAAAAAACAGTATTTTTTCTTGCACATGATTGTATGATGGAAGTTAGTAGAGCTGCACCTTACTCACTACTTTGTTTGCTAAAATGAACAGTCTCTTTGCCTTTAATAAACAAAATTCTTATTGTCCGCCGCAGCAAACTGCTATCCATGTTACTTATCCTCCTCCTTGGAGGTTTCAGAAGCTAAACTGGAGTCAGTATCAGTGAGCTTAGGCATTGCTGGATCCACATATCGGCCAGCCAGTGAGCTTTGGTTCTGCAGTGTCCGGCACATACAGGACACCAGATCCAGGCTCCTTGATTATGCTGCCTGCAGTCTTGAGGATCCTCTAGGACAGGGGTGTCAAACTCAATGTCATCATGGGCCGCATTAGCATTATGATTGTCCTCAAAAGGGCCGGTTGTATCTGTAAGATTAGATGTCCAGCGCATCCCCTCCCCTTACATTAGATGTCAAGAGCTACCACACCATCAAAGTCGAGTCCCCCACTCTCCCGTACATCAAAGTGCACCCCCTTTCCTTATGCTGCTGCTGGGAAGAAGCTGGATACATTGCTTGAAAGCAGAAAGTAGGGTTCTGGAGGAGTACCAGAGGAGGGCTGGAGCTCTCCTGCAGCTGCAGGAGAGGTGCGAGGGCCACATGAAATGGCCTGGAAGCTCTATGGCATTGCAACAGCACAATCTCTCAGAGTCCTCCAGCTGGGAATCGTGACAATGCTTTGTTCAATGTTCTTCAGGTCAGAGGCACCTGTACCTTCACCGACTCCCACTACACAGAGCTGCCTGTCAGATCCTGGCAGCTTTTGTCCTACAGAGCCTGCACTTCTGTGCCTAGGACTTCTGCCATGTAGACCTCAACCAAATTGTCTTCCTACTCCTCCTCATCAGCAGTCAGCACATGCAGAACCCTAAGAGCTTCAGCATAGCGACAGGGAGCATTGGGGTTTAATGGACACTTGGGTACACTAGGGGCAGTTACCTACTGTTTATGCAGGCTTTCCACAACTGTGGCAGCCAGGGCCGGACTTACCATTGGGCTTGACTGGGCTCAAGCCCATGGGCCCCGCCCAATAGGGGGCCCCTCTAAAAAGGGCCCCGGACAGCAACCCCTACATTTTTTATTTATTTTTTTATAAAAAAATATGTTTTTTTATATATTTTATATATATATATTATATATATATATATATATATATATATTATTATTAAAGGGCCCATAGGTCTCCAGGGCCCCTGGATGGCAACCCCCCCCCCCTTTTTTATAAAAAAAAATACATTTATATATATATATATATATTTATTTTTTATTAGAGGGCTCAGAGGTCCCCAGGGCCCCATGTGGCAACCCCCCCTTTTTTTATTGTTTTTTATAAATGTTTATTTTTTTAATTTTGTTTATATTTTTTTGTTTTTTATTTAAAGGCCCAGAGGTCCCCAGGGCCCCCGGATGGCAAACTCACTTTTTTATGTATTTTTTATAAATGTTTATTTTTTTTTATTTTTTTTAGGGGTCTGGAGGTCCCCAGGGCCCTGGATAGCAACCCCCACTTTTTTATTTCTTTTTTTATAAAAGAAATATGTTTTTTTTATATATTTTTATATAAAAATTTACATTTTCTTTATATATTTTTATTAAAGGGCAAAGAGGTTTATTTGTTTTATTTTTTATTAAAGGGCCCAGAGATCCCCAGGGCCCCGGATGGCTACCCCCCTTTTTATATATATATATATATTTTTTTTTTCTTTATTTCTTCATTTTTTTGTAAAGGCCCCCCCTGCTTCTCAATTTGCGGCAGCGCCCCTGCTTCTCAATTTGAGGCGGCAGCACCCCCCCCCCCCCGGTGCTCCAGGGGGCCCATGCCTTAAGCTGTGTAAGGGGCCCTAAATTTCTGATGGCGGCCCTGCGCATACCTCCCAACACGCACAGAATCTGCGGGACTTTCCGCTTCTTCCTGCAGTCCCGCAAAAGGGTTAATTTTCCCGCACTGCAATAGGAGGCAGCATGGAAGCAGGAGGAACCGGAGCGCTGTGTGGAAGACTGTGGCTGCTGAAGGGAAGAAAGCCGACAGTCGGGCTAATGATGACAGTCTGTGGCTCTGGCTGTCGGCACAGGTGAGAGGCACTCCCCCCTACGCTGAACAACTGCAAAACCTCCAGGGGGAACAGGAGCGGTGTGGGGATGTCTACTGAAGGGAAGAGAGCCGACACATTCCATGCATCCATGCACAGATTAATTAGAGTCAGCCCCCCCCCCCGCTCAACAACTTTAATGCGCACCCCCCGCTCAACAACTTTAATGCACAGCCCCCGTCCAACAACTTTAATGCCCCCCCCCGCTCAACGACTTCAATTTGCCCCCCTGCGCTCAACAACTTTAATGCGCACCACCCCCCGCTCAACAACTATTCCCCCCTCGCTCCAGGGGGCCCCTTCAACACTCAAGCCCAGGGGCCCCCACCACCCTAAGTCCTGCCCTGGTGGCAGCAATCTCCTTTTTTAATAGGCATCCTTAGTATGTCCAAAGGTATGACAGGAATAGCAGCACTTTGGCTGTGTGAGATAATAATAAAAAAAAAAAAAACAGGTAGCTTTGAGAAGCATGCTCTTAGCAGTCCGGGGCTGAAGTGGTTAAAGTTGGCTCCAATCCGACTTATACTTACTTTTACAGAGCTCCGCTGCTGCTCCTTCCTCTATCACCACTGTTGCAAAATAACAATGTTAGAGCTGATCGTATTTACCCACAAGGTCAATGCACTGAATCGTCAAATGTAGTCATTGGCTGCCCCATATCCAAAAACACCAGGTACCGTATTTATCAGGGTATAGCGCGCACCCCCAACCTAGAAGACAAAATCCTGAAAAAAAAAAAAAGAATATACTTACAGTTTAGATGCCCCTCGTCTGTGTCTTGCCCGGTGTCCATCGGCGGCCTTGTCCGGTCCGGCGTCCGTCTGCGGCCTCGGTGGTGTCCGCCTCGCTTCTCCCGCGCTGTCTTCGAGTCGAATCCCCACTTCCCACGCTTTGTTTGAATGCCGCCGCCAACATATACCGAGCGCAGTACACTCGGGCACGCTCGGCCACGCACGCATAGAGGCTAGGAGCGTGACCGCGAGTGAAACCGAGCCTGGCCGAATGTACTGCGCTCGGTATATGTCGGTGAAGGCATTCAAACTAAGCGCGGGAAGCAGGTATCGGCGTATATCGCGCAGCCACGATTTTCCCCTGGTGCATGGTATACGCCGATAAATACGGTATTTTGCAGTGGATGCTTCAGAAGCAAGAGCATTGGGAGGCACAGTGAAGGGGAGTATAACCGGGTTGGGGGGTGAAATTTAACGGGGTTGTAAAGGTACAATTTTTTTTCCTAAACAGCTTCCTTTACCTTAGTGCAGTCCTCCTTCCCTTATATTTTAAAATGTCCTTATTTCTTCTGAGAAATCCTTCCTCACTTCCTGTTCATCTGTCTGTAACTCCACACAGTAATGCAAGGCTTTCTCCCTGGTGTGGAGTGTCATGCTCGTCCCCTCCCTTGGACTACAGGAGAGAGTCAGGACGCCCACTAACACACAGCTCCTTTCTCTATCTGCAAAGTAGAGAGCATCCCGACTCTCCTGTAGTCCAAGGGAGGGGGCGAGCACGACACTCCACACCAGGGAGAAAGCCTTGCATTACTGTGTGGAGTTACAGACAGAAGAACAGGAAGTGAGGATTTCTCAGAAGAAATAAGGACATTTAAAAGCAAAATGGAAGGATGAGGTAAGTGGAGGAGGACTGCACTAAGGTAAAGGAAGCTGTTTAGGAAAAAAATTGAACCTTTACAACCCCTTTAAAGAGACATTGTCACTTTGCTCAAGGTAACAAACAAAGGTCTCTTTAATGCATTTTCCTATTAACACACAAGATAATAAGACAGCGTGAAGGGGACTTTGTTTTGCCTTGTTTATACTTTTAAATACAATTCTAGAATTTTTCATTTTCTATATAAAAAAAAAAAAAGACAGTTTGTCCTTTGGTGGACCAGCCTTTATCATCAAGCAAGGTCAGATTAACAAAAGAACAAGACTGCATTTGTACAAGGAACATTCCCTTCTAACATGCGTTGTACAACAAGTTCTGTATATCATCCTCGATAAACAGAGAGTTTTATCATTGCCCTAACTTTAAAGATAACATAATTACATATTTGGACTTTGCAGTCCTTTTTTGGTCTTAAAAAGAAATTGCAAATTTACATTTATAGGCAATCTATTTAGCATTTTTAGGGCACTTTAAAATGGACTTAAAGCGGATCTCCACCCCAAAGTGAAGATCCGCTGATCGGAACCCTCCCCCCCTCCGGCGTCACATTTGACACCTTTCAGGGGGGAGGGGGGTGCAGATACCTGTCTAAAGACAGGTATCCGCACCCACTTCCGGCCCGCAGTCTCGGGCAAAAGACGGGCTTTTCCCGTTGTGTGCTGGGAACTCTCAGCTCCCAGCACACAGCGGGAGCCAATCGCGGGCGCAGCGCGACTCGCGCATGCGCCGTAGGGAACCGGGCAGTGAAGCCGGAGCGCTTCACTTCCTGGTTCCCTCGCCGTGGATGGAGGGGGGAGCAGCAGGGTGACGAGCGATCGCTAATCCTCTGCTGCGGACGGCGCTGGACTCCAGGACAGGTAAGTGTCCTAATATTAAAAGTCAGCAGCTGCAGTATTTGTTGCTGCTGGCTTTTAATATTTATTTATGGTGAACCATCCGCTTTCTCCCAAACAACATTAACAATGTTTGATTGTTATGCTGCTAGCATTAGTAAATAGATAGGAAGGTAGAATATATTTACTTTTTTTAAACTTTTCTTTAATATTTCTTAAACTGGGCTTAAACTCTTGGTTGATTTTCACTTATATGTAAGCCTATATTAACCACTTCAGCTCCGGAGGATTTGTCTGCCCAATGACCGGGCCATTTTTTGCAATTTGTCACTCTGTCACTTTAACCACTCAAGCCCCGAGCCCCGAGCCCGTTTTTCAGATTCGGTGTTTACGAGACTAAAACATATTTTTTTGCTATAAAATTACTTAAAACCCCCAAACATTATATATATTTTTCCTAACACCCTAGAGAATAAAATGGCAGTCATTGCAATACTTTTTGTCTCACCGTATTTGCGCAGCGGTCTTACAAGCGCACTTTTTTTTGGAAAAAATGCCCTTTTTTAAATAAAAAAATAAGACAACAATAAATTTGGAACAATTTTTTTATATATTGTGAAAGATAATGTTACGCCGAGTAAAACGATACCCAACATGTCACGCTTAAAAATTGCGCCCGCTCGTGGCATGGCGTCAAACTTTTACCCTTAAAAATCTCGATAGGCGACGTTTAAAAAATTCTACAGGTTGCATTTTTTGAGTTACAGCTTCTGCACGCAAGCTCGTCGGGACGGGGCGCTATAAAAATATTTATTTATTTATATTTTACAATTTTTAACAATTCTTGTAATAGAAAAAAGCATGACAGGTCCTCTTAAAGCGGTGTTTCAACCGATTTTCGTTTTTTTTAAAGTTTTATGCTCCTCTTACCTCTGTTAATTAGCAGCCCGTGTGTCCTAATGTATTGGTCCCCAGGATGCGATTATACTGCCAAACGATATGTTTGATTTCAGTGTTCAGGCAGTTTTCATCTTGCTTCATGGCACGCTGGGCACGTTGAAGCCCAGCACTAATCATTTCCGGGATACGGCGGTGAATGCTGGCGTCCCAGCATGCACCGCTGTATCCCGCGCATGTCCTTTGCTGTGCTGTGTTGATGGCGAGCAGCGCCGTCAACACTTCACAGTTACCATGGCAACGGCCGGCGTCAATATGACCCGCCCCGTTGACCATAAAGACACTTGCCGAGTCACGTGACCGCGGTAATATCGCGGGATTTCATGAGAGATCGTCTCCTGGGAACATCACATCTAATTCCCAGGAGACTGAGCGCGTCGGGGGAAAGATAGGGACGCCCATTCATCCGCGGGGAGAGTTGATTGACAGGCCACATTGGAGAAAATATAAAGGTAAGCCTTTATAAAAATAAAAAAAATACCACCGATTTGTAATGGTCACTGGGAGACAGTAGTGCTCATAGAGAGTGAAATATTAGGGTGAACCTCCACTTTAAATATGAGATCTGGGGTCAAAAAGACCTCACATCTCATATTTAGGCTTAAATGCAAAAAAAAATAAAAAATTGAAACTGGGCGGGACTGACGTTTTGACGTCCCTTCCGCCCAGCAGAGCTATGGGAACGGGTGGGTGCCATGTTGGCCTCACTCGCATCCCCACACAGCAGCTGAGCGGACCCGATCGCCTCCGCCGCTACCGACGGCTACGATAAGCGGCGGAGGGCACGGGAGAGCGGCGGGAGGGGGGCCCTCTCCCGCCACCGATAACGGCGATCTCACGGCGAATCCGCAACGGAGACCGCCGTTATCGTTGACAGGACCGCCCACTGAAGAGATGGATATCTCGCTGCTGCTGCCGTTACCGAGATATCCATCTTTAAAGTGCCGACGTATAACGACGGTGGGCGGTCGGTAACTAGTTAACAGACAATTGCGTGGTAATGCGACGTGGCTCCCAAACAAAATGTACGTCTTTTTTTCCCACAAATAGCAGTAAAAAATATAGGTAGATGGCGCACGACTTAAAAAATGCAATCAAAAGAATTAATAATATAATTAACAATTAGTAGATCATAAGGTCCATGTCAATATCAAAGGAAAAAAATTATTAATTAGTAATAAATGACCATATAATGATAGTCCAAATAGATGACCATGCAAAAGATGGTCAAAATAAAAAGTCCCAAAAGTTCAATGTTTAATCCAGCAACACTAGTGGCAGCACAGTCCTGAGGCAGAAGCAGACTCTGAAAAATATATATAGACAAGAAGGACATGCGCCAAACTAAGTGTAGTAAATTAGGGATTTAATGAGGTGAAAATAGTAGTAAACAGTAGATTGGCTACTCACAAAACAGCTGATGAACCAGCGGATGCTGAGAAACGCGTCATCCCATTGGCTGGCCCGAGGTTCGACGTCACTTCCGGTCGTACGGCGATAGACTGCGCTTCATGCTGGAACGCATAGCGCGTCCTAACCAGGAAACACAGCTTCTGGATCCCCTGTCGCTTCTTCCAGGCTTCCCCAGGATGGGTCTCCATAACTCCCATGACTTGGCCAAGTCAGCCTGCCTGCAGATGTAAACGATCGTTGTGACCCTCGACCAGCCGTTAACCCCTGATGTGCCCTTGCTCTCAATTGTTTTGTGAGTAGCCAATCTACTGTTTACTACTATTTTCACCTCATTAAATCCCTAATTTACTACACTTAGTTTGGCGCATGTCCTTCTTGTCTATATATATTTTCCCACAAATAGAGCTTTCTTTTGGTGGTATTTCATCACCTTTTTATTTTTTTGGCTATAAACAAAAAAAGAGCGACAATTTTGAAAAAAAAAATAATATTTTTTGCTTTATGCTATAATAAATATTCCCCCCCCCAAAAAAAAAAGAATTTCTTTCTCAATTTAGGCTGATATGTATTCTTCTACATATTTTTGGTAAAAAAAAAAAAAAACGCAATAAGCGTACATTGGATTGGTTTGCGCAAAAGTTATAGCGTCTACAAAATAGGGGATAGATATACGGCGTTTTTATTAATATTTTTTTTTACTAGTAATGGCGGCGATCTGCGGTTTTTATCATGACTGCAACATTATGGCGGACACATCGGATACTGTAGGTGCTATTTTGGGACCAGTGTCATTTATACAGCGATCAGTGCTATAAAAATGCACTGATTACTGTGTATATGACACTGGCAGGGAAGGGGTTAACCACTAGAGAGCGAGGAAGTGATTAAGGAAGGGATTAAGTGTGTCCTAGGGAGTGATTCTAACTGTGTGGGGGCAAGGGCTACCAGTGACACAACATTGATCACTGCTCCTGATGACAGGGAGCTGTAGATCAGTGTCCTGTCACAAGGCAGACCAGGGAAATGCCTGTGACGATCAGGTGTCGGGCTTGAAGGCCAATTGCTACAGCAGTGGCAGGACAGGCAGTCACTTCTGGCAGATGATACAGGCTCCCATGAGGTGCAGAGTCCAAGTACTAGCTGGTGTTCCCCAGAGCTCCTAATGGTGGAGATGGATTTAGCTGCAAGCTAATACCAGGTCGCGGTCCTCAAGTTTGCCCCACCAGGATGTGAGCAAGCCGGGGTACAGTAGCCGATGAGCACACAAGGATGAAACAGCAGCGTGGTCAGTAAACAAGCCAAGGGATCAATCACGAGTGGTTGCAGGATGGGATCAGGCAGAAGAGTAGTCAATGAACAGGGAAAGGGTCAAACATGGGTGGTTGCAGATTGGGATCAGGCAGTGGAGTAATCCAGGAACAGGGCGAGGGTCAAACATGGTGGTAGCAGATTGGGATCAGGCAATTGAGTAGTCCAGGAACAGGCCGAGGGTCAAAAACAGGTGGTGGCAAGTACAAATGGCAGCAGAGCAGACAAATCGCAAGGCACTGGCTGGGAAGGCACACTAACCTGGCAAAGAGGAAGTGCTGAGACAAGGCTTATATAGGAAGTTTATGGGAGGAGCAAGGGGTTCAAGGTTCAAGGCAATCAAGACACCAAGCAGAGTAGTCCAACGAATCAGACTAGGTTTATCCAGCAGATCAGACAGGGAGCTGCCCAGCATCCCAGATAGCTCAATAGGAAGAGTTAATGCCAGACACAGAAGAGGTCCCAGGTTGAAGCCCAGGTCCTGACAATGCCTTGTTTACACAGGCATCTCCCTGTTCTGCAGCTCTGTGACACGATCACAGGACAACAGCAGACACTGAGTCTGCATGTCCAGCAGGTACGGTGCTTGCGGCAGGGGCATGCGTGTGCCGCCGGTGGTGCACGCGTGCCCACGCGGCAGGAAATTTAAAGTAACATAGCTGTACGTAGTTTTGCGCAGTGGTGCCATTCTGCCGACATATATCTGCAGGAGGCGGTCGGCAAGCGGTTAAGGCTTACCTTATAGGTGTAGCAAATATCTCCTAAACGTGCACCATTTAGGAGATATTTACTTGCAAAGCCATCAGTGATGTTTTGAAGAAACAGCATACCCATATACAAAGGACCCATATAAAAAGGCACTTGATTCCATTGATTCATCATTTTCTTTGCAACAGACCTGAGATTGTTTGCATCTCCCAATGCTGTGATATGTCTAAATATTACGTTTGTGAGTACAACCATTGCCGTCCTTTTTTTGGAATACATTTATTTTTGGTAATGCACTAGGTCAGGGGTGTCCAAACTTTTTTCAAAAAGGGCCAGATTTGATGAAGTAAACATGTGTGAGGGCCGACCATTTTGCCTGACATTCTTTGAACCATTAAAATTTGGTCTGAGTGTGTTCATCCGAGCATATAATACACGGCCCAACAAGAATTCTCTTGCCTTTGTGGCTGTGTGTGGTAAAGAGATGAGCTTGGGCGTGTTTGGATACACTGTATATATTTATTTTGTGGCCCCAACGAATCCCTGAGCGCTGCTCAGGACTAAGGATGAGCTTGGGCGTGTTATTTGGATATACCGTATTTATCGCGTATAACACGCACAGGCTTACCATTGCCATGAATGCAGCCTTACCATTGCAATCAATGCAGCCTTACCATTGCAATCAATGCAGCCTTACCATTGCAACCAATGCAGCCTCACATGTGCCAGGAATGCAGCCTCACATGTTCCAGGAATACAGTCTTACATGTGCCAGGAATACAGTCTTACATGTGCCAGGAATGTAGCCTTACATGTGCCACGAATACAGCCTTACCATTGCAATCAATGCAGCCTCGCATGTGCCATGAACGCAGCCTGATTGATGCCCATCTGCAGCCTCGGGGCAGACGAGTGCCGACAGATTACAAACAGGAGAATCTCTTGTTTACTCGGTTACCTCTTTAATACAAAGTCCCGCCTCCTATGATAGACAGAACAGTGGTCCAATGACATCCCAGGAGACTGGACTTCCTATTACAGACGCCGCTGAGTAAACAGGAGATTCTCTTCATGTAATCTGATGGCGCTCGTCCCGCCCCCTCCCTGTCCCCTCCGAGGCAGCGCTGATAAATACGGTATATATCTTTTGTGGCCCTGGGGGCCACAAACAATATATATATCCAAATCCCCAGGGGGGCCGTATTAAATCACCAGGGGGGCCGCAATTGGCCCGCGGGCCGGACTTTGGACATGCCTGCACTAGGTCGTTGCACCTTTCTTTTTTCTAAAAACTTGATTGCATTGTGGCATGGTTTTAGAAATCATACTAATAATCATAATATATTTCACACAATTGCATTAAAATCTACAGTAGGTTACATCAAAAGTGATATTTGCATCAAACTGCATTTCAGTACTACAGCCCGTGACGCCTCCATTATAATTAACTCCACCCTTTTCCTTCAAAGAGTAATCGGGGATCTTGAAGAGGTATCAGCAAGCAGAGACAAACTTAAAGTGGTAAGTCTCAAGGGGGCAGATTCAGATACAATTAGATTATCGTAGCGTTTCCCAAATACACTACGCCGCCGTTTTTTTACCTGGCTGTACGTGGAATCCAGGTAGATTTTGTCCAGTAAACGACGGCGGCGTAGTGTATTTCTCCCGTCGCAATCCATCTACGCGAGTAGGGGGCGTGAAGCATTTAAAATAGGCGCGTTCCCGCGGCGATCGAACTGCGCATGCACCGTTCGCAAATTTCCCGCCGTGCATTGCGCGAAATCACGTCGTTACGTCATTTTTTCTGGAGTAGCGTCATTAAGGAGATTCCTATTCCCGAACGAGTTACGTAAAAAAAAAAAAAAATATTTTAAATTCGACGCGGGAACGACGGCCATACTTAACATGGGCTACGCACCGTTAGACCAGCAAAAAGCTGGTCTAACAGTACGTATAAAAAACGAAAGCGATTGCGAAGACCGCTCGTATCTTCGTGGATCGCCGTAAAAACTCATTTGCATATCCCGACGCATGAAAACGACGCAAACTCCTCCCAGCGGCCGCAAAAATATTGCAGCGTAGATCCGAAGGCTTACGAAGACGTAAGCCTCTCGGATCGAAGCCCGAAGCCGCCGTATCATGGTTTGAGGATTCAAACTAGTGATACGGCGCGCAAAATTTGAAATTACTCCTGTCTAACACCAGTTAGACAGGCGTAATTGCTCTGTGAATCTGGGCCAAGGTTTCTATGCATTAAGGTGATAAACCTTCTGTGCTGCAGCTGCCCCCCCAGGCCCATCCCGCCTTTTTTTATATCAAATCAATTTTTTTTATGTTTTGTTATTGCTTATTCCATACAAAAATATAA
This sequence comes from Rana kukunoris, assembly GCA_029574335.1. Lineage (NCBI taxonomy): Eukaryota > Metazoa > Chordata > Amphibia > Anura > Ranidae > Rana > Rana kukunoris. The sequence continues at coordinate 63,141,440 of CM056056.1, forward strand.
ATCAACAAAAGTTAATCATAGAAAATAAATACAATCTTTTCATTTAGTTACTTTCTAATTCCATTTATATTGCACCATTCTCCTCCTCTCAAGTTGAAATATATCAGTCTCCTCCTGCCCTCCCGTCTAAGCGCCGCTGGTTAGGCGTTACCTAGAATCAATCCACAGTAATAAAAAAGAAAAAGAAAAAAGATGACAGAGACCGTCTAAATATGAGATCTGAGGTCTTTTTGACCCCAGATCTCATATTTATGAGGACCTGTCATGCTTTTTTCTATTACAAGGGATGTTTACATTCCTTGTAATAGGAATAAAAGTGATACATTTTTTTTATTTTTTATTTCAGTGTAAAAAATTATAAACTAAATTAAAATAAATAAGAAAACAACATTTTTTTTTTTTAAATGCCCCGTCCCGACGAGCTCGCGCACAGAAGCGAACGCATACGCGAGTAGCGTCCGCATATGAAAACTGAGCGAGAGCGAGAGAGCGAGAGCAATAATTCTAGCCCTAGACCTCCTCTGTATCTAAAAAAATGCAACCTGTAGAATTTTTTAAACGTCGCCTATCGAGATTTTTAAAAAGTTTGACGCCATGCCACGAGCAGGCGCAATTTTTAAGCGTGACATGTTGGGTATCATTTTACTCGGCGTAACATTATCTTTCACAATATATAAAAAAATTGGGCCAAATTTATTGTTGTCTTATTTTTTAATTCAAAAAAGTGAATTTTTTCCAAAAAAAGTGCGCTTGTAAGACCGCTGCGCAAATACGGTGTGACAAAAAGTATTGCAATGACTGCCATTTTATTCTCTAGGGTGTTAGAAAAAAATATATATAATGTTTGGGGGTTTTAAGTAATTTTCTAGCAAAAAAAAACGGTTTTAGTCTCGTAAACACCGAATCTGAAAAACAGGCTCGGTGGTCAAGTGGTTAAACTGAAGGGTGCAAAATTGTGCAGCTCTGCATAGAAACCAATCAACTTTCACTTTTTTTTTCAAAGCTTAATTGAACAAGCTGAAGTTAAAAGCGGATTGGCTATCATGCACAGCTGGACCAGATTTTGCACTCTCCAGTTTTATCAAATCAACCTCATTATGTACATGACCTTGCATGATAAAAAAACACAAATATTTGGAATAGAAATTATTTCTCTGGCCAAAGTCTCCAATAAAAAAGTTACTTTTTGTAACTAAGTTAATTATGTAACAATTCACCATTTCAAGGCTGGAGACTGTTTCTTTCTAGAAAGCACTCACCACCACCTACAAGTCAGATAACACATAAAGGGCTGTAGAGCAAGCTGGAAGATTCCGGCAATACAATAAAATAAACAGGATCAAATCATTCAATACTTCAGTTAATCATTAAAGGATCACTATAGGAAACATTTTTTTTACCTTTACCTTAATGCAGTGCTGTTTTCATGTTCTCATTGTTCGTTTTTGCTTTGAAGTAGCTGTAATACTTCTCTGATCTCCACACTTCCTGCTTGTCTGGCTCCTTATGAAAAATCTCATGGCAGATTTTCACTGTGGTCCAAGCTGTGTGTCAAAAACTCCTCAGAACCATCAGATTCATTTAAAAAACAAAACACTGCCCTGGGATTCAATTTAAAAACAAAACACTGCCCTGGATTCGTTTGTTTTTGTTCTGTCTCTCTTTCTACTTCACATAAACACAAAACCATCTATTTTTTATCTATTTTTAATCATTTTTAAAAGGAATCAGTTAACGTTTATGTCTCTATACCCTGTAAACAGTCATTTCAGCAAAAATTTTGTTTTCCTTTAGTGATCCTTTAAAGCGGAGCTCCACCCAGTATAACAACATTTTACAATGTTGTTTGAAAAAAAAAAAAAAAAAAAACCTGAAAAAAAAAAAAAAAAAATACTCACCCGAAATAGCTGTTGCTATGCGGAAGTCCGTAATCTGCCTCTTCCTAATCCGCGGTGTGTTTTCTTCTTCTCCTTCTCCTTGTGAATGGGTGCGCTGCTTCCTGGGAACTGTGTGTGTTCTCAGAGAGCAGCGCGCCCATTCACAAGCCAGCGTGAGACTCGCGCAGGCACAGTAGGAAACGGGCAGTGAAGCCGTACGGCTTCACTGCCTGTTTCCCATATTGTGAATGGCGGCGCGGGACCCGGAGCGATCGTGGGACCGGCATCGGGGGGGCCCATCAGCGCGGGCGCCTAGGACAGGTAAGTGTCTTTATTTAAAGTCAGCAGCTACACTGTTAGTAGCTGCTGACTTTAAATTTTTTTTTTACCGTGGCTGGAGCTCCGCTTTTAAGCCTTGATTCACACTTTGCAGTGCAAATTCACTGCAGATTCCACACTGCATCAAAATCGCAACCCGTTAATGCGAACTGATTGTGGAGTGTATGTTAATGACAACCTGAAATAGGTTTGCAAAACGCAGTTTGATTTACAGAATGAGATCGCATGGGTGTGAACACCCATGCGATACGATTCTGGTGCAGACAGAAAAAGGGTCATGCATGAGTTTGGTGTGAATGTGGTGCGATTTGAGCCATATAAATTTATGGCTCAAATCGCACCCCAGAGACACAGCAATTCCTTTGCAAATTACATGCAGTGTCCCGCACCACATCAGTGTGAGCCCTGGTTCACATTGCTGCTACTTTAAAATCATGCTACTTTACTTGAAGGTCATCGCAATTTCAGGTGCTACTTGATAGACATCTGTGTGGCTTCATGCACAGATGTCTATTGAAGTCACACCTGAAATTGGTAAAAGAAGTGCAGGAACTACTTTTGCAAATCATTGCGGTTCCCGCAAAATCGGTGTCGCACTGGGCTAAAGCTGAAGATATATAAGGTTATCATTTGGAACATTTAGTAGCATCACTTTTATGCTATGATTAGGCCTCTGATAGTGGTATATGGATATTTCAAAAGGACTCTCACAAAACATTACTGGGATGAGAATAACCCCCCAATAACAAAGCCATCATTATTCAAATGTTTCACCATTGGTAACATATCTCCACCAAAAATGTTACCTCTATCCAACTGCCATTGCCTTTACAAAATCAGATGATGGTGAAGGCCTTCTATAATGTAAAATAATCAGGAAGGTCCAGCTAATAGTAATACTGTTATGGACCTTTTCACACGATCGGGCCGTTCAGGTCCACCTGTCAGTTTTGACTGCGGACCTGAACGGCCGCTCCATGCAGTCCTATAGAGAGTCGGATGTCAGCGGAGAAACATGTCCGATAAATATCGAACGAATGGCGATACGTCCCCATCCATCCATGGCGGATCGGATCGGGTGAGATCTGATGAAAATGGACATGCTGTCCGTTTTCATCAGATCTTCCCATAGGAGACAGCGGCGACCGACAAGCCCCTCCCCGCTCAGTGAGCAGAGAGAGACTTGTCATCCGTCGGCTCAGTGGAGATCAGCGGAGAGATCTACCGCTGAGCCGGCGGGAGCAGGCAGACTCCGTGGCGACGGAGTACGCCTGTGTGGAAGAGGCCTATGGCTCAGAGTATTGACTAGCTCTATGAAGAAAACAATAAACTGGCAGCTGATTCAACCCAAAGATACCCAAAGATACCAACCGAAACAGATATCTGGGGGAATCTGGTGATTAGCACTAAGCAATCATAGAAAGGTATATAAGGACAATCATAATACATTTTGGAAAACAATACACACCATACACATGTTAAAATTAGTCACACAATGTTAAAGGGTCACTAAAGGAAAAAATGTTTTTGCTGAAATGACTGTTTACAGGGTATAGAGACATATTAGTTAACTGATTCCTTTTAAAAATGACCTTGCATGATAAAAAACACAAATATTTGGAATAGAAATTATTTCTCTGGCCAAAGTCTCCAATAAAAAAGTTACTTAATTATGTAACAATTCACCATTTCAAGGCTGGTTTTAAACTGGTTTCATGTTTCTGGGAAGTAGAGACACACACAAAAACAAACAAATACAGGGCAGTATTTTGTTTTTAAAATTAATCTGATTGGTTCTGAGGAGTTTTAGACACACAGTAATGACAGCTTGGACCACAGTGAAAAGCTGCCATGAGATTTTTCATAAGGAGCCAGACAAGCAGGAAGTGTGGAGATCAGAGCAGAATTACAGCAACTTCAAAGCAAAAATGAACAATGAGGACATGAAACCAGGACTGCAGTAAGGTAAAGGAAGCTATTTAGCTAAAAAAAAATCCTTTAGTGATCCTTTATGGTAAAATAAAACATATTTAGATCGTTTATACCTTAATTTTTGCTAACCTTAATCCTAAAAATGACTTGACAAAAATGGGAAAGAGATCTCGATACTAGCCTTTCTAAAAATTATTGGAAACATGTTTTCGAACACATTCACAAAGGATCTTTAAATGTTTTAAACACAAGAAAATGGTTTAAAAATATATTCCAGATGGTATAAAACTCCAGACATGATTCATAAATTTAACCCCGACATGAGTCCTCTTTGTTGGAGATGTACAACTGCTCAAGGTACAATCCTTCATATCTGGTGGGATTCCCCCCAAATACAACCCCTTTGGAAGGAAGTACATAACTTGATCTCCCACATAACAGACTTCAAACTTGACTATAATCCTGCTCAATACTTATTAAATCTCTTGTACTGCATCTCATCAATGCCGCAAAATTATGTATACCTATACACTGGAAAAGCAAGTCACCTCCAAGTATCTCTGACTGGATTAAAAAAATCCAAAATATTGCAGAAATGGAAGAACTAGTACAACAGGAAAATTACTTGCCTTCTAAGTTTCATAAAACTTGGGCTAATTGGATAAAATTGTCAAATTCTTCGGAATTCCATACACTGCCTGCTGCCACTCCTTGACCTGACCTGGATACATTTACTTATTATACTCTTCCACTTATCCCTTTGTTTCCCCCCTTTTTTTTTCTCTTTCTTTTTTTTTCTTAGATGCATGTATTATTTACAATATATAGAATATGCAATATATTTATATTGCATTATCTATGTTATTTAATTCTACCTTTGTTGTTCTATACATTCTGTGTATTATTTTATATAGTTTGATTCACTTCTGATTCATATATATTGTTCTATTTTATGCTCACATCCTGCAAAATGTATTGTATTACACAGTTCATATTATTTCTTCATGTCAAAATACCAATAAAAACATTGGAACTAAAATATTAAACATAACAGACCCACCAGTAATTTATTCCAGGTCCTTGTTATTAACTGTGATGTAACTGAAGGTGAGAGGCTGAAACCAATTTCTTCCGCAATCTGTTAAATTTCCTCCCAGCAGAGCGCACCGCTAATGCATTATCCTGTATAAAAGACAGAAAAAAAACTGTAATCTCTTCCCTTTGTGTTCTGTTGAAAGCAACTAGAAAGATTACACTGGCAAACGTATAAAAAATCCAAGAACGCTCAGCATAGAACAATGCTGCTATAAGGCCCTGTTTAGTATTAGACCAGTATCTGAAGAGAGAGCAACGTGAGATCATAAAACAGCCAATTTGGCCTGCTATTAGGTTCAACAAGTATAGTTCTTTAAGGGTTTAAAGGGAAAGGATAAAGTTATAGGGCCAGATTCTCGTAGATCTGCCCTTTGTTAGCGTAGCGTAGCGTATCCCCTTTACACTACGCCTCCGCACTATTTACGTGCAAGTGATGTATTCTCAAAGCACTTGCTCCGTAATTTGCGGCGACGTAGCGTAAATGGGACGGCGTAAGGCTGCGTAATTCAAATAGGGAGGGGGGGCGTGCTGTATTTAAATTAAGCGCGCCCCCGCGCCGAACGAACTGTGCATGCGCCGGCCGTAAACGTAGCCCACTGCGCATGCTCCACAGTACGCCGCAAATACATTGATTTAGACAGCAACGTAATTAACTTACAGCCCTATTCGCGACGAGTTACGCAAACAATGGAAAAACACGACGCTATCCCGACTTCCATACCTAACATGGTGTACGCCGGACCTACACAAGGTTACCCCTCATATAGCAGGGGTAACCTTACTCTTACACAAACTACGACGCGCAAATACGTTCGGGAATCGGCGTATCACGCTCATTTGCACATTCGATGCAGAAATCGACGGGAACGCCACCTAGTGGCCAGCGTAACATTACAACTTAGATCCGACGGTGTAAGTGACTTACGCAAGTCGGATCTAAGCAAAATCTATGCATAACTGATTCTAAGAATCAGTGGCATAGATACCCAGGGCCAGATACAGAGATACGACGATGTATCTGGAGATACACCGTCGTGTGTGTGGGCAACATCGTTTTTAATGATGAAGTTGGAAAAACGTTTTTTGGACATGCTGAAAAACAAAGTTTTTTTCATGCCGAAAAATTATCGTGTGTATGCGGCATGAGGCAGGCCCTTGCACTACATGGTTTTGGTAAACCTGAAGAGAAAAACCTGGAGGAAAACTGATAGGCCCAGATTCAGAGAGCCATTACGCCTGTCTAACTGGTGTTAGACTGGAGTAATTTCCAATTACGCGCGTTTTCTAGCTAGTCGAAAACCTCAAACCATGAATAGACGGCTGCGGGCTTCAATTCGACTGGATTACGTGTTCATACGCCTTCGGATCTACGCTGCAATAAAATTGTGGCCACTGGGTGGACTTCCCGTCGTTTTCCGCGTCTGGGTATGCAAATGAGGTTTTGCCGGCGATCCCCGAAATTACGATCTTCATTCGCAATCTCTTACAGGACCTTTAGTCATCTTTTTTTTGCGTAACACTATACCAGCTTTTTGCTGCTCTAATATTAGACAGCCCATGTTAAGTATGGCCGTCGTTCCCACGTCAAATTTCTACGTTTTCCGACGTCTTTTATTTTTTTTGACGTAAGTCGTCCGGGAATAGGAATGTTCGTAAACGACACTACTCAAACAACGAATGACGTAACGACGTGATTTCACGCAATGCACGGCGGGAAATTTCTGAACGGAGCATGCGCAGTTCGATCGCCGCGGGGACGCGCTTAATTTAAATGCTTCACGCCCCCTAATCTCGTATTTCGATTACGCGGCGAGAAATAGACTACGCCGCCGTAGCGTACGGGCAAAAATCTACCAGAATTCGGGGTAGAGCCTGGTAAAATACGGCATCGTAGAGTATTTCAATTACACAGCGCAATATTAAGTGTATGTGAATCTGGCCCATAGTCCCAACAAGACAAATCCTGTTCATTTCAATGGCCCCTGTTTACATCTTATGTAAAGCAGATCGCCAGTCGCTCTAAAAAAGTACAAGAGCTTTTTTTTTTGTGGTAGATTACAGATGTTTTTCATTCTTTTACATTGGTGAACTTTTGACCTGTACAAAAATTGCAGCAAAAATTGCAGTAAATCGTTGCAAAAACCACGCAGCTTTCTGCCTGAAAACAATACGCTCGGGTGTCAATGGAGCCTAATACCTGAGGCCCATCCTTATCCAGCAATGTGCAAGACAACCTCGGCTCTCCTTTCTAATTGTCTGAGACAGCAGTGGGAGCCTTTGATTCCCACTGCATCCAATCATGGCCAGTGAGCCAATGAGGAGAGAGAGGAGGCAGGGCTGAGCCCTGGCTCTGTGTGTGAATGGACACACAGAGCAGCAGCTCAAGAGCAAGCCTGCTTAGGTACCCCCATAGCAAGCTTTCTCTGGGGGAACTTGGCAGGGGGAAGGGCCAAGAGCGCGGGGGGGGGGGAGAGGAGGATTGGGGGCTGCTCTGTGCAAAAGCAGGTAAGTATGACATGTTTGCAATATTGCCTTTAAAGCGGAGTTTCACCCAAAAATGAAACTTCCACTTTAAGGACTCCTGACATGCTACATTTGGCATGACATTTTTTTTTGGGGGGGGGGGGGGGGGGTGGCAAGTACATCATTTTGACAGGTACCCAGCTCCCACTTCGCTGTCTAGGTGACTCAAGCAGAAATATTTCTCTCCCCCTCCCTCCCTGAAATCTTCTGGGACACATCACAGTTTCCAGAAGATTGCCCGGCCATTCAGGACTCACGCATGAGCAGTGCGCACCGCCCTAGTTAACCCTTTCACTCCCTATTGCCAGCATCACTAAGCGATCATTTTTCTGATTGCTGTATTAGTGTCGCTGTTCACGCTAGGTAGCTAATTTTTTTTATTTTGATTTTTTTTTTACTAAAGACATGTGGCTAAATAAATTTTGGCCTAAATGTTTGACTAAAATTTAGTTTATTATTAAAAAATAGTGGGTTTTTTTCAAAAATGTCGCTCTATTTTTGTATATAGCGCAAAAAATAAAAATCGCAGAGGTGATCAAATACCACCAAAAGAAAGCTCTATTTGTGGGAGGAAAAGGACGCAAATTTTGTTTGGGAGCCACGTCGCACGACCGCGCGTCTGTTAAAGCGACGCAGTGCCGAATCGCAAAAACACCTTGGGTCATTTACCAGCGTATTGGTCCGGGTCTTAAGTGGTTAATAAACACAGACACGGCTGGAACTCTGCTTTAATGTCACTTTAAGCCCATTTTTATTTATTTTTGTTCCAATGTTACATTAAGGAGACTTCCCTTTCCTTCCTGTTCTGTAGACACAACAAAAAGTGTGAGGAAACCTCTCCAAAGTAAGGGGAACCTCTTTTAGACAGTTGTCACTGAAACAAGGTTTACTACTTGGAGATTTCTTCTCACTTCCTGTTCTGTTGACAACGTTCAATGTTGGAGTTTTCCACTTGTTCAGTCCTGGAGAGAATGGTCACTGGGACAAGTAAGTACATTTTCATTAGTGGGGAAAAGAAAACAATAAAAAACTGAAAATTATTCTAACCCTTACCTGTTCTATCCAAAACTAAATCAAAAACTATTGTTTTTATAACCTTATGGGATGTTTCCCCCATTTGTCATTCAGCGGTGTGCATAATCTGGGCTCTCCTACCAGTAAGGAGTATTTCATATAAACTACTAACTGGTCTTCAAGCCTGTAAAATATTATCGTTCTGCAACTTCTGCTTGCAAGTGGTAATTATTTTGCAGCTATAAAAAATAAATATTACACTTGGATTGAATAAGGAAATCCAGTGAAGGACAGACACTTGCAGATAATGGGGAAGGACAGCATACAACAGTAATGTGATAACTGCAGAGAATGAGTAATCCTCCTCTGTTTAATATTATAACTGAATATTTGTTTTAGTACAACTGGATACAGATAAACAGAAGTCTTTCACTAGTGTCAGCTTATGAGCCACAGTAAAATATAGAAAGAGGAGACAGGCCAATACATGGGTTAAATATCTATAATACTACGGTGTTTCCCCCGAAAATAATGTGCTGTCTTCTCTCCCTCCCTGCCTTTCAGGAATCCCCAGTGTGAATAATAGTAAATGTGGCTGTAAAATGCTAGATATATGTAAAAGGTGTATGTTTCTGTAATCCAATTGAGTCACATACCTTCTTATAGCACCGCTAGAGGCATCCATGACCTTCTTGACCTGCCTTCCCTACTCCGAGCACTGCAGGGGGGAGAGATCCCCCACTGACAGCCAGGAGAAGAGAAGGCAGTGAGCAGCGGAGATCAGCTGAGCGGTGCTTCCATGGGCTGCTCCGAGCACTGCAGGGGTGGGGCAGAGATTCCCCACTAACAGCCAGAAGAGAAGGGGAGTGCAGCGGAGATAAGCTGAGCGGTGCTTTCATGGGCCGCTCCAAGCACTGCAGAGGGAGGGGGGCCGAGATTCCCTGCTGACAGCCAGGAGAAGAGAAGGGGAGAACAGCAGAGATTAGCCGAGTGCCGAGCGGCGCTATAAGATGGTAGACACCTTTCTGTAATATAGCAGCAGTTTACAACCACTTCAAACTAGGGCTTATTTTCAGGGTAGGGATTATTTTGCAGCCTTCTCTGAATATGACAGTAGGTTTTATGTTTGGGGTAGGCATTATTTTCGGGGAAACACTTGAAACTTCTGGTTTCCGCTTCATGTAAAGCGTTACTGGCTTGTGAAAGCATCGGTTCAAATGGATCTTGCTTTGATCAAATGCTTTTGGATGCCAAAGGAGAGCTATGGGGTCTAATAGATCCCAGATCTCTCAATAAAGACGACCTGTAATGAACCATTCTATCAAAGGGATGCTACTTCAAAACATTTCTGATACCTTAGTGGGCTGCCTCACAAACTTCCTGGAAATTAATACCCCCTCTGCTTCAGCTTGGCTGGTTTGGGACACTTTAAAAGCTTTTTGTTTTAGATGTCTGCAGCTTCAAATCATTTCTGCTATGTCTGACACCTCCATAATAGCTGAAGTCACTTAAAATGATGAACGCAAAATATAACTAATGCAACCATCTCATCTAAGAATTGGTAAGCTGCAATATAAATAAAATGTTTGCTTTTGGGTTTAATACCACTTTAACTGCAAATAATGAGCCTAAAATTATTGCTTTCACTCCAGCATCTGCATCCACGTGTACATAGTACTGAGGTAGATGTACACACAACAGTGGCTCTGCACAGAGGATAGAGCTGCACGAATAATCGCAAATTGATCATGATCTCGATTCACATCCCCCCCCCCCCCCCCCCCACGATCTCCAGGCCAGATGACCTGCAATTTTCGTGTGCGGCCATAGGAAAGTTCCCGTCTTCGGCCTAGCTCCGGAGCGGCGGCCATCTTGGTACACCCGGTGGTGGCTGTCTCGTCAGGAAGTGACGTTTCGTCACCGCCATCTTGCTCCACCCACACTCCTGCACAGTAAGATTAGTGAGAAGGGGGCAAGCGGACATCTTGTTACACCCAACAGAGTTTTACATTTCACAGTTATTTTCAACAAAACGGAGCTTATGTGCTTAAATACAGTATATGTAAATCTGACGAACTGTTTACATGTTAAACTTTAAAAGCAGCAGCAAACCTTACATGCTTGTTAATGTGACATAACACCTCTGATTTTCACATTTAGTTAAATGTGAAAATCAGAGGTGTTCTGTCACATTAGTAAGCATGTAAGGTCAGCAGGTTTGCTGCAGCTTTTAAAATTTAACATGTAAACAGTCCGTCAGATTTGCATGTACTGTATTTAGGCACATAAGCTCCATTTTGTGTTGAAAATAACTTTAACCACTTGCTTACTGGGCACATAAACCCCCTTCGTGCCCAGGCGAAATTTCAGCTTCCGGCACTGCGTCGCTTTAACTGACAATTGCGCGGTCGTGCGACGTGGCACCCAAACAAAATTGGCGTCCTTTTTTTCCCCACAAATAGAGCTTTCTTTTGGTGGTATTTGATCGCCCGTGCGGTTTTCATTTTTTGCGTTATAAACAAAAAAAGAGCGACAATTTAAAAATATATATATATTTTTTACTTATAATAAATATCCCAATTTAAAAAAAAAAAAAACATTCTCAGTTAAGGCCGATACGTATTCTTCTACGTATTTTTGTAAAAAGAAAAAAAAAATCACAATAAGTGACTGCTTTGCGCAAAAGTTATAGCACCTACAAAATAGGGGACAGAATTATGATTTTTTTTTAATATTTTTTTTTTTACTAGTAATGGCGGCGATCTGCGATTTTTATTGGGACTGCGATATTGCGGCGGACACATCGGACACTTTTGACACCATTCACATTTATACAGCGACCAGTGCTATAAATATGCACTAATTACTGTATAAATGTGACTGGCATTGAAGGGGTTAACACTAGGGGGTGAGGAAGGGGTTAAATGTATTGCCTGGGTGTGTTCTAACTGTGTGGGGGGAGGGGGGTGACTGGGGGAGGTGATCGATGCTGTCTCCCTATGTACAAGAGAAACCGCATCTGTCGCCTCTCCTTGACAGGACGTGGAGCTCTGTGTTTACACACAGAGCTCCACGTCCCTGCTCTGTCACCGACGATCGCGTGTACCTGACGGACATCGCGGCCGCCGGGTACACGCATCGAATCCTGGGTGATGCGTCGGGACCGTTTTTCCCCGCCGCACGCCACCCTGTGGCGCGCGCGGGGAATTACAACTAAATCACGTCCAAAGACGTGACCCCGGCGCCTCAGGTCCGCGCTGTTGACGTATTCTGTCAATAGCGCGGACCCAAAGTGGTTAAATAAAAAAATAATTGAGAATCGTGATCTTAATTTAATGCAAAAGAATCGCGATTCTCATTTTTCCCAGAATCGTGCAGCTTTAACAGAGGATGGGACTCGGAACTTGTTTGAATGAGCCCTTACATCCAAATCCGCAGTTCCCCCTTACACTGTATTCTGCAAACTCTGATTTAAGATGGAATTCTGATGATGGGGGGGGGGCACTGATGACCAGAGACCCCCTTACATCAGCTTTCCCCTTCACAACAGAATCTGCAGAGCTCCCCCTTTATATCAGTGTTCTCCTCACACCCCCCTTACCTCAGGGTCCCCAGTCGCACTCCCCTCTTACATCTGTGTCCATTCAATGCAGGCTGTAAGGTACTATGGGCAGGCTCGGGTGGGCTGTATGGTTCCAAGGGTGGGCTCTGGTCTTTCATCCTACTTATGGTCTTCTTCAAACTAAAGAAAAAAGCAAGCACCTTGATGTCACTGTGCACCTTTCCAGATCCACTCTGCCACCCCAGCTGGCTAATAATTGGCACATGAGCAGTACAGAGCTGCTGGAAGCCAGCACATTTCCAGAAGCTTTTCTACTGTTCAGGGAAATGTATGGACAGGAGAAAAATGTTCTGTTTTTACTAACTTTCCATTAATTTATGGTTATTTGGCAACACTGAAAGTCACCTTTATGAAAGATACAAGTCAGCACAGTAATATGACATGCAATATATAAATGTACTAAATACTGTATACGAATGTCATCATGTAGTTCATAAGTACTGTAGATAATGGTGAAATATTTGAGCCTCTCAACAGTTCATCCTTCAACAGCTTAGATTAGTCAAAACAATGACAGATGACTTAAATGGCTGCTAAGAATCACATAATTTTGTCTATTGCTTTTTGGCTTTGAAAAACATCCCAGTAGTAAATGTGTATAGCCAGATGCTGAATGCAGTATGTGGAGTACATGTAATAGATCCTTGTATCATGGTGGCAATACCTTGACATCATTGTGTGTCTGAAGACCTTGAAAACTGCAGCTGGACGTAGGAGAGATAGACAAATCAACGAGCAAGAACAAAACATTCAAAATCTTCAAGGTTTTCTGTACTTGTAAAGCAGAGACTGGAGCAGCCATAACTTTATGACCACCCACTATAACCCTGATGGTTGACCCTGACATAGATTCCACTATACATCTGAAGGTATGCTGTGGTATCTTGACACCAAGCAGTCAGTAGCAGATCCTTTAAAGTGGTTGGAAACTCTCTCTGATGCCGCGTACACTTTTCGGCATGAAAAAAAACGACGTTTTTAAAAACGTCATTTAAAATGAGTGTGCGTGGGCTTCACATCGTTTTCCATCTTCTGAAAAACGACAAAAAAAAAAAATTCGAGCATGCTGCATTTTTTTAATGTCGTTTTAAAAAATGTCATTTTTTGGGTTGTAAAAAATGATCGTGTGTGGGCTAAAACAACGTTAAAAACAACGTTTTAAACCCGCGCATGCTCAGAAGCAAGTTATGAGACGGGAGCTTGAATTGAACTTCCTCTTTAGAGTGCCGTCGTACGTGTTGTAAGTCACCGCGCTTTGCTCATCATTTTTTTTAAAACGATGGTGTGTGGGCAACATCATTTTTAACAATGAAGTTGGAAAAACTTTGTTTTTATTTGTTTTTTTTTCATGCCGAAAAACGATCGTGTGTACGCGGCATGAGAGCTTTCACCTACAGGTAAACCTAGATTAAAGGGGTTGTAAAGGTAAATGTTTTTTCACCTTAATGCATCCTATGCATTAAGGTGAAAAAACATCCGACGGTACCGCCTCCCGAACCCCCGTTTTATTTACCTGACCCCTCGAAAGTCCTGCATGCGTCCACGTGATCCTCTTCAGTTCCCAGCCTGGCAGTTGATTGGCTAGGCTTGACGGATTGATAGCAGCACAGCCATTGCCTGGTGCTGCTGTCAATCACAGCGGATGATGCAGCACGCCGAGGGGCGGGGCCGAGTGATACAGTCGGCGGCTATGCCTGCCTCTGTATTACGGGAGCGTGCTCGCAAAAGCTTTCTACCATGCGAGCTCGCATGAACGTGGAAAGCTTTTGCGAGGAGGAGCCGAGACAGTCGCCGAGGGACCCCAGAAGACAGGGTTAGGGGGACACTCTGTGCAAAACGAGCTGCACAGTGGAGGCAAGTATAACATGTCTGTTATTAAAAAAAATAAAAAATATTTGCCTTTAGTGTTCCTTTAAGGCTTGCCTGTAGGTGCTTGCAATATCTCCTAGACCTACATGGTTTAGGAGATATTTGCAATAAATAATGCACCGATGTCTATGGCGCATGTGCGCCGTAGACAACGGCGCAGGCGCACTGAGCGTGCCATTGCTGAATAGCATCATGTGTCGGCTCCTGCACACATGCGTGGGAGTGACGTCATCGCTGCTCCGGCCAGTCACAGCACCGGAGCAGCGATATCCGGAAGGAAGAGGGTGAAAGATGGACGCTTTGTGGAGGAAAGGAAATCGGGGACATCGCAGGCTTCGGTTTCAGGTAAGTGACATATAATGGGCTACTATGCGATGTATAATAGCCTATTATACTTTACCTTTGCAGGGAAACAAAGAAGAAGTAAACCCATACAAGTTTATCTAGTGCTGCGATTCTTCAATATCGCAATGATTCCTTTAACCACTTAAGGACCGCCGCATGTACATATACGTCGGCAGAATGGCACATCAACGTATATATACGTTGGTGCCTTGAGGTGGGTCGGGGGTCCGATCGGGACCCCACCCCCCCGGTACATGCGGCAGTCCCCGTGGCTGTACGAGCGATCCGACAAGAGGGGGCAAATATTTGTTTTTGTCCACCCCCTTCCGGATCGCTCTCAGCCAATGCGCGCGCCCCCCGCCCTGTCACTTCCTCCTCCTGTGTAAACACAGGAAGGAGAAAGCGATGTGATCTCTCCCTCTGCGTTTTTTTCAACCACCGCTGAGGAGAGATCACATCACAAGTAAGTCTGCACTAACACTACATTGACACACAGGCACATTTAACCCCCGCGATCGCCCCCCCCCCTCCCCCCTGTCACAGAATGCAGTAATCATACATGTATGATTACTGTATTTAGTGTCAGTGTGACAGTTAGTGTGACAGGCAGTGTTAGGTCCTGGGTAGCCCCCGTACCTCCCCCTAATAAAGTTTTAACCCCTTGATCACTGCCCTAGTTAACCCTTTCACTCCCTATTGCCAGCATCACTAAGCAATCATTTTTCTGAACGCTGTATTAGTGTCGCTGTTTCCGCTAGGTAGCTAATTTTTTTTTTTATTGCGATTTTTTTTTTTACTAAAGACATATGGCTAAATAAATGTTGGCCTAAATGTTTGACTAAAATTTAGTTTATTGATTTTTCTTATAACAAAAAGTAAAAAATATTGTTTTTTTTTCAAAAATGTCGCTCTATTTTTGTATATAGCGCAAAAAAAAAAAAAAAAAAAAATCGCAGAGGCGATCAAATACCACCAAAAGACAGCTCTATTTGTGGGAAGAAAAGGACGCAAATTTTGTTTGGGAGCCACGTCGCACGACCGCGCAATTGTCTGTTAAAGCGACGCAGTGCCAAATTGTAAAAACCCCTTGGGTCATTTAGCAGCGTATTGGTCCGGTCCTTAAATGGTTAAAGTGCCATCCGTGCAGAAAAAGTTCCCAGGAGTCATTTTTAGACCTGCTGCATGTGACTTTTTTTCAAGCTGACAGCCTTACCCTCGGTCACTTCCAGAGATGACGTTCCTCTTGATAAAAATCCTAACAAGTTAACATTCATTTTGTTCCTCTACATTCTTTTCCTACATGTCATGGATGTCCCTGATCCCAGGACTGCTTCATATGAAAAGACTGACTTGTTTACTTGGCAGTCACAATTGTCTGCATAATGAGAACATTCAAGGTAAGGAAATCCCATAGCAGAAGACTTGGAGCAAAAAAGACACACAATGTTATTATATGCTTAACTACAGGATAGCTTTATTATATTGGGACATGCCACAGTTTTAATACATTAAATGCCACATAAGAATTTACCTGGCTCCTGTCAAAAGACCCCTTTCACACTGAGGCACTATAACCCTAAAAATAGGGCTCCAAAGCGCCTTGAAAGAGCCGCTTCTCACACTCCAGTGTGAAAGGCTGATGGCTTTCACACTGGAGCGGTGCGCTGGCAGGATGCTAAAAAAAAGTCCTGGTAGCAGCACCTTTGGAGCAGTGAAGGAACGGTGTGTATACCGCTCCTCCCTATTGAAATTAATGGGCACTGCGGCTATACCGGCAGCAAAGTGTCGCTGCGGTGGTAACCCTTTTTCGCCTGCTAGTGTGGGCTAATCGCAACCCGCTATAGGCCGAATAGCGCAGAGAAATTGACAGGAAAAGTGCCGCTAAAAATAGCGGTGCTTTACTGCCAACGCACCCACCGCCCCAGGGTGAAAGGGGCCTTAGATGAACACTAACGCCAATGCAATCTTTAAAGAGCCATCATAAATAATATTACACAGAATAGAAAAATACAAACATTAAACATATTAAAAAGGTATGTTCAAGTATTAACAATCCACTGACATGAATGACCACACCGAGGAGCTGTCAGGCAAATAGCAACATACAAGCAGCTCTGGAGCCACAATAGGCAGAATTACTTAATGTCTCAAGTGTCCTCAGATTCTTATCACTTCAACAGATGCTTCAACTGGTCCTGGAGGTTTGACGATTGTTCAACACTATGGATGGAGCAGAGGATCAGAAAAACAAGTCATGCTGCATTTATTTATTTTAAGGCAGAAAAAATGTTGTTATGTTTATATTTATTTATTTTAACAGTATTTTTTTCATTTTCCATCAATGAAATCTTCTGCCCTTGTTGTTTTAACTTTGGATAGTAAAACCTTATACAGCCCACTTTCTGTTTCTTGTCTGGTAAGCCTAGACTTACGACATCATGCACAGCGCTCGCTCACTCTTGTGAGAGTATTCCAGGAAGGGGGGTGCAGTGGCCCCGGGTTCGACATTTAGGGGGTCGACATTCAGTGTCACTACTGGCTGCCTCCTCTTAATTTTAAATTCCCTGTGTCCCCCGAGCTCCAGCCACCATGTTCAGTGTCCGGCACCCTGTGATTGGGCATATGGGGGTCATGTGCGGCGTGAGGCTGGCCTATCCGTGATTGCGGTTGTTCCTGAAGTCCCACCTCCCCACATGACCCCATACGACCAATCACAGTGCGCCGGGAAACACTGAACACAGCGGCCGGAGCGCAGGGGAGACGAGCATTGGAAAGTGTGAGCCGCCGGGGCCATTGTCTTCTCCTCCTCCTCCGGAACAATACTGGACAAGAAGGTGAGGAATGGATGGACACGGACTGGGGAGGGGGGTTTTGCCGTATATGTAGTTTCAGTATAGGAAGATTGTAGGCAGCACAGTATTGTGGTCAGCATAGTGGACAGTGTACTATAGTGGTCAGTGTACTATAGTATAGTGGTCAGGGCCTGTCTGTCCCTTTCTCTCTGCCATTCACGGAACTTGTATAACTTAAACCACTCACTGCAGGAGTCAGCAACCTTTTTCCATTTAAGGGCCCAAATCAATGTATGTGAATGCATGGAGGGCCGCATTCACCTGCTAATAAATGAAGATAACATTACACAGCCCCCCCGCACCTCTGGCTTCCTTTACATTACACAGCCCCACCACAACTTTGGACCCCTTTACATTAGACAGCCCACTGCATATTATACAGCCCCCCCCAGCTGTGCAAGTTAACCCCCCCCCCTTATTTTTCAATTTTTTATTATTTATTTGTATACTGTGCCTTTGAAAAATAAATTCTGATCATTTTTATTGCTGTCAGAAGGAATACAAACATTCCTTGTAACAATAATAGGCAGTGACATGTACTCTTTGTGGATGGATCTTGGGTGTGTAAGACCCCAAATCCCTACTTTGCACTTAAACGCATTCAAAACGCCAAGTCTGGCTGTTTTGAATACTGTAACTTGTTTTAAATTTGGCGCCATTAAGTCTTCAGTAAACCGGTATTGATGTCATGACATCGCTCCTGGGTTACTACATACGAGACCTGGTCGAAGACGATTCCGAGGGCCCGAATGTCCTGCGAAAGCAGGCAGGGGGAATGTTCTCTCCCACTGCTTACTATAACATACAAGTGGTTTCTTAGCGGCATCAATTGTTATCCCAAGAAAGCCAACCACAGGCTCTAAAAAACGGTATTGAGGTAATGCATACTGCTACAGGCTGTACGGTACAAGCCGAAGCGTGAAGGGGTTAAATTATCTGCGGCCTGGGTGCATGTGAATTCATCATGTGCACCGACGAGCCGGACATTTATCGGCGGCGGGCTGGTTGTGACAGGCGGGCCATAGGTTGCCAACCCCTGCCACAATGTAACACATGCTGTGTGTTTTTTTTCTCCATTTTCGCTCTTCAGCAAAGCATGTAGTGCAACAAAAAATAGTGTGCCAAACATGATGGATCAGAAACCTTCATAAAGCATTTAACAATGTCCTCTTGATTTATTCCGTCACCATTGGGAATCCAATTACATGGTAAATGTTTGTTCAAAGGGCCTCGTTCAGAACTAACAAACAATGCAAGAACATGTAACACTAGTGTGTAAAACAGGGGTCCGACCCATGCAAGCTTAAAGGGTCACTAAAGGAAAAAAATTAAATTGTGCTGAAATGACTGTTTACAGGGTATAGAGACAGAATAGTTAACTGATTCCTTTTAAAAAATGATTAAAAATAGATATAAATCAATCATATAATCAACCTACAGTTCTAGTTTCTTTTGCTGTTGTTTCCTGTCTCTCTGATGTACAGAGCCAGAGAGCCAATAGAGGGCAGTGATGGTTTGTCTAAAACCCCTCGGCCCAATCTAGTTTCAGTTTACACACAGTAATCACACCTCCTTGATTAGTGACCACAGTGAGAAGGCTCCCAGCATTGTGGTTATAAGGAAACAGACAACCAGGAAGTGTCCAGAACAGAGCAGGATTACAGCAACATCAAAGCAAAAAACAAACAATGAGGACATGAAAACAGCACTGCAGTAAGGTAAAGGAAGCTATTTAGCTTAAAAAAATAATTCCTTTAGTGACCCTTTAAGCCATAAGCGTGATTTATTTTTCTTAAAATGGGACATTGATGGGGATCAGGGATCAATGAGTACGAAAAAAGAAAAAGGGTAGAGAAAAAATAAAGGAAATGGTGATCGCCCAAGAAGCCAAAAGATACCGAACAATCACTACTGGGCCTGAGCCTGTACAAATCAAGGAGATCGGCAAGAAGCCTCCCGTCAAAAAAAATTTGAACTTGGAATTGGTTGAATAAAAGAAAGTCATTGGGAGTTATTTACTAAAGGCTAATCCACTTTGCACTACAAGTGCACTTGGAAGTGCGGTCGCTGTACATCTGAGGGGAAGCTCTGCTGATTTTATCAGCCAATCATTGTCAAGCTAAAATGCGTTTATTTTTTTTATTTGCATGTCCCCCTCAGATCTACAGCGACTGCACTTCCAAGTGCACTTGTAGTGCAAAGTGGATTAGCCTTTAGTAAATAACCCCCAATGACTTTCTTTTAATCAACCAATTCCAAGTTCAAAATTTTTACCTTTAGTAAATAACCCCAATGAATCTTATATTCTACAAGACTGGAATAAATTCTTGAGCACCAATTATAGGAGACATGAGATACCCAGTCTGTTGTAGATTTAGAAAGTTTATAAACACTTTCCACCTGTTTTGTCACCAATTGACTCCACTCCAAGGCTTGCACACAGCTGTACAGAGTCAGTATAATGACATTGCTGTGATCCACCGCCCATTAAGATGCAGCTGTACGCAACAGGGTACAGGGAGTTGTGTACATCACCCACATGTGCACTGATGGATCATCCAAATACAGATAGTTTGCGGTCGGAGTAAACGTCAATGCACATGTGGGTGCGTTACACCAGTGTTTCTCAACCCTTGGTACGCATACAAGAAAAACAGAAATGGAAGGTGCGCACACCTAGTGCATTACCAGAGATAATTTAATTTAAAAAAATTATTAAAAGTGGGTAACTGCAACTGACAAAAGGCTATACCCCGTGGACATGCACAGAACACGGGGTACAGCCAATGCGTTTTGGGGCACACCCCCTTCCTCAGAGCTAGGCCTTTCGGATTACCCCATCTGAAAAAGGCAGCATCCACCTAGCTTTGGGATACCATATATACCTACCTTTTACACCGCCATTTTATCTGATATCTGTTAAATCACACCTTGGAAGACCTATTAGCGCTGGAAGTGACTGTGTTCCTTGGTAAACATACCCCTGGGGGTCGCACACCAAGGGCAGGGGGTGGCCGCCCAGAGCCACCAGCGGCGTCGGGAAAGACTACCCACTGCAGCCCAGTGACATTATAGTCCCACTCCCGGCTCCTATGAATGTCACACTGGTCCATCATAGGAGGCGCCGGTCCAGGAAGCGGGACTTAGTGGACGGACACTGCAGCAGAAGATCCCTGCTCTGTGTAAACTGGCGGGTGACAGCTCTCCTCTCCCCATGGCAGCGATGATGGGCACCGGTGACTGGCAAGGCTGTGCTGGACACCAGTAACTGTGGAGGCTGCACTGATGGGCACCGGTGACTGGCAAGGCTGCAATGATGGGCACTGGTGACTGGCAAGGCTGCAATGATGGGCACTGATCAGGTTACATTGATGAGCACTGGCGTGCATCTGTCATTGCAGCATGAACCCATACAATGATATTGCAAGTGAACAAAAACCATCAAATACACACTCACAGAAACTATGACACCCAAACACTATAAATTACTTTTACTTCACCGTAAGGCCCCTTTCAGACGTCCGCCTCCGTTCGTCCGTTTTTACAAGTCCGTAAACGGACTTGTAATGCATCCCTATGAGATCGCGTCCGTTAGCGGATGATGTATCCGCTAACGGCCGCAAAGATCCGCGTCCGTCTGGATCCGGTTTTTCGGACGGAAGAAAACCCTATTTTTCTTGCGTCTGAAGGATCGGATCGGATGAAGACGTATTCATCCGATTCCCCATAGGGGCGAGCGGAGGAGAGACAGGGCGGTCCCTGTACAGTGGGGACCGCCCTGTCCGCCGACAGCTGAGCGGGGATGCCCGCTGAGCCGACGGACACACACGGAGCGGACCGAAAAACGTTCCGCTCCGTGTGAAAGGACCCTAAAGGTTGAGAGACACCACTTTACACAACCACATACAGTCACCTTCTTAAATGCATCTCAATGGATCGCTGTATGCGGTGGCACCAGGACCCAAAATAGAAATCGTTTCCAACCTTTATAAACAGGACACAGCTTCTTATCTAGACTTACTTTTTCTGTATGGCTTCTTGTCTGGAAGAAAGCACAGAAACGTGTCAGTGGAAGTTTTGGATCTTTAGCACAGAATCCAGGACACAATAATGAGAACTTACTGGTACTGTAGATGTGTTGTTATAATGGCCATTTTTCGGAGGCTCTGTAAATCATGAAAGTGTTAATTTCTATAGATTATTAGTTCAATTTTGGTAATAAACAGCAACTTCCAAGCTTTGTTTTCCTTTGAATTCAGCAGTTGTGGGGACAGCTGATTTTTTCTAGCTGTATATTTCTTGCTACTATCATAACCTTCCACCAAAGAACAACCAGAAAAAAAATTCTCCTGTTCCTGACAATCGCAACGATACCACATATGTGTATACTAGAATCTTTAGAGCCCTGGTGCAAGAAACCATGAAGGGCCCCCCCACAGGCATTGCTAGGTGTATAAAAGATCTTGTGCTAGAGCCCATAGCAGTGTAGCAAGTAAAGAAAGTCATACGCATGTATACAATATATGTGTGTGTGTGTTAACGCGATATATATATATCGTTACATATCTGAGTGCGGATCCTCCTTGCATCAGGGTCCCCAGAGAGCTAATTCCTTACATAAAGGTGCCCAAAGAGCCTCCCCCCATACATCAGGGTCCCCAAAGAGCCCCCCACTTACATTAAGGTCCCCAGAGAGCTTCCCATACATCAGGGTCCCCAGAGAGCCCCCCCCCCATACATCAGGGTCCCCAAAGAGCCCCCCCCCATACATCAGGGTCACCAGAGGCCCCCCCCCATACATCAGGGTCACCAGAGCCCCCCCCCCTCTTTTTGACCCCAGATCTCATATTTAAGAGGACCTGTCATGCTTTTTTCTATTACAAGGGATGTTTACATTCCTTGTAATAGGAATTAAAGTGATCAATTATTATTATTATTATTATTATTTATTTTCAGTGTAAAATTTTTTTAAATAAATTAATAGGAAAACAAAAAAAAATGTTTTAAAGCACCCCGTCCCAAGCGAACGCATACGCGAGTAGCGCCCATATATAAAAACAGTGTTCAAACCACACAAGTGAGGTATCGCCGCAATCGTTAGAGCGAGAGCAATAATTCTAGCCCTAGACCTCCTCTGTATCTCAAAAAATGCAACCTGTATAATTTTTTAAACGTCGCCTATCAAGATTTTTAAGGGTAAAAGTTTGACACCATGCCACGAGCAGGCGCAATTATTAGGTGTGACATGTTGGGTATCATTTTACTCGGCGTAACATTATCTTTCACAATATATAAAAAAATTGGGCCAAATTTATTGTCGTCTTATTTTTTAATTCAAAAAAGTGTATTTTTTCCAAAAAAAGTGCGCTTGTAAGACCGCTGCGCAAATACGGTGTGACAAAAAGTATTGCAATGATCGCCATTTTATTCTCTAGGGTGTTAGAAAAAAATATATATTCATATAATGTTTGGGGGTTTTAAGTAATTTTCTAGCAGAAACTGTTTTAGTCTTGCAAACACCAAAACTGAAAAACACCTAAGGTCCTTAAGTGGTTAAAATATACCAATGCAGACATGAAATCTTAGGACTGATAATCCTCAATATAAAAAAAGTGTCTGAATTGTAACTGTGCAGCGACTGTATTCCGTACACTTCTCCTTGGTGTGTTATTAATATTATCATTATACAGGATTTCTATAGCGCCAACAGTTTGTGCAGCACTTTACAATATAAAGGGAGGGTTAGGACAGCCCTGCTCCTGTGAGCTTACAATCTAATAGGGAAAAGTGTGTTGGGTGATTGTATTTACTTACATCTTCTGAATGTAAAATGGAATCTTCTTGCATTACCATATTTCTGGCAGCATGGCCAAGAAGCTAAAAAAATAAAAAATAAAATAAATAAATAAATGTGCATTTTGTTTTCCATATGCTTACAAAACCACAGTATACCTGGACTCTAGAAGACATATCTTAGGGATCAAAGCAACCTTATTTTTAAAGTACCCACAACAGGTCATGTTTTCAGGATTTATACTTCCCTTCTTTCTCTGTGAAATAGTATTGCCAGGAGTGGCCCTGATCCTCCTCTCCTGAGGTCCCCCTGCTGGGGCTGCCCACTCCTCCTCTTCTTTCAGTGTGCGCCCAAGCTGAGCTGTATGTCTCAATAGATACAAAGAGCAGCTTGACCCCGCCCCCTCACTGGTTTTGACCAACAGTAGCAGTTGCCAATGGCTCCTGCAGTTCTCAGGGCCTCCTGTAAGACCAGGAAGAGGGTAGAAGAGCGGCAGCAGACCTGGATTGAGAATGGACTCAGGAAAGTGCTGAGGGGAAGGGGAGGGGAGCTGCCATTGAAAGGTTTTTTACTTTAAAAGCGGTTGTATAGTCCATTTTGTAACTTTTAAACCTTTAGAGCCGGTTCACACAGGGGCGACCTGTCAGCCGACTCAGCCGCCTGGCAAGTCGCGGTCCGCAGTAGTCAATGGAACCGTTCTAATAGGAGCGACGCAAGTTGCTCAGACTTAGAAAAAGGTTCCTGTAGGACTTCGGGGGCGACTCGCATTGACTTCTATACAGAAGTCATTTTGCAAGTCGGCTCTCAAGTCAACCCCAAAGCCGTGCCGCCTGTGTGTGAACCGGCTCTAACGGTTTAGGAGATATTCCCCTTGCAATGAGTCAGCGGGGCATGCACAAAGGGCAGATGCCAGAAAGAAGTCTCGAGTGGCGACATCGCGGCTCCATCCACTCACAGCGCTGGAGCCGCGATACCCGGAAGACACGCCGAGGCGACCAGGTGAGTTAACGACACCTTGTTCTAAGGTACCGTATTTATCGGGGTATTGCGCGCTCCCGTGTATAGCACGCACCCCTAATGTGGCGTCCATCGGCGGCCTTGTCCAGTCCGGCGTCAGTCTTCGGTGTCCTCCCGGCTTCTCCAGCGCTGTCTCGAGTCGAATTCCCGCTTCCCGCGCTCAGTTTGAACGCCTCCGCCGACATATACCGAGTGCAGTACACTCGGGTACATTCGGCAAGGCTCGGCTTCGCTCGTGCTCACGCTCTGTGACGTTTATGTGTGAGAAGCTGAGCGTGGCCGAGGCTTGCCGAATGTACCCGATTGTACTGCACTCGGTATATGTCGGCGGAGGCGTTCAAACTGAGTGCGGGAAGCGGCGTATATCTCGCACCAACGATTTTCCCCTTATTTTAAGGGGGAAAAAGTGCGCGGTATATGCGGATAAATACAGTAAGTATTTCATAATGAACTAGTATGCCTTTTGCTATACAGGTGACAATACAACCGCTTTAATGCAGAAAATAAAGTGGATGTAATCCTCTCATTCTTTCTAAACTACTGCCATGGTGCTGATCTATAAGAACATAGATGCCTCCTGCATGTATTCTTACCTGTCACATGTCTCCCTCTGTCTGTTATAAGAACTGAAAAACTGCAGATTCTGTGGGTGGGTCTGTTATATGGATCTCGGTGGGTGGAGTCGTGATGTCAGTAGACTCCCCGTCCTCCTCTACACTCCCCTTGTCAACATGCATTTTGTCCTGTGTATTTCTTACAATAAATTCTGCTATGATCAGTAACATCCAGTCAAAATCCAGAAAAGTAACCACATGACTTCAGAAAAGGAGTGGGGATGGGAATTGAAAAATAATGCCCGTCTCTAGGCTAGTGCATGAGATATGTAAATAATCTGTCACTCACAGCAAGGGGGAAGAACGGACAAAAGTTTTCTCCTGTTTGTCCATTTATCTCACCGAAAAATAAAGAGAGGATTACTCAGCGCTGGATTAACTCTGTGTGGCAAGACTGGGCACAGATGATAGGAAATATTATACTCTACATTGTGACATCAAAAATAAATAAAAAATTTGGGGGTTTACATCCACTTTTAAGGATAAACTATATAAACAAATAAAGGACCTTTTGCCTTCAGAACCACTTGAAGGACTGAGATTGGGGGAACCGCCGATCTACAAATCATTTGTGAATAAATGTTCACTGTATGAATTTACACTCACCGGACACTTTATTAGGTACACCTTTCTAGTACCGGCTTGGACCTTCTTTTGCCTTCAGAACGGCCTTAATTCTTCATGCCATAGATTGGACAAGGTGTAAGGGCCCTTTCACACGTCCGTTCAGTTCGTCCATTTTTTGGACGTCCGTTAACGGACCTCAATGCTTCCCTATGGGTTAGCGTCCGTTAGCGGGTGAGCATCCGCTAACGTCCGTTAACATCCGTCTGCGGTAAGCTCCGTTTTTTTGGACGGAAGAAAACCTTATTTTTCTTCCGTCAAAAAAACGGAACGGACGAAAAACGGACGTTAGCGGATGATCCGTTAACCATCCGATCCGCTAACGTCAGTTTTTCATCAAAATATGTAAAAAAAAAAAGTTCTAAAAAAATAAATAAAAAATGGATGAAAAAACGGATGAAAAAAACGGATGAAAAAATGGACGGAAAACGGAACGGAAACGGATGTAAACGGACGGAAAACTGACGGAAAACTGACGAAAAACTGATGAAAAAACGGATCAACTGAAGGGGGAAAAAACTGATCTAAAAAACTGAACGGACGTGTGAAAGAAGGTGTTGGGAATATTCCTCAGAAATGTTGGTCCATAGTGACATGACAGCATCACACAGTTGCTGCAGATTTCTCGGCTGCACATCCATAATGCGAATCTCCCATTCCACCACATCCCAAAGGTGCTCTATTGGATGAGATCTGGTGACTGAGGAGGCCATTGGAGTTCAGTGACCTCATTGTCATGTTCAAGAAACCAGTGGGAGATGATTTGAGCTTTGTGACATGGTGCATTATCCTGCTGGAAGGAGCCATCAGAAGATGGGTACACTATAGTCATGATCAGCAACAATACTCCGGTAGGCCGTGGTGTTCAATCCATGCTCAGTTGGTACTAAGGGGCCCAAATTGTGCCAAAATCCCCCACACCCTACCACCACCACCACCACCAGCCTGAGCCATTGATACAAGGCAGGATGGATCCATGCTTTAATGTTTGCGCCAAATTCTCACCCGACCATCTGAATGTCGCAGCTGAAATGGAGACTCATCAGACCAGACAATGTTTTTCCAATCTTCTATTGTCCAATTTTGGTGAGCGTGTGCGTATTGTAGCCTCAGTTTCCTGTTCTTAGCTGACAGGAGTGGCGCCCGGTGTGGTCTTCTGCTGCTGTAGCCCATCTGCTTCAAGGTTTGATGTGTTGTGTATTCGGAGATGGTATTCTGCATGCCTTGGTTGTAACGTGTGGTTATTTCAATTACTTTGCCTTCCTGTCATTTTACACCAGTCTGCCCATTCTCCTCTGACCTCAACAAGGCATATTTGTCCACACAACTTCTGCTCACTGGATATTTTCTCTTTTTCGGTCCATTCTCTGTAAACACTAGAGATAGTTGTGAGTGAAAATCACAGATCAGCTGTTTTTTAATCACTTCCCACCCGGTCAATGGACAATTGACGTCCGGGAAGTGGTTGTGAAATCCTGACTGGACGTCTATTCGCAGCGATCGGTGATGCGGGGTGTCAGTCTGACACCCTGCATCTCCAATCTCGGTAAAGAGCCTCCGGCGGAGGCTCTTTACCATGTGATCAGCCGTGTCCAATCACAGCTGATCACGATGTAAACAAGAACAGACGTTGACCGGCTCTTCCTAACTCGCGTCTGATAGACGCGAGTAGAGGAGAGCCAATCGGCGCCTCTCCTGACAGGGGGGGTTCGCCCCCCCTCGGATGCCCACACTGGACCACCAGGGAAGCCCACACTGGACCAAGGGCAGTAAAAAAAAAAAAAAAAGAATAGATGGGCACTGACTGGCAACATGGACCCCTTAGTGTCCATCAGTGCCACCCCACAGTGTCCATCCATGCCCAGTGCCCACCTATCAGTGCCCATCTGTGCCACCCATAAGTACCCATCAGTGCCACCCATAAGTGCCACCCATGAGTGCCCATCAGTGTCGCCTATGAGTGCCCATCAGTGCCGCATACCAGCGCTGCCTATGAGTGCCGCCTATCAGTGTTCAACAGTGCCGCCTCACCGGTGCCCATAATCAAAGTAGAAAACGCACTTATTTACCAACAAAAATTTACAGAAAAAAAATAAAAACGTTATTTTTTTCTAAATTTTCTGTCTTTTTTTTGATTGTTGCGCAAATAAATAAAAATCGCAGAGGTGATTAAATACCCCCAAATAAAAAGCTCTATTTGTAGGGATAAAAAAAAAATAGTTTGGGTACAGTGCAGCATGACCGCGCAATTGTCATTTAAAGTGCGACAGCGCTGAAAGCTGAAAATTGGCTTGGGCAGGAAGGTGCGTAAGTGCCTAAATATTCAGACCAGCCTGCCTGGCACAAACAACCATGCCACATTCAAAGTCACTTAAATCCCCATTCTGATACTCGGTTTGAACTTCAGCAAGTCGTCTTCACCACATCTAGATGCCTAAATGCATTGAGTTGCTGCCATGTGATTGGCTGATTAGCAATTTGTCACCAAGCAATTATACAGGTGTACCTAATAAAGTGTATAATGACTGTCCTCATATTAAATAACGTCTTAATACACAATGATGGAATAATAATGACTGTATAAAATGTATATCAGTGTCAGTCCATAGATATCCTGTGTACACCATCGATTGTACAGGGGAGGGTCAGACGTCCAATCATCTCATCTCCTCTTCTCAGTCTACACCTGTCCTACCTTATAGACCCGCCCCCTCCCGAAGGCCCCGCCCCTGGTCCCTCGCCGGAATCCGCCCCCCTCACCTCAGAGCTCCGCGATCCTTTCAGCACTTGTTTGGTGAGGGCGATGACGTCAGCGCCGCATGTGCTGACCTTCTCGGTGAGCAGTCCCTTCACAGACTGCCCGTACTTGGTTTGGCCATCCGCGGACGCCGCCATTTTCGCCACAGCTTCCCTCTCCATCATAAGTACGGTTCACAGCGTGGCTCAAGAAGGCTGGCAAAGCGAACGTAGGGGGGCGGGGCCAGAGCGCGGCTCGTGTCCCGCCTGCTGAGCTGCACGCCACCCAATCACATGACAGGGGGAGGGGAAACATGTGATAGAATTAAAGGAAATACTAATTTACTAAAGGTAAAGAAAAAGTTTTGCCTTAACCACTTTAGCTTTGGAAGATTTACCCCCCTTCATGACCCGGCTATCAGGGGTCCCAAGCAGAGTCCCATCTTGCATCGGGGTCCCAAGCAGAGCGCCCCTTACATCGGGGGTCCCAAGCAAAGTCCCTCCTTACATCGGGGGTCCCAAGCAGAGTCCCTCCTTACACCGGGTGTCCCCAGCGGAGTCCCTCCTTACACCGGGTGTCCCAGAGCAGAGTCCCTCCTTACACCGGGTGTCCCCAGCGGAGTCCCTCCTTACACCGGGTGTCCCCAGCGGAGTCCCTCCTTACACCGGGTGTCCCCAGCGGAGTCCCTCCTTACACCGGGTGTCCCCAGCGGAGTCCCTCCTTACACCGGGTGTCCCCAGCGGAGTCCCTCCTTACACCGGGTGTCCCCAGCGGAGTCCCTCCTTACACCGGGTGTCCCCAGCAGAGTCCCTCCTTACACCGGGTGTCCCCAGCGGAGTCCCTCCTTACACCGGGTGTCCCAGAGCGGAGTCCCTCCTTACACCGGGTGTCCCAGAGCGGAGTCCCTCCTTACACCGGGTGTCCCCAGCGGAGTCCCTCCTTACACCGGGTGACCCTCCATTCACCTCCATATCTGATCCGATCCCGACCGTGAAATCCATACGGATGGTGACCCTATTTTCCATCCGTCTGGAGGATCGGATTAGATGAAAACTTACAGGTGGTCCATTTTTCATCTGATCTGCACAGTGAGCAGAGACGGACCTGTCATCAGGACCGCCATCAGGGGGGTACAGGCAGTACACCTGTAAGGGGCCCGGAGGTCCCCAGGGGCCTGGATAGCAACCCTCCTTTTTTATATATATATATATAAATAAAAATTATATAATTTTTTGTTTTTATTAAAGGGCCGTAGATCCCCAGGCCCCCGAGTTTGGCAACCCCCCTTTTTTTAATAAAAAAAAAATTTAATTTTTTTATTATATATTTTTTTCCTTTCTTTTTTTTTCTGTGCCCTTTTATTAAAAAAAGAAAAAAAAGAAAGAAAAAAATATATAATAAAAATATTTGTAAATATTTTTTTAATAAAAAATAAATAAAACATTTAATCTTTTTTTGTTTTTATTAAAGGGCCCAGAGGTCCCCAGGGGCCCGGAAATCCCCAGGGCCCTCGAATGGCAACCCCCCTTTTTATATATATATATAAAAAAAAAATTATATTATTTTTAATAACCGCCTCATAGCCGAATTACGGCTGCAAGGCGGTTGCTTAACTCTGGGAGGACGTCCATGGACGTCCTCCCAGAATCGCGCTCCCGTGCGGACCCGGCGCATCACGGATCGCGGTAAATTGCCACTGATAGCGGCCATTTACCACGTGATCGCTCCGTCCAATGACAGAGCAATGACATGTAAACAAACGGGCGTTATTTGATCGGTACAGTGTGAGAGGGGGAAAGCGGGGGGCAGCAGCGCTGTGGCTGGATCTGTGACTATTGCAGTCACAGATCCATCCATCCTTGCTCAGCCATCCCTGCATTACCCCCTGCAATACTCTTCCTTCCCTGCAATACTCTGCATTACCCCCCCGCGCAGTACTCTGCATTACCCCCCCGCGCAGTACTCTGCATTACCCCCCCCCCGCAATACTCTGCAATACCCCCCCACAATACTCTGCAATACCCCCCCCCCCACAATACTCTGCAATACGGCCCCCCCACAATACTCTGCAATACCCGGAAAATACTCTGGGGAAAATAATGTGTTTTAACCATTTCCTGCCCGCCGGCCGTCATATGACGTCCTTGACTTTGTGCAGGGATATCTGAATATCAGGCATCATTCAGATATCATCTTTTTCAGCCGGAAATTCTCTACACCATAAGAACGATCATGGCGGCTGTTCTACCTCTTGATCGTTCTTATGGGAGGCGAAAGGGGACGTCCCCCCTCCCGTCGCCCTCCGGTGCGTCTTCCGACTTACCGCTACGATCGAACCCGGATCGTTTTTTTTTTTCAGGCTTTCCAGCCTAGAGGTGAGATGTGGTCTTATTGACCCCATATCTCACTGTAAAGCGGACCTGTCATGTTATATTCCTATTACAAGGGATGTTTACATCCTTGTAATAGGAATAAAAGTGATCAAAACATTTATTTTTGGGGAAAAATGTGTCAAACTAAAATAAAGTAAAATTAACAAAAAAATACCCCCCCCCCCCCACAATACTCTGCAATACCCCCCAGGGACACGAATGGCAACCCCCCTTTTTCTTTTATACAATTTTTTTTATACTTTAATTGTTTTTATTTATTTAAGGGCCCAGAGGTCCCCAGGCCCCTGGATGGCAACCCCCCCTTTTTTATATATAAAAAAATATTTCTTTATATATATATATTTTTTGTATTTTTTTTATTAAAGGGCCCAGAGGTCCCCAGGGGCCCGGATGGCAACCCCCCTTTTTATTTATTTATTTTTATAAAAAAAATAAAGCATTTTTTATATATATATTTTTTGTTTTTATTAAAGGGCCCAGAGGTCCCTAGGGCCCCGAATGGCAACCCCCCCCCTTTTTTTTATAAAACACATTTTTAATATTTTTTCTTTTTAATGAAAGGGCCCATAGGTCCATAGGGGCCCAGATGGTAACCTCCCCTTTTTTATAAAAAAAATAATATGTCTTTTTATTAAAGGGCTCAGAGGTCCCCGGATGGCTACCCCCTTTTTTTATAATATTATATATATATTATATATATTTTTTTTTATTTT
This sequence comes from Rana kukunoris, assembly GCA_029574335.1. Taxonomy (NCBI): domain Eukaryota; kingdom Metazoa; phylum Chordata; class Amphibia; order Anura; family Ranidae; genus Rana; species Rana kukunoris. Next base: position 63,172,800 of record CM056056.1, read on the forward strand.
TTTTATTTTGTTTTTTTTTAATAGGGCCCAGAGGTCCCCAGGGCAACTCCCCCTTCTTTCTTTTTTTTTTGGTTCGTCAGCACCCAAAGCCCCCCGACCTCAATTTGCGGTGGTAGCACCCGCCACTTCTCAATTCCCCGCCCCCCCTCTACTTCTCAATTATCTCAATTAGTGGCGGCGCCCTCCCGCTTCTCAATTTGAGGGGGCAGTACCCCCCAGTTCTCTGCTCCAGGGGGCCCATGCCTGAAGCTGTGTAAGGGGCACATAATTCGTCATGGCGGCCCTGCCTGTCATCCACCTGCTTAGCTGGGATCAATGAAGTGATCCCCCACTGAGCAGACCGCCCGCGTGAAAGCAAAAAATATTTTTTTTTCCTTGCATGCGTTTGGGTGTTCTTTGCAAAGTAAATTTTAAGCTCATTTATGAAAATTACCTTGCAAAGTTCAACTCCCCAAGCAAAGATTTGCAAAGGTAAACAGCCATTAGTAAATGAACCCCACTGTTTCTTTTAACTATTTAGAAGCTGGGATCTTGGAAAGTGCATAAGAAACACATTTAATGTATTACTGAAGGAGGAGATAGAATACTTTGAGTAGTCCAGGGGTTAATATCCAGTGGCTTCTGATTGGCTGCAGGAGAAAGCCCTCATAATATTTATTTGGCAAGAACACTGAAGTTATCATTTCAAGGTAATTAAGACTCCAGCATGATTGTGTGGCTTGGCTGTGCTTTGTTCCTAGGCTCAGTGCTCTTCTCTGTCTGGAGAATGGGATCCAGGAGCCATGGAGATGTAAAGCACCCCAAGAGCTTACCATCATTGCCTGTCATCGGAAGTTTACTTCACCTTGGAAAGAAGCTGCCTCCACACATCCTGTTCTGTAACCTGCAGAAGAAGTATGGCAGCCTCTATTCCTTTATGATGGGTTCCCACTATGTGGTTGTAGTGAATAACCATGAGGACGCCAGAGAGGTCTTGCTGAAGAAGGGCAAAACATTTGGGGGTAGACCCCGCACAGTGAGTATCACAAAACCAAGAGGCGTGCAATTCATAGATCAGGATGTTAAATAGGATCACAGTGTTTGTTTTTAGGTTTTGCAATTTCTCTAATACTATTATGTTGGTCTGTGTTGTTTCTTAAAGGGGTTGTAAAGGTTTTTTATTTTCTAAATAGGCTCCTTTAAGCTAGTGTATTGTTGGTTCACTTACCTTTTCCATCAATTTCCCTTCTAAATGTTCTTTTTCTTTGTCTGAATTTCTCACTTCCGGTTTCTCCTCAGTAAGCTTGCCCCCATCATCCAAGCTGTTCTGGCTGGGGGTTAGTCAGCCAGAACAGCTTACTAAGGAGGAACAGGTAGTGAGAAATTCAGAGGAAAAAAAATTTTTTAGAAGGGAAATTGAAGGAAAAGGTAAGTGACCCAACAATGCACTAGCTTAAAGGAACCTATTTTGAAAATAAAAAACAAACCTTTACAACCGTTTTATAGATATAGCATTACAAGTATAGCCTAATACGTTCTGGGGCCACTAAAAGGCACCTTAAAAAACACACACACACACACACACACACCACTAAGAAAACAAATTGGCTAATTTAAAAAGATCCAAAGGGCTATGTTCTAAATAGCAACCAGCCAGAGCCCATCTCTCTTGACTACAGTAAACTAAATGTAGGTTAATTGCTGTAAGCTACCCTATTCTGCACCTCCTAGAATCTAGTAGTCCTAGAACTCATTTGCACTGGAATATGATGCAATAACCTGCTTGAACACAGGAAAAAATAGTTTCTGCCTCATTTTTCGTTAACACAATCCACATTTTGTGTTGTGTTGCGCTGCAGGGCTCTGTAGAAAAATGAATGTCCCCTTAACACATTGCACTGTGCTTCATATGCTGTGTATTGCAGTAATTATCTCAACCCGATGGTGTGAACAGACCCCAAGGATACGTTTATATTACCAGCCCTTGTTTAGCAATAAGCCCCACCAGCATCCTCTACATGTTGGCAAAAATAACACAAGACCCGATAACACAGCTGAGAGAAAGTTATTTCACTAAAATAAGCTATTAGTAACAGTCATTAAGACCCCTTTCACACTGGGGCGTTTTTCAGGCGCTTTAGCATTAAAAAAAGCGCCTGAAAGAAGCTGCATCTGCAATCCCAATGTGAAAGCCAGAGTGCTTTCACACTGAGGCGCTGCGCTGGCAGGGCGTCAAAAAAAGTCCTGCAAGCAGCTTCTTTGCAGCGCTTTAGAATTGTTTTTCATCAGAAAAAGCTCCTAAACGGAAATTCCGTTCGTATGCTCAGAATCAAGTCAACGCATGCTCGGAAGCATTGAACTTAATTTTTCTCGGCTCGTAGTGTTGTACGTCACCGTGTTTTGGACAGTCGGAATTTGGTGTGACAGTGTGTATGCAATACAGCTTGAATGGAATTCCATCAGAAAAATCCGTCGGAGTTTATCCCGACGGAAATTTCGATCGTGTGTAAGGGGCATAAAAGAGTACTAGCAGATATTTAAAGCTGAAATTTAGGTAAGGCAATTTATAACATAGTTACATTGATTTAGCTTGGACCAATGTAAATTACATGTGCCAAAACTGTGGAATCTCAATGGGGTGAGAAGGGAGGACACAATCTCCAGCTCGTCCACTCAAAGAACTCTTTGCATCAATTAAGAAAATGCAAAATGTTCTCTGAATGGTGCCAATGCCCAGCAGGTGCCCTTCTGTGTTCAGTAAGTAGGACAGCCTTTCAGATTGGACCTGGAAGTCAGCGGCAATCACTTCAGGCTGGAGCCTCTAGATACGCCAACGTAAATACGTTCCGAATCTGGCCCAATAAGTTGTTTGCCTTTTGAATGGAAAAAATTGTCAGCTTCCTTCGAAGCCGCTATACTCACTAGGCAAAGTACAGCGATCTCCCCCCCCCAAGCTGTTGTGTTCTGACAGGTGGATGGCCCAGCACCAGAACACTCTGACCAGCGATCTCTGCTGTTGGCTGAGAGCGCTGATCCGGAGTTGGTCGGCTGCTGGTTTTCCAGCATGCTCGTCTGACAGACAACGGCCGGCTTCTGCTGGACAGACCGAAATACACACGGGCCAAATGTTAGACAATTTTTTTTGCACTGGAAAATAGTCTTCTGACATTCTGCCCGCGTGTACCTGGCTTAAGAGTTAGAGACATGTGATAGTCACTGTGTAATGTGCCTAATGTTTCTTTAAATTTAAGGTGACAACAGATATTTTGACAAGAGATGGCAAGGACATTGCATTTGCTGACTATAGCCCAACCTGGAAGTTTCACCGCAAAATGGTCCATTCAGCGCTGTGTATGTTCGGTGAAGGGACAGTAGCCATTGAGCAGATCAGTGAGTATGCAGACATCACCACAGCTTTGAGACATGACTGCACAAATTAACCAAGGCAAGCTTTAGTTTTATGAACAAGCAAAATCATTGGAGGGATTCCTTAAGGCGAGGTTTACCTATGGGCGATGAGGCAGCCACATTTTTTGTTTGCTCATTACTGTGTGTTGCAGTAAGGCAGCCATTCATTTGAACAGGCTGCCTACAGCATATAAATCACATCAAAGATGTGCATGACCCTTTGTTTTAAAATTGCGCCACACCAAAAGCATGGTGCTTTAATTTTAGAGTTGTAAGGTGTGTCCAAGCATAACACAGATAGCTGAAATGCCTGCATTTGGAATTAAATTAAATACAGTAATGAGTTACTGCTTTGAGAATTTCCTGTCTATCCCAAAGTGATGCTCAGGTAGAGGAAACTCCCACATTCTATCTAGACTAATCAGAAAATAGCTAGTAGTTAGAACCAGACCCAGGTTATCTCAGCAATGAAGAACTGCCAAGTTTGGTCATACTTTGATGTTTATATGTACTGTACATACGATATGGTACTAAATGTGGGAATTCCAGTGATTAATGAAACTATCCTTTCATTTATAGTAGGGTTTCACCGATACTGGTATCAGTGCCGATTCTAGGCATTTGCACGGGTATCGGTATGTACGGTACTGATACCTTTAGACTTTTTTTTTTTTTCAAGCTGTCAGTAGGTTTTCCCCAGTTAAAAGCTGAAATGTAAAGAAAAGAATGTCAGCAATTATTGGTTGTTAAGGAGCTGAGCCGCCGCATCCGTAACAACCAATGACATTTCAGCCATCCGCTACAAGGTTGACAGCATTAGGTAGCACTGTGGTAGGTTTGGAGGGGGGAGCCGTGCCGATGCTCATAGACCGGCCATACACCAACAGGCAGTGGAGAACTACAGCTCCTACCATGCAGTGCAGGCCTCACACTGTGAGAGGGCTTCCTAATTATTAAGCAAGTGGGTAGGTGGCCCCTCCTTGGAGCTTTGACATTGCTGGCTATGACTGCTGTACCAGGGCTGAAAGTGAGCCCGGAGAGTGGACCGGAGTGAGGGCAGCGCTGGCAGGGATGGGGCAGGTCAGGACAACAACGTCTTCCCAGACTCTGGAGCTCCTCCGGCATCAATGAGTGCTGAAGCTGCTGGTCTTCAACTTTTCTGCTCATCCTCACCATCTGGCTCTTTAGGCTTCTGTAGGTGAATGGAAGGGCCGTGGTGTATGGCGAGTGCATGAGCCGGTGTGTTTCCATATTCTGCTCCCTATCGTACAATGCTCCAGGAGGTCACGTGGCGGCCAACTGCGCATGCGCGATGCGTTCCAAACGCAATTGCGATGCGTTCCAATGGATTTACGACAGTACACACCAGCGAACCCGGCATTCAGGGCGACGTGGACTTAGAGGAAAGTGGCCAGTCAGCTCTCCCCGCTCGCTCGGCCTCCTGGCTCTTTTTTTTAACATCCTCCAATCCACGGGGATGTTAAGGAATGAGCCTGGATGACAACCAAGGTTTCACTGGTGTGTACTGTCGTAAATCCATTGGAACGCATCACAATTGCGTTTGGAACGCATCGCGCATGGGCAGTTGGCCGCCACGTGAATTCTGGAGCATTGTACAATAGGGAGCCGAATATGACAACTCACTGGCATTGTAAGGGTTGAACCTGAAGGGGGGCAGATTACATTGACAAGAAAAAGAAGTCCTCTGCTACATACTTATTACTACCTACTCTTCCTAGGCAATAGGTATCAGTAATTGGTATCGGCGAGTACTAAAAAAAAATGTATCGGTACTCAGTATTAAAAAAAAATGGTATTGGTGCATCCCTAATTTATAGAAGCACTGTCCATAGCAAAATTCATGACAATTTTATATAAATGATCTCCCTGAGGCCAATAGTGTTTTTCCTGCTCCCCTCCTGTATAGGATGGCAGACACATGCAAGTAGTCTATGAGGGTATCATGCACTAGACACCATATTAGATTATCTACCATTGCAGTAAATGTATGTAACATGCTGATTGTTTATATTTAGTCCTCCCATTGTAATGACCATAGTGACAAACAGTAACATTTGCATATTGATGACATTTATTCTATTTTAAAGAAAACTTTACTGAGAGAGTATAGGGCCTTCCAATGATGACCTTACCTTTTTAAGATGCTAGTTGACTGGCTGTCATGCTGCTGCAAACTGCTGTAAATAATCTCCAAGTCACTGTCCTGAAAAAAAAAAGAAGAAGAAAAGTGGAGCCTTGACTTTCCCAACAGGGACATCGCATTCAGTGTTCTTACTTGAAAAATGTTTAGATTATTCACCTAATACAGTGTATGCATTTGTGTATTCGCTAGTAGTATTTGGTCACATTCATCAGGGCATGTTCTGGGCACACAGCCACACATCAATGTGGGTAGAGCTCTGCTGACATCTAGTGGTCAAGTTGTTCATAACATACAGAGTAAGGCCATCCCAACTGCTACAGATGTGCATGTAGACAGCTCAAGCAGCAGGTTGTCTCACAAATTATATATATATATATTTATTTTATATATATATATATATCAATACTATATATGTACACATTAATAGACAGCTTGTGACTCAGAACCTATTGTAGACTTATACTTTATTTTTTCATCACAGATATGCTTCCAGGGTTTAGTTACTCCTTAAGTTGCATACATTAGAAAATCATTTAAATGCATATTTACTGAAAATAAAACTAGTCAAGTACCTTCATTTGACGATCATCATATACAGCAGCATTCAGACTAGGCGCCAGTCAAATGTGCGGACAATGAGAGGGAAGAAAAGAGCAGAAGGATTCCCTTAATCAGCCTCCTGTTGCTTTTTTACTAACCTGAAGGAACCCTGGTAGAGAATGGCTGATCTACAACATTAGCAGGGTAACAGATGGCATCCTTCCAGCTGTAGGGATTGTATGAGCAGTAGCGCAGCTTATTTTACCCAGATTTTGATTGTGGAATTATTTTTCTACCATAAAGTTTCCCGTGAAGCTGCCTCGCTGTGTCAGACTCTCACCTCCTTCCAGAGAATCCCTTTGGACATGGCTCCAGAGCTCATCCGAGCGGTCACTAATGTGGTGTGCTCCTTGTGCTTCAACACCAGATACAAGAGAGGGGATGCAGAGTTTGAGACCATGCTAAAGTACAGTAAAGGCATAGTGGATACAGTGGCTAAAGACAGCTTGGTGGACATCTTTCCTTGGCTTCAGGTATGAATACAATATGTACATTTTCCTATTATTTTTTCTATGCAAAAATATGTACCATTCCTTCCTTCTCCTGCTGTTTCTTTCAGCAGTTAAGAAAAAAAATACCCTGTACTTCTGGGTATGGACTAGCATGTGACATCTCTGGGCCAGTCACCAAGCATCAGTGTTATCACACTGTAAAAGTTCATATCCCTGTATAAGCTTCTCCCAGACTGGTGGGTGAGCAATGTAAAATTAAACATGTGCTGCTGGAAATGGAGGAAATACATTTATGGGAAAAGCATAAGTTCACTTTATATTAGAACTATAGCCTACCATTATAAAGTATATTTTGCAGCACGTAATTATAAGTCCATCTGCCCTTATAGTTTTCTTGGAATCCCCCTGCACAGTCCCACAAACACCAGTTGTCCTGCCAGTGAATTCTGCCCAATGCAGCGTCCTGCGATGGTGTGACAATGATGCTGCACTGCTCCTGAATTCAGAGAGTTGTCACCCTTAAAGCGGAGGTGCACCTGAATTTTTTTTTTAAAAGCCAGCAGCTACTAATAGTGCAGTTGCTGACTTTTAAAAAAAATGGACACTTACCTGTCCAGAGCACCCACAATGTCAGCAGCCAAGGCTGAGCAATCGCTCGTCCCTCGCATACTGCCGTCATCATCCCCGGTGAGGAAATCGGGAAGTGAATCGATGCGGCTTCACTGCTCGGGTCCCTACTGCGCATGCGCAATTCGTGCGGTGCATCGTAACTGGTCTATGCCCGGAAAGTGGGTGCAAATACCTGTATTATACAGGTATCTGCACCCCCCTCCCCCATGAAAAGGTTCCGAAAAGCGGCACTGCCTAAACCCTCTTGGGCATGGACTTTACCAGAGCTTCACAGGTTACCACTGGAGTCCTCTTCCACTCCTCCATGACGATATCTGGGAGCTGGTGGATGTTTGAGACCTTGTGCTCCTTCACCTTCCATTTGAGGATGCCCCACATATGCTTAATAGGGTTTAGGTCTGGAGACATGCTTGGCCAGTCCATCACTCTCAGCTTCTTTAGCAAGGCAGTTGTCATCTTGGAGGTGTGTTTTGGGTTGTTGTGATGGAATACTGCCCCCTGGCCCAGTGTCCGATGTAAGGGGATCATGGTCTTCTTCAGTATGTCACAGTACATGTTGGCATTCATGGTTCCCTTAATGAACTGTAGCCCCCCAGTGCTGGCAGTCTGGAGACATGCTTGGCCAGTCCATCACCTTTACCCTCAGCTTCTTTAGCAAGGCAGTGGTCATCTTGGAGGTTTGTTTGAGGTTATGTTGGAATACTGCCCTGCGGTCCAGTCTCCGAAGGGAAGGGGATCATGCTCTGCTTCAGTATGTCACAGTACATGTTGGTTCCCTCAATGAACTGTAGCTCCCCAGTGCCAGCAGCACTAATGCAGCCCCAGACCATGACACTCCCACCACCATGCTTGACTGTAGGCAAGACACGCGTGTCTTTGTACTCCTCACCTGGATGCCGCCACACACACTTGACACCATCTGAACAAAATACGTTTATCTTGGTCTGATCAGACCACAGGACATGGTTTCAGTAATCCATGTCCTTAGTCTGCTTGTCCTCAGCAAACTGTTTGCAGGCTTTTTAGGCACCCGCCTCAAAAAGGTTCATCACTGGCATAGGTAATCTTTTTGTAGAGCAACAATTTGGACATTTTCATTTAGGGGTGTACTCACTTTTGTTGCCAGCAGTTTAGACAATGTGCTGAGTTATTTTGAGGAAACAGAAAATTTACACTGTTATACAAGCTGCACACTCACTACTTTACATTGTAGCAAAATGTAATTTCTTCAGTATTGTCACATGAAAAGATAAAATAAAATACTTATCAAAAAATGTGAGGGGTGTACTCACGTGAGATACTGTATATGCTTCCATCTGTACCAGTTTTGTTATCAACACGTGAGCAGGAATTTAAACATGCAACACTTATTTACAAGAATGCCAATGCTGCATTCCACCACACCCCATTCACAACTAATGCAATAGTTCTGCCCTATTTGTAATCATGGTTCCCCAAGCAAAGACCTCATTGTCTACAAAGACACAAAATAAATGGATGTTTGTTTATTGAGATCACATTTTTATATATAGAATGCTGCATTATTGTACATTTGCATTAGGTTTCCCAATAAATATTTTTTTTTTCTGTCAGATATTTCCAAATAAGGATCTAGACATTTTGAGGCAGTCAGTGGCAGCTCGAGACCAGCTTCTTCAAAAGAAAATAAATGAACATAAGGTAGGTATTATAAGGATGGATTGTTAAAAACAATTAAAATGTGAATCTGTGCTGTCAAAGACAAAATAAATTATGTCATACAGTGTATATATATATATATATATATATATATATATATATATATATATATATATATATACACACACATATACATACATACACACACACACACATATATATATATATATATATATATATATATATATATATATATATATAATACACACACATTACACAAATATATATTATATACTGTATGACACAATTTATTTATTTTGACAGTATTAGTATAAATATTATTGTATTTTTTTTAGGGCTGTTACTGATCAAAATTTTTGTGTTCGATTAAACGTTTGTTTTTTTAATCGATTAATCGACTAATTTCGATTAATTATAACGCACATACAGATCCAACTACTTTTAGCTGATCTCCTTGCAGGCCGATTCCCAGTGCAGCTACCAACCACTGGAAAAATGGATAGCAGGATACAAAAAACACTCAAAGGCAGCGCTCAATGGGAATAGCATTAAAACTTGTATAGTCTTCAAGTAGGTAACCAAATAAATATTGCACTGGAGATAAAATCGATTGTTGCTACATAAACTGTAAAAATGGTGTGAGTAATACCAAACGGTAGCAAAAGCAGTCCTAAAAACTATGTAGCTAAGTTTGATACTGGTATAAAAATGTGTACAACGATACCACTGCTCAATTCAGATGAGAAGAGGTTAACATCAGTCCGTCGCTTTGTAGATGTCCCGTGAAGGGAACTATAACAGCTCCCAGTGGATGGTTGTAGAATCCCAGGTTGATAGAGGGAAGTGATAGAGGGAAGTGATAGAGGGAAGTGATAGAGGGAAGTGATAGAGGGAAGTGTAACAGCCCTTGTGTGTGGCAGATAGTAAGGTCCCGCCAGCATGCAGATATGAAGGCACAGCAAAGGAGCCCTTCAGATGGACACGGCAAGCCCCGCCGGTGTCCGTGACGTTACCGGATCTCGGACCAAACTCCCTGAAGGCCCAGAAGCCAGCGGAGAGGTGAGTACCAATCAAAAGAATTTTAATCGATCAAAAAGATTTTGATCGATCAAAAAAATTAAAGATTAATCGATTAATTAAAAGTTAATTTGCACAGCCCTAATTTTTTTAAATGAATATAAGGCATTCTCTGATAAGAAGAGGTGGAGAGAAGGGGCAGATTATGTGACAATCTACTTCATCTAATTAGAGAATTCTTTGTATTTGTTAAAATAATACAAAAGGCATTCTATGAATAACGGTAGTGCCAATCAAGTAAACCTCTTTGTCTAGTGTGCACTGAAGCAGGACCTGGAAGATTACGGCCATCACTTTATGTAGTGTGGACCCCTACAGTGATTTCCAGCATTCCCAGTGACTTTCTAAATATCAGATATAGATACTTACATTGAGCCAAGCTGGGCCACTGTAAGTTGGCAAAAAAAGTTAATTGCAGGTGTTGCACCTCAAGCTGGCCTTATATTTTAAGGGGCTGATCAAGAGAAAGCTAACAGGTTGCTCTAACCAGCACAACAGTAGGAATTCCCTGCCATCTATTGTATTCTGACAGCCAGCACTCTTGGCAGTCAGAATACCTGAACAGCAGCTGCATCTGATTGGATGTTCATCTGACAGTTTTGCACCCGGCTCCTTCAGATTTCAGATTAAAAGGATGCCAGGTAGGAAGGTGCCAACAGTGCCTTCCATGGGCCGAATTTTGGGATGGTTCATGTAAAACTGGACCAATGTTGCTCTGTGTATGGCCAGCTTTAGTATAAGAAGACACGTTGAGCTTTGCTTTCTGTGTGAAACTTGATTGTGCCGCTACCATCATACCCAATTTATTCTTTCTGTAAACCATACAATAGAATAGAAGGCATCAGCGACCATTTGCATTCGTTTTACCTAACCACTTTAATTTACTTTGTAGGATGCATTTTGTGGTGAAACTGTCAAAGACTTGTTGGATGCTCTGCTGAAAGCCAAACTAAACATGGAAAACAATAACAGCAACGTATCACAAGATGTAGGACTGACGGAGGATCACATCCTCATGACTGTAGGGGATATATTTGGAGCAGGAGTGGAGACCACATCTACAGTTTTGAAATGGGCTGTGGCATATTTACTGCACTATCCAGAAGTGAGTAAAATTAGTAGATTCATTGTTAAAAAAAAAAAAAAAAAAAAAACAGAGCACAGACATGAGTGATAGTAAAGTTAGAAAAAAAAGATTTGGCCCGAATTGTAAATCTTTCCAATGAGAAAATTGCTGGTCATTTTATGAATATGCTAGTTGCCTGACTCACTCTTCGGCTTTAATGCTTTCTGAGCCATTGTGCAGGAACAGGTATGAAAAGCAAAGTCAAGGTAAGGGCTAGAGTCAATATGCTCATTTCTGATTGTTGGCGACGCTCGAAGATTAATTTAAAATTTGTTGATAGGCGTACTTGACCTGCTTCAATCTGTTTTTGTATTCCCATAGACTTGTATAGTAAGAGAAGACCTTAAAGCCTGGTATGTTTTTTGTTTAACCCGGCAGGATGAACAAAAAAAATCTGACAGGTTTCTGCACCAACAGACGCAATATTGGTACAGTGATCTCCCCCCATGTGCCTTTTGTATTCTGACAGGGGAACTCCCCCCCCCCCCCCCCCCCCCCCCATCTGAACACACTGATGAGCGCTCTCAGCCATTGGCTACAAGTGCTGTTTGGATGCTTGTTTTCCAGCAGGGTAGTAGGTAGATTCTGCAAGACAGGCAGCTGTACACACTGACTGAAGGTTGAATTTTTGCCGTGTGTACATCCAGCATTAATCAAATGTGTTCTTATCAGTATACATGTTCGGTAGTTTTGACTCTCAGGTAACTGAGGGGAAAAAAAGGCTCTGCCATCGCCAGCATCCTTCGGCGAGTACTCAGAGCCAGTTTTTCTCTGGATGAAATACTAGATTCTAAAGGCAGAAAGTGTTTTTTTTTTTGTTTACTTTTAATGTATGCAAAAGCGCCAGAAAGGGCGGTCCGGAACTAGCCTTCTGCAGTCGCCGCCTAACTGTGTGTATCCCAGGAGGCAGTCGCTACATTACCTTCACTGAGTGAGGATGGAGGCGCCACTGAATCGGGGGGGGGGGGGGCCGACATCGTCCCACTTTAAGGTAACAAACCACATCTCTCTGTATGCAGCTCCCCGCAGTCCCCCTATATACTTACATTACCCCGATCACAATCCATCTCTCTCTCTCTCTAAAGCAGGGGGGGGGGGCAAGGCTGGGATGTGCTGTGGGTCAGGATCGAGCCCAGCATGAGTGCCCCCACAGCAAGTGGGTTGCTGTGGGGTTACTTAGAAAAGGGAGAGGAACCAGGAGCACTGACAGGAGACCCCAGGAGAGGTGAATCTGGACTGCTGTGTGCAAAACCATTGCACAGAGCAGTTGTATGACCTGCTTTTTCATTTTATTCCTTTTTTTGTTTTTTAGTACATGTAGAATCACTTTAAAGAGAATGTTATATGGGCAAGTGCTAAGGCATGAATACATCAGATTCTTGTTAGCTGTTCTATGTTAGGGTTAGTAAAGGGATACAAGTACATTACTGAAATTGAACAGCAGTGTCTGCTCATTTAAGTCATCATTCTGTTAATTTTTAAGTGAGTGAATGAATTTTAGGCAGCATACTAGTGGCTACAATCATAGCTATTCTTTCAAGGATCTGTGCATTATTATAGGTGGTAATATGTACCACACAGACAGACAGGCAATACTATACTGTATTTTTTTATACAACAAATCAGGTCCAGAAGAAGATCCAGGAAGAGCTGGACGCAAAGGTTGGATTTGGACGATATCCACTACTTAGTGACCGGAAAATCTTACATTATACAGAAGCCGCCATCTCTGAAGTGCTGCGAATTCGCCCCGTGTCACCACTGCTTATTCCACATGTGGCTTTAAAAGAATCCAGGTAGGATTTCCAGAATGTTAGATCAGGACATTTCCACTTTGCAGCTAAAATGCTTCTGAAATGTTGTTATCTGAATGACAGTTTGAACTTGTGCAGTTTGAGTTTAAAGCAGAATTATAGCCTCCTGTTCTTTTCAGCTAATGTAGTTGTCATCGTTTGATCTGCAGCTGCCATGATGTGATCAGATATAACACCAGCCATTTGATGGCTTAACAGTTGTTTAATAAAATAAGCACAATAGTAACTAAGAGTCGGTTCACACTGGGGCGACTTGGGATCCGACTTGAAGTCGTCTCAAGTCGTCCCAAGTCGTGCTGTCCAGAAAAGCAATGTAAGTGAATGGGAGCGGTGTTAATACACACTACTCATGTCGCTCCGACTTCAGAAGAGGTTCCTGTACTACTTCAATCAGACTTCTAGGCGATTTGTACCCATTGATTTCAATGGAAGTCGCTTCCAAGTCTGATCACTGTTTTAATTGAAGCGACCTTTCAGCAAGATAACATACATTTCTCAGGCAAACCTCTCCCTCCCCCTCCCTCTCCCAGAGCTGGATTGTTGTTTTATTGGCCACTGGAATGTCTCCTGACCTGAAAAGGACTTCAAGTCGTGTTGTAAATCGCCCCAGATCGCCCTGTGGTTAATGCTCAAATCGTGTTGAAGTTGCTTCTGAAAGTCGTGCTGGAGGTCGTGTCACCCCAGTGTGAACCGAACAGTTATAGTTACAGGTCTGGTTCACACTATTGCAGGTGCAGGAATCACACTTGTCCCCACACCTAAAACAAGCTACTGTTTAAAAATGCATGGGGCCATTAATTCTTCCATCAAAAAACGCACCATGTTTGCAGGTGCAGGAACCAGGGGGAAATTTTCTGGCCACTGCATTTTCAAAATGGTGCAGGAACTTTTTTTTCTACATCAAATGCAGCCACAGCAGCCCATTCAACTTTTTGAGATGGGAATGAGTGACACCTTGTTAAGCGGGGGGTTCTGCGGATCTGAGTTGTTGAGGGGGGGGGGTTCGATCAGAGTAGTAGCCGGGGGGCGCGGAATCGCAGGACTCCTGCCCTATTCGCGGGACTTATCGCAATTCGTGGGACATTCCCGCAAAATCAGGGACGGTTGGGAGGTATGGTGGTCTACTGTGCCCATGCAAATGCAGCCCACAGACAAGTGATAATGTGACCAGGAACAAATGTAACTGATTTAAGAAACAGTTAAAGTGGTTCTAAAGGCTCAACATTTTAAACCCTAGTTTATTCTCTGCCAGTAATTTTATCACCTACCCCCCCCCCCCCCTGTATACTTACCTGAGACCTGTCTAGATCTAGCACTGTGCTAATCTGTAGGAGCTCTCTCCTCTCTCTCTGCTCACAGAAACAGCAGTTGTCGCCATTGGTTTCCGCTGCTGTCAATCAAATCCTGTGAGTAGAGAGTGAGGCGAGTCATACAGTCTGGCTCAGGATCAGGAGGGGTCTAGAGCGCCAACGGGGAACACAAGGAGAGGTGAAACTGGGGCAGGTAAGTAAAGCATGTATGTTGTTTTGCAAAAAAAAAAAAAATCCTTCACAAATGCCTTAAATTGGTGAGTTTAATCCTGCTTTACATTGAACTAATCAGTTCAATGGAGAATGCAAACTCTGGTGCAGCTCTGCTAGAAACCAATCAGCTTCTAACTTCTGCTGGTTTAATTAAGTTTTGACAAAAGACCTGGAAGCCGATTGATTTCTAGCAGAGCTGTCCCAGATTTTTTCCAGCTTTAGTAAATGAACCCCAAAGAGTGAGGTTGGGGCTGTGCCTACTTTAAGGAAAACAAATCACATCTTTAATTCTGATACACTTCCATTTCCATGATTTAACACACTACACAAGGCCAACCTGCATGCAGCCTTTTATAGTGTGGGGCGTGTACTAAACCCCCTGAGCCAGGGTGGCTTTGGCCAATTATGGCTTAGGGGGGTTTAGTACACACCCCACACTATAAAAGGCTGCCTGCAGGACTAGGGACATTAGATGTAAGCTTCTTTGGAGGAAGACTAATATGTTCAGCATACCTCATAACTTTTTAAAAATGGGAACGAGGGACACCTATTAGCATAAGTATGTAGGCATAAGTCCTCCCCCCCCCCACTCCTGCCACACCCCTTAAATGAGATTTATTAAGAAATGGATTGGTTAAACCTACAATGGCTTTTTTTTTTACCACTACAATTCCTTTATATTGGCTTTTAACCACTTAAGGACCACCGCATGTACATTTACGTCGGCAGAATGGCACCGACAGGCACATCAACGTATATATATGTTGGTGCCTTGGGGGGATCCGATCGGACCCCCCCCCCCGTTCGCACGGCTGCAGGAGCGATCCGACAAGAGGGGGCGGGTATTCGTTTTTGTCCGCCCCCTCCGGATCGCTCCCAGCCAATGCGTGCGCCCGCCCGCCCTGTCACTTCCTCCTCCTGTGTAAACACAGGAAGGGGGAAGCGATGTGATCTCTCCCTCGGCGGTTTTTTCAACCACCACTGAGGAGAGATCACAACACAGTAAGTCTGCACTAACACTACACTGCACTAACACTACATATAGGCACATTTAACCACCGCGATCGCCCCCCCCTCCTCCTGTCACAGTGTCACTGAATGCAGTAATCATACATGTATGATTACTGTATTTAGTGTCAGTGTGACAGGCAGTGTGACAGTCAGTGTTAGGTCCAGGGTAGCCCCCGTACCCCCCTAATAAAGTTTTAACCCCTTGATCACCGCCCTAGTTAACCCTTTCACTCCCTATTGCCAGCATCACTAAGCGATCATTTTTCTGATTGCTTTATTAGTGTCGCTGTTCCCGCTAGGTAGCTCATTTTTTTTTTATTGCGATTTTTTTTTTTACTAAAGACATGTGGCTAAATACATTTTGGCCTAAATGTTTGACTAAAATTTATTGATTTTTCTTATAACAAAAAGTAAAAAATATTGATTTTTTTTCAAAAATGTCGCTCTATTTTTGTATATAGCGCAAAAAATAAAAATCGCAGAGGCGATCAAATACCACCGAAAGCTCTATTTATGGGAAGAAAAGGACGCAAATTTTGTTTGGGAGCCACGTCGCACGACCGCGCAATTGTCTGTTAAAGCGACGCAGTGCCGAATCGCAAAAACCCCATGGGTCATTTGGCAGCATATTGGTCTGGGTCTTAAGTGGTTAAAGTGTACAAATGCAGCAATTTAGAATTTGGAAGAAAAGGTTTAGGAAACACTTTTTGAAAGCAAAAAAGTGAATTTTATATACAGCTATATGGATCAGACCAAAATGAGGGACAAATTAGGGGGAAGAGGGACATTGCTCCAAATCAGGGACAGTGCCTTGAAATGAGGGACAGTTGGGAGCTATGGTTCAGCATTCTCAGAAAAGCTCTTTGAAACTTATAAAGATACTGCTGATAAAAACAGGTATACCATATGTGATTTAATGCCTGCAGTTATTTTTATCACTAATAATATATATATCTTGCACAGTATTGGGAAATATACCATTCCTAAAGAAGCCCGTGTGGTTATTAACCTCTGGTCTTTACACCACGATGAGAAGGAATGGGTCAATCCTCATCTCTTCAGTCCAGGTGTGTATCTTTGTACAGTCAATGTAAAAAATGCACCACCGTGCAAAACTCGCTAATACTCTTAATAAGCCAATTTATACGTAGCTACCAGCATTAGAATGTGTCCCCACATTATCTGTGTACAGTGCCAAATGTTCCATAATTTATATGCGCTTTCTATGTTGTCAAAAAATGTATCCAGAATGTGGCTTGTATATAGGTAATGACTGCACAACGACAATGTATATAGCAAGAAACAAATATATTGTTTTTTCATAGACCTGAACAGGGCTTTTTTTCTGGGGGAACTTGGTGGAACTCAGTTCCACCACCTTTGGCTCAGACCCTTTGGAGCTTGCTCACCACAATCACTTGTAAACACAGAAGTCTGGTTTCTGTGTTTACAAGTGCCAGCTCTTCACTCTGTGTGTAACCCCCCTGAACTCTGCACTCTGTATTAGTGCAATTCTGGTATTTAATGCCCCTTTAAGGCCCTTCTACTGTTTGTGAAATCTGAACGGGGTCGTGGTTGAGTTCCTATTTTCTGAGAAAAAAAGCTCTGGACCTGAATAAAAATATCAGTGTAATGGTCAGGGGTTAACGCAGTTTACGATACTCCATTCCACCAACCCACGAAAGCTTGTCGACACTCCACAATCCAGCAGACGAACCCCAATAACGAGACACAGCTCTGTTTGAGCTTCAAATGAATAGACTTTAACTCAGGCTTCTTATATACAGTTAAAAACACCAATGAACAATGACTTTACTCCACCCACAGCATTATACAATGAGCCCAATACACATCTTTTAGTCAGACTTTCTGGCACCAGGTCTGACACAATCCACATGAGCTAATTAGCTACAGCTGACAAGGCAAACATCATGATTCCGGCTTCTCTCACCTGCTATACAATACACATTCCTTTAGTAGACATAAGTCAGACATCTGACCTTTAGACTGTGCTAACTCACAATACACATATATCATCAATAGAAATTCACACAATCCAGTGTCAATTAGCATAACACTATGAAAGGTCTTTAGAAGCCAGACCAAGGTTAGTTTACATGACAGTAGCAGACTTAATTACACCCTTAACAGTCGTGTTCCCACATGAATGAATCACTCTTCAATTGACCTGTTGGGTTCAGAATCAACAACCTGTAATATTTCAAGATATCCTGGAATACATTGTGAATTATCATCCCATCTCCTGTAATCCAAGATATCATTTCTCAGTCATCCTATGCCCCTAGTGGACATAGGATGACTTTAGACACAAGAGTCATTGGTGAATCTGAAACAGGAGTACCCCACAGTCTGCAAGAGACTCTGGGTCCCACGGGCCCTCCCGTTACAATCAGTTTTCAGTGGATGGCAGAGTGCAATAAAGGAGATTTGTTAAACATTGGGACTCGAAGTTTTCCCACCTAAATTATAAGGGGCACCAGTCTTGTGTTTATTCATCTTTCATTTGTTCAGGGGCTGGTCTACATCTATATGTTGTGTTTCAGGTACATTACCATTGCCGTCTATATAATATGCATATTGATGAAAGCACATCAAAGATGCAGCATGCAGGACATTAACACCCCTTACATTATGAAAAATACAAAAAAGAAGCAAAAAGAAGGCAAACTAGAAACCCTAGTCAGCGTTCCAGAGATAGATAAGAAGCTGGTGAATTATTCAGCCAACCAGTCAGAGCTCTTCCCATCATTTATGCCGGTTTTAAAACTTATGACAGCCAATCGGACTCAAAGTTTCATTGCCCCTGTGTCAATTTTTAATGCATTATTGAAAGCAATCAAACCGACTCGGTGCTTCAATTGTGAATATGGCGGTGTATGGCCTCAGCCAGACTGCTCCGGTCAAACTCCTAACATGTTTCGCCCTGCTTGCCAAGGCTTCTGTCACCAAGCCCCAGCTGGCAGGGCGAAACATCTCAGGGGTTGTGGACTGAGCAGTACTGGCTGAGGCCATACACAGCCATATCCACAACTGGAGCACAGGGTCAGCTTGAGCAGCGTCTAATCCAGGCCCAGACTGGGACAACAAATGGGCCTGAGCATTTTAGCAGCCCGGGGGGGGGGGGGCACGGCGGCTGCGCTTTGCGGCGGCGGTTTATGATGGGATGTGGGTTTCAGCACCTTGTACCTCTGGATTCCTTTACATTACACATCACCTTGCCCCTCTGGACCCCTTTACATTGTAAGGCACCATGGACCCCCTTTACATAACATAGCACCTCTGGACCCTTTTACATTACACAGCACCTCTGGGCCCCTTTACATTACACAGCACGTCTGGGCCCCTTTACATTACACAGTACCTCTGGGCCCCTTTACATTACACAGTACCTCTGGGCCCCCTTACATTACACAGCTCCCTGCACCCCTTTACATTACACAGCACCCTGCACCCCTTTACATTACACAGCACCCTGCACCCCTTTACATTACACAGCACCCTGCACCCCTTTACATTACACAGCACCCTGCACCCCTTTACATTACACCGCACCCTGCACCCCTTTACATTACACAGCACCTTGCACCTCTGGACCCCTTTACATTACACAGCCCCCCAGTTTGTTACTAAGACACCCCCCTAACAGTTCTTGACCCCCTGCATGTTACACAGACCTCCCTACAGTACAGACCCCCTCCCTAAATTACAGACCCCCTCTAAAATACAGACCCCCCTCTACAATACAGACCCCCCCTCTACAATACAGACCATACAGACCCCCCTTACATTACAGAGACGTGACCTGCGGGCCACCGCGGGCAGCCCACTGGGCATATGCCCGGTCTGCCCTATGGTCAGTCCGGGCCTGGTCTAATCCTACCTCTGCCCACACGTCTGAATTAGTGCCCGAAGCCTGTTCCCACTTTTGAAATATAGGTAGGAACACCTGTAATCCTCCAGCTTTGAGCGGTGCTCCTAGGTTACACATGAGCATACTGAAAATCATTAGGTTGCCATGATGTGCTTGAGGCAGATACTTTACTCAAATGATTTTACAAGTGAATGCCAAGCTGAGAACATTGCAGAGCCATTACTTATGCTTGATTCACACCTATACAGGTTTCAGTTTGCATATTCAGGAGCATTTTGCGTTTATTAACCACTTAAGACCCGGACCAATACGCTGGCAAATGACCCAAGGGGTTTTTGCGATTCGGCACTGCGTCGCTTTAACAGACAATTGCGCGGTCGTGCGACGTGGCTCCCAAACAAAATTCGCGTCCTTTTTTTCCCACAAATAGAGCTTTCTTTTGGTGGTATTTGATCGCCTCTGCGATTTTTATTTTTTGCGCTATATACAAAAATAGAGCGACATTTTTGAAAAAAAATCAATATTTTTTACTTTTTGTTATAATAAAAAACCAATAAACTAAATTTTAGTCAAACATTTAGGCCAAAATTTATTTAGCCACATGTCTTTAGTAAAAAAAAAATCGCATTAAAAAAAAATTAGCTACCTAGTGGGAACAGCGACACTAATACAGCGATCAGAAAAATGATCGCTTAGTGATGCTGGCAATAGGGAGTGAAAGGGTTAACTAGGGCAGTGATCAAGGGGTTAAAACTTTATTGGGGGGGGTGGGGGGGGGCTACCCTGACACTAACACTGACTGACTGTCACACTGACACTAAATACAGTAATCATACATGTATGATTACTGCATTCAGTGGCACTGTGACAGGGGGAGGGGGGGGGGGGCGATCGCGGGGGTTAAATGTGTTTGTGTCTGTGTGTAAGTGTGCTGTTGGTGCAGACTTACTTGTTGTGTTGTGATCTCTCCTCAGCGGCGCTTGAAACAAACGCCGAGGGAGAGATCACGTCGCTTCCTCCTTCCTGTGTTTACACAGGAGGAGGAAGTGACAGGGCGGGCGGGCGCGCGCATTGGCTGGGAGCGATCCGGAGGGGGCGGGTGAAAACGGATAGCCGCCCCCACTTGTCGGATCGCTCCTGCAGCCGCGCGGACCGCCGCATGTACGGGGGGGGGGGTCCGATCGGACCCCCGATCCCCCCAAGGCACCAACATATATATACGTTGATGTGCCTGTCGGTGCCATTCTGCCGACGTAAATGTACATGCGGCGGTCCTTAAGTGGTTAATACACGTTTTTGATCCATTGAAGTCTATGGAACCAAAAACCAGAAAAAAAGTCCCTGACCCTTTCCATAAAATGCACAGATGTGAACGTGACCTATAGGAAACCATGTTAAATGTACTGTAATGTGTTTCTGGAAAATTGAAAATGCACTGAAAAAATGCATAGGTGTGAACTAGGCCGTAAAGCTGAACTCTGGGAAGATATAAAAGACACCAATTAATATAGCTCTGTAATCAGCAGTACACCATTAAGGGCCCATTCCTGCTCTGTGTGTGTTGGGGTGCCATTCATTGTAAATGGCATCCCAACACTCTAAAGTACAGCACAACACACAACACACCACAGCACACCACAACACTGCATTTTGAAAAAAGGGTTATATTAATTTTTTCATGAGCTGTGGAGTGTTGGCAGCCCATTCATAATGAATGAGCCAATATGAAACGATTGGGCATAATGTAAAAGTGCACATTAATGTACCACAATGAATGTAGTAGTATGATTAGGCCCTCAATTAATTTTAGAATGCAAGCAGGATAGCTCTTAGGAGATTAAACTGTACCTACATATTGCACATTTTAATGAATAAAATGAATTTTAAGCAGAGAATGCAAGCAGGATACATAACAAAAAAAAAAATGCTAAGGGTATTCAAATATATCTGTCCTTACAGACAGCACCACTCACCGATATTGAAATACTAAATATCTAAACATATGTGGACAAAAACGTGTTGCTCTGTCCCTTTAAATCACTCCACGCTAATGGAAAACAAATTTTGTGAGGTTTGCTTATTGATTCGTTTTGCACTATTGTGGATTGATTTAAAGGGACCAAGCAACACATTTTTGTCCATAAAAGCAGTAGAAGTACCTGGAATTGACCTGATATAACCTTTTTGCGGTCTCTGTACAGCAAGGCTGGAGTGTGAGATGACGGAGCAGTGGAAGTAGTAGTTAATTTCACGCCGACAAGGAGCATGCTGATAGAAGGAGAGAGCAGAGAGACAGATCAGCTCAACAATGCACTGCTTATGCTTTTACTGTCCAGTCACAGACTGGGGGGACAGCTGACAGCCACCCCATCCCTTTGAAACCCAACACATATGAATTACGCAGGTTCTGAGGCTAATTTAATGCAGATAAGGCCCAGAGTTTAATTACTACCTTAATCAGCCACAGAATTTGTGTATTTATTATGTGTTTGCTTTTTAAGGGCTAAGGTGGCAACCCCCCCCCCCCTCCCTCCCCGCAGCTTTCAGCTGCTTTATTGAGATCTAGACAGGGAGATCAGTTCTTGTATCCCCCCCCCCCCCCCCACCGCCGCACCTATTACCGCTGACTGTCCCCTGTGTCCTCCTCTCTGTGCTCCTCCAGTCCCCCTCCATGTCCTCTGTGCTCCTCCAGGTCCCCACCCTCCCTATCCCGGATATGGCAGGATGGAGATGTAGAGGAAGTTGCTGGTAAATCTTTAATTCACCAGCTCCTTCCTTTTCTGAATGCACAGTCAGTCCATTCATATTGGAGTGTTTATGATATCTCAGTTTATGAATGGAGAGGAGCTGAGGCTGCAGAGAAAGGGACTGGGGAATCTGTGTTCTATGTCCCTTTCCCTGTCTCAAAGGGGAGATGTCAGGGGTCCGATTGGACTAAAATAAATAATAAACAAAAAATTGTAATAAATATATTAGTTAAAATTGTAAAAAAAAAAAAAAAAAATTTAACAAAATTTGGGGGAATTTCTAATCATTGGGGTCAAACTGATGTTCGTTTTCAGCCGTAGTGACGAGAAAATCATCCGGCTTGAACATTTTTCTGAAATAAACACATATCTTGCAGTGTATGTGGGTTTCATTGGCTAAAGTCCGTTATTTCCAATATTTAATGTTAAAAGCAACCAAAAAGTATTACCTTCGTCAAGTGATTGAATGTAGAGAATTTTCATACAAATTTTCATTTGAAAGTTTCATACTACTAAATATATTTTTTTTTTAATCCACTAGTACAGGGCTCAAAATTTCAAGTCCTGAGCTACTAGCCAGGCCTCAAGGTGTACTCGCCACCAGTTTCCCAGCCCAACCCCTACCATGTCCCGCCCCCTAATCCCAGCCCTAGACACGCCCTCATAAATTATCTCATGAAATGACACTTAAATGTTTTATGAAGAATTAAGAAAAAAAAATATGAACAACAACTTTATCCATGCCCAAAAATGCAGCCTGCCCATGTCTACCAATGCAGCACGTGTCCCCATATTGCAGCCAGAGTCCCCATATTGCAGCCTACCTGTGCTGGGTAAGAGAGGAGCCAGAGCCGCCGCCGCCGCCTGGTTGTTCAAAGTGCGGGGAACATAACAGCTTTAAATTCAATAGCTGTGTTCCCCGCCATGAGCCATCATATGTACAACCCCTCCCCCCCTTGTCTGGAAAACTTTGATAGACAGATCACCCTTCCATACCTGGGGGAGGGGCTGTATATGACGGCTCGTGGTGGGGAACACAGCTATTGAATTGAAAGCTGTTATGTTCCCCGTGCTCTGAACAACCAGACAGCGGCAGCAGCGACAGCAGAAGAGACTCGACTCTCCTCTCCTTGCTCGCTCCCCCTGCTCCCAGGCAACCCACACTCGCCAGCCCTCAAAATTTACTCACAAAATGCAAGCAGGCAATTGTAAATTTTGAGGGCTGCACTGGTATACAGAAAATGCTGTTGCTTATTCATAGTACAGTGAGCAGAATTGAGACACAAAAGACACAGAATTTTCAATAATGGGGTCTCC
Source organism: Rana kukunoris (assembly GCA_029574335.1). Lineage (NCBI taxonomy): Eukaryota > Metazoa > Chordata > Amphibia > Anura > Ranidae > Rana > Rana kukunoris. The sequence continues at coordinate 63,196,199 of CM056056.1, forward strand.
CTCTGGGTATGCAGTGGGACAGGGTGTGTTAAAACCACTTAAGGACCGGCTCACGTACATATACATTGGCACTTTAAAGATGGATATCTCGGTAACGGCAGCAGCTCCTGCTACAACCAAGATATTCATCTTTTCCATGGCTGGTCTTTGTAAACGATAATGGGCTCTCCCGCGCCCTCCGCCGCTTACCGGAGTCCTTGGTAGCAGTGGAGGAGGTCGGGTTTTTCTCCCTCTGTGACATGGATACGAGCGAGGGCAAGATGGCCCCCACCCGACTCCATAGCAGGGCGGAAGCGCCGTCAAAACGTCACTTCTGCCCATGCATCTTAAAGGCAAATTTTCGTTGTTGTTTTTTGTTTTGCATTTTGGTCTAAATATGAGATCTGAGGTCTTTTTGACCCCAGATCTCATATTTAAGAGGACCTGTCATGCTTTTTTCTATTACAAGGGATGTTTACATTACTTATAGTAGGAATAAAAGTGACCCATTTTTTTATTTTATTTTTAAAAACAGTGTAAAAATAAATAAAATCAAGTAAAATAAATAAGAAAACAAAATATATTTTTTTTTAAAGCCCCCCGTCCCGACGAGCTTGCGCGCAGAAGCGAACGCATACACGAGTAGCGCCCGCATATGAAAATGGTGTTCTAACCACACAAGTGAGGTATTGCTGCAATCGTTAGAGTAGGAGCAATAATTCTAGTCTTGGACCTCCTCTGTAACTCAAAAGATGCAACCTATAGAATTTTTTAAACGTCGCCTATAGAGATTTTTAAGGGTAAAAGTTTGATGCCATTCCACGAGTGGGCGCAATTTTGAAGCATGACATGTTGGGTATCATTTTACTCGGCGTAACATTTATCTTTCACAATATAAAAAAACTTTACTGTTGTCTTATTTTTTAATTAAAAAAAGTGCTTTTTTTTTTCCAAAAAAAGTGCGCTTGTAAGACCGCTGCGCAAATACGGTGTGACAAAAAGTATTGCAATGAGCGCCATTTTATTCTCTAGGGTGTTAGAAAAAAAAGCAATATATATATTGTTTGGGGGTTCCAAGTAATTTTCCAGCAAAAAAACGGTTTTAAACTTGTAAACACAGAGTCTGAAAAACAGGCTTTAATCACATTTCATATATTGGTATTTCAATACAAGAGAAAGATCTCCTATGTCCTTGCTGAAATAGATGGCATGCAGTCACCCAGGGCCGATCCGCCCTATAGGCTCACTATGCAAGCCGCTTAGGGCCCCGCAAAGCTGCGGAGGGCCCCCCAAATTACTAGAGGCCCCGCCTGTTGAGAAGTCATTTTCGGCCCCTCACCCCGTTTCTCAACTCGCTGGCTGCATGGGAGAAGAGGTAAGAAGTCAGCACCCCCGCTTCTCACTTTAATGTAAGATGTAATTACTGACAGCAGAACACCCCCCCGCCGCTTCTCAACTTTAATCTTTAATGTGACATGTCATTGTCAAATGCGCCCCCCTCTGCTTCTCAATTTTTATGTGGCATGTAATTTTGCTTAGGTCAGGATCGACACTGCAGTCACCTTTTGCAGAGGACCAGAATATTGCAGGGCTGTATCATGATTACATAATGCCTAGATCTCAACATGAGATTTTTGTTTTCAGATCGATTCTTGGATGAAAATGGAAACCGTGTGTACTCCCCCAGTCCGAGTTTTCTCCCCTTTGGAGCAGGGATACGTGTGTGTCTCGGGGAAGCCCTGGCCAAGATGGAGGTCTTCCTGTTTCTGTCTTGGATCCTTCAGAGGTTCACACTGGAGGTTCCGGAAGGAGACCCTTTGCCCGATCTGGAGGGGAAATTTGGTGTTGTGATTCAGGTGAAGCCATTTAAAGTCATCGCTAAGCTGAGAGAAGTGTGGAAGAACATAGAAATCGTTACATAAATCCCATATGGCGTCACATTTCATATTGTGTTTAACATCCCTGTAAGGATTTTGGCTTGATGGCATTTCACTTCCAAAATTCAAAATGAAGAAGTTTTATTCAGAGTTTTATGTAAAATCGCTTTCCTTTAATGTTATATAATATACCATTCCTAAGTTCCTATGACACATACTGTAAATTAAATCTGTACACAGTCTAAATATTTTTATCGCTACTTTAATCTTATTTAACTGTTAAATTTATACATTTTGTCTGGACACATACGGCACGTTTGTTTTGATGGCACCAACAACTGAAAGTGAACTTTGGGTAGAGGTTGTGGCTTCTGGTTCCTCACAGAGGGTAATCCAGCCAGGCAGTTTACCATGGCATACTGTATGTGTCTGTCCTTTTCTGTTGCCGTCTGTCACAGGCTCTTGCAATCCATTTTAGCCACATTCTGCATCTGTCAATTCTTGTGAGTGCGTTATGAACAAAAGTGTTAACTTTTCAGTTATGCCTCATACACACGACTGGTGTTCCTGGCAGGAAAACTGCCATGAGAGCTTTTGGCCGGGAATCCCGGTCATGTGTATGCTCCATCGCAGTTTTCCTGACAGGAAAACTGTGGGGGGGGGGGGGGAGAACATGTTTTATTTTTTCCCGCCGGCATTCCCGCTAGACTTTTTCCTGTCAGGAAAACTGGTCGCGTGTATGCTTTTCTGAGGGTGAAACAAACCGTGCATGGTCAGAAGCAAGTTATGAGACGGGAGCGCTCAGTCTGGTAAAACTAGCATTCGTGCTGTAACGGACTGAAAAGCCTGAATCGTCTCTCACCAAACTTTTACTAACACAAGGATCAGCAAAAGCAGCCCAAAGGGTGGCGGCGTTTGAATGGAACTTCCCCTTTATAGTCCCGTTCTACATGGTGTACGTCACTGCGCTTTGGACAAGTGGTATTTATCCTGAACGTGTGTATGCAAGGCAGGAATCCCGCCGTGAAAAACCTTTTTTCCTGCTGAGAAAAACGGTTGTGTGTACAGGGCAATAATCTTGAAAGCTGATGATGTATGTTGGTCCATCTTCGGGCGACAGAATTATACATATCTCATACCCAACTGATACCTGTGTGAGCTGCAAATCACTGTAGTAGTCACTGCTACTGCAGTGATAGCATCATTCTTCCAGGTCCAGTGCCAAGCAGCTTCCCTTCTGCATTATAACCACAGGTGGTCGCTTGCATTCTTTGATTAGATGAGGTTGAGAGGCAGGGGGGTGACATCACAATCTCCACCTCGTCTACCCAGAGAATGCCTTGTATTCAATCAAAACATTACAAGATGTTGTCTGAATAGTTGTACTACAGTGATTTGCAGCTTACACAGGGATTGGTCAGACATGAGATATAAAAACTTAGAATGGTCCAAGCTGGACTAGTGCAACTATGCTATGTTTGGATGTTTGGTTTTACTTCAAAGTTCCATAGCCTTATAAAATACCCATCATGCAGCCTTATGACATATAGTAGGATGTATATTATTCCATAGTTCTTTCGCTTTGATTTTGGACATTAGCACAAGTTCTTTGGCACCGATATTTCATGGTGGTATTCATCTGCATGAAAATATAGTGCTTACAAACATAATTTGTGTGCCAAAGTTTCTATTTGCAAAAACCCCCTTCAGTTAGGATTTTGGACCCCAATGAACAACTTCCTTACCCCGACAAGAGCATGGAGGTCTGTGTGACAAAGGCTGGGCTCACACTAGTGCGAATTTGAAGTGGGTTTCACTGCATCCAATTCGCATGTAAGGAGATTGTGACCGGCTATCAGTGGAGCTGGTGTGGCGTCTCCGAAGCGGTTTGTACAGGAGTCGTGCGCGTCTTTGGCTCAGTTTCAGGTCCGATTTCAGGCAAAGATGTGTCCCCGATTTGTCACTGAAACTGAGAACAGGGACGCACTGGATCCCCTGCCTTCAGCCGCATGCGAAGATAGTGTGAACCGAGCCTCAGACAGGGAATCAGCAGATGGCCCTGATCTTTGTCTAAATCTGGTCATAGAATAACAGATTCCTCCACCCACACATGCATGGTGGATGGAGGATTGTTGACACCCCACCCCATTTACACTAGAAACACTGTATTCTGACAGCATGACCCACTGTGTCAGAATAAAGTGATCAGTGGCATGCACATATAGGCTGAACAAAAAAGATCTAAAAGGTTCCCCCATTCATGCTATACAACGGGGATGGATGAATATAAAGTGCTGGCCTATTGTTCTCCAATAGCCGTCCCCAGCAGCTGTCATAATACTCAAACAATGTCTGCATCTGATTGGATGTAGCCACTGTTCAACTGAAAACTTTACACCTGGCGCCTTCAATTTTTCAGTCAAAGGATATCAAGCAAGAGGATGCCAACAGAGCCACAAACAAAGCAAGTGTTGGCCACTTATTGACCCACTTTATTTCCATGGTTATATTTATATTGTATTGTTCAAAATGACTGTCCATTATACAGTATGTTTACATGTATGTTGGACATGAGGAGTACATCTTTTGGTAATAAAGATAATTTGAATAACAAAAAACATTTTTGTTTCTCTTTTTGCGCATATTGGAGACAGAGACGTTTTTTTTTCTATGGTACTTGGTTAGTTGTTAGTTGGAAGATTGTCGTGAAACATATTGCAGTTAAACTGTAACAGTTACAGCATTTCATATGTTTACTGGATCACCTTCCTATCCTGTTATATCTTGCAACCCACATCTTCTTGATAGGTGGTAAATTATTTAATCAGAATTTAGCTACTAGTCTACAAGCCAATCAAAAATCTTTAGAAGAGCTATAGGGGTAATATTCTGAAAGCTTCAATTGCCAACTAAATAATGTTAGGCCCCTTTCACATGGACCCCTCCCATCTTGTGGATTCCACTTGCTCAGTTGGGGATTTCTCCGCTGATCCCCACTGAGAAGGTAGGTGACAGGCCCGTGTCCGCTCACTGTGCAGAGCAGACATGGACACAGTCCCACTCCACAGTCCCACTCTCCTCTGTGGGGAAAAGTAGTGGAATACATTTTGGCCAAAATTTATGAAGAACGATTGTTTATAAGCAAATTTTTATAACAAAAACTAAGAAATGTGTATTTATTTTTCTCAAAATGTTCTGTGTTTTTATGTTTGTTTAGCAAAAAAAAAACAATGTTGATCAACACCAAAAGAAAGCTCTAGTTAACTCTAAAAGTGGACAATTGGCCTGGGCAGGAAGGGGGTAAAAGTGCCCGGTACTGAAGTGGTTAATAGACCTTAATGAATCATAACGGGACAGTGGGCACTACTGCAAAGACATGATGTATAACACTCTGTGGTACTGCTTGAGATTTCGGGCAAAATTAGAGATTATGTCCTATGAGACTATGGGGGTTATTTACAAAAAGGCAAATCCACTTTGCACTACAAGTGGAAAGTGCACTGAAAGGAGAGTCAGGAGACAGGAGAGTCAGGACACCCACTAACACACAGCTCGTTTCTCTATCTGCAACAGAGAGCATCCTGACTCTCCTGCAGTCCAAGGTACGGGGCGAGCACGACACTCCACACCAGGGAGAAAGCCTTGCATTACTGTGTGGAGTTACAGACAGAAGAACAGGAAGTGAGGATTTCTCAGAAGAAATAAGGACATTTAAAAGCAAAATGGAAGGGTGAGGTAAGTGAAGGAGGACTGCACTAAGGTAAAGGAAGCTATTTAGGAAAAAAAAATTGTACTTTTACAACCCCTTTAAGTGTTTAGAGGGTGGGGAGCACACACACACACACACCCAAAGGTTTGGTACCTTAAAGCGGAGCTCCACCCTGTTTTTTTTTTTTTCAAAAATCTATAAAAAAAATTAAAAAAATTAAATGGAAAAGTCCCGAATCTGCCCTCATGATCCATGGTGTGGTTTTCTTGTTTTCTTCCTCCTCCATTTCTCGGTGTCTTCTTGTGAATGGGCCGCGCTGCATTCTGGGAACTGTGTGTATCCCAGAAAGCAGCCGGACCATTCACAAAGCGCCGCGCTGCTCGCACATGTGCAGTAGGAAATGGGCAGTGAAGCCGCACGGCTTCACTGCCTGTTTCCCTGACTGTGGATGGCGGTGCCGGGATCAAGGATCGGCATCGGCGGGGGCCGTCAGCGCGGGCGCCTAGGACAGGTAAGTGTCCTTATTCAAAATCAGCAGCTACACTGTTAGTAGCTGCCGACTTTGAAAAAAAAATAAAAAATAATGCGGGTGGAGCTCCGCTTTAAAGTGATTGTAAATTCTTGTTTTTTTTTTCCCTTTGAAGTGCAAGTTCACCTTTACAGAAAAATCTGTAATGAATGAATCAATTAATGAATGAATGACTTGTATAGTGCTACACATGCAAACTGAATCGCCTCTAGGCACTTTTTGCAGCCAGTGTCTTCCTGGCTGGTGCGGTCATTTACCCTCTAGGATATTGACACGCTTGGGACACAGAGTCGTACACACATATATACATATATACACTGGGCCAATTTGGCCAGGATCCAATTAACCTACCAGTATATCTTTGGCGTGTGTGAGGAAACCGGAGTACCCAGAGGAAACCCACGCAGACACAGGGAGAACATGCAAACTCCAAGCAGATGGAGTCGTGGTCGGGATTCGAACCAGCGACCCTTTTTCTGCTAGGTGAAAGTGCTAACCACTACCACACTGTGCTACTTCCACGAGACCCCCTTCCTCAGCCCCCTGCCCCACTGACATGCAGTACGCGAATCTCCCACTCTGACTCCGGTATAGCCGCCTCATGGCTCCAGGGCTTAGAAATCCTCTCAGATTTCTCTCTTCTTCCCTGCTGAGAGGACGGGCTAGGTGGGTTCTGATTGATCGGCACTGCCCATGTGACAGCGCTGACCAATTAGAATGCGCCTAAACGTCCCTCCTGATGGGGTACATTTAGGAGATTAAGCTCCGGGGATATCTAAGCCCAACATGTAATACTTACCTGCTCTGTTGCAGTGGTTTTGCACAGAGCAGTATAGGTCCTCCTGTTCTCCAACCCCTCACCAGCTCTCTTGGCCCCACCCTCCTGTCAAGTGCCCCCACAGCAAGTAGCTTGCTATGGGGGCACCTTAGCTGAGCCGCAGCACTGTGTGTTCATTTAGACATGGAGTCACAGTTCAGCCCTGCCCCCTTCTCTCTCCTAATTGGCTAACTGGCTGACAGCAGCGGGAGCCAATCCCAGATGGCCGAGGCACTCGTGCAACATCGCTGGCGGAAAAATGGGCTCAGGTAAGTATTAAGGGGGCTTCTTATCTTTATGCATAGAATATATTAACATAGATAATCGTCTGCCTTTAGAATCACTTTAATGCAGAGAATGCATTAGGGTAAAAAAACGTTATGCCTTTAGGACCACTTTAAATACCCCAGGTAAGGAAACTCAGCAGGCCAAAACAGTAGACACACCACAGCACATTAACCCCAAAAATACCAGCAATGTATTTTATATACCACTTTACGAATGGCCCATAGCCGAATGATGGCTACAGGGCAGTTCGTTAATTCTGGGAGGGATGTTTTAATTTCCAAAATGGGGTAATTTTGGGGGCGTTTCCATTATCCTGGTGCTCCAGGGCCTTCAAAAGTGTAAGAGGTAGTCAGGAAATTAGATGTGTAATTTCTGCTCTTGATGGTGCTCCCTGCATGTTGGGCCTCTGTGTGTGGTCACGCCGTGTAAAAGTCTCACATATGTGGCATTGCCATACTCGGGAGGAATAGCAGAATGTGTTGTGGGGTGTATTTTGTGGTATGCATATGCTGTGTGTGAGAAATAACCTGCTAATATGACAATTTTGTGGGGAAAAAAATCTAGATTTTGCAAAGAATTGTGGGAAAAAATTATAACTGCAAAAAACTCACAATGCCTCTTACTAAATACATTGGAATGTCTTCTTTCCAAAAAGGGGTCATTTGGGGGGTATTTGTACTTTTCTGGCATGTTAGGATTTCAAGAAATGAGATAGGCGGTCAGTACTTTAGGTGTGATCAATTTTCAGATATTGTCACCATAGCTTGTGGACTCTAACTTTCACAAAGACCAAATAATATACACCAATTTGTACTTATTTTTACAAAAGATATGTAGCAGTATAAATTGTGGCCAAAAATTTATGAAGATAAGTTACTTATTTGCTAAATGTTATAACAGAAACAAAAGAATTACAGAATTTTCAGTCTTTTTTTTTTTTTTTTTTGCACTATAAAAGAAAAAACAGCAATGATGAAATACCTCCAAAAGAAAGCTCTATTTGTGTGAAAAAAAAAACACAATTTCATTTGGGTACAGTGTTGCATGACTAAGTAATTGTCAGTCAAATTGTGAGAGCATCAAAGTCGAAAATTGGTCTGGTTAGGAAGGGTGTTTAAGTGGCCAGTGGTCAATTGGTTAATACAATTGGCACCTGACTGCCAGTGTTAATTTTGTCGACCAAAACATTTTAGTAGACTAGATGAATAATATTTTAATCGACTAAAATACGACTGAAATCAAAACAATTGAGATGATTAAAATACGACTAAAACCATCATTACATTTTAGTCAAAAGACTAAAGCCCTGTACACACTATTGGTTTGTCTGTTGAAAACAGACCGATGGACTGTTTTCATCGGACGAACCGATCGTGTGTGTGGGCCCCATCGGTTTGTTTTCCATCAGTGAAAAAAAATAGAACAGGTTTTAAAATATTCCTATGGATAAAAAAAAGACGATAGAAAAAAAACGATCGTCTGTGTGGAAGTCCATCGGTCAAAAATCCATGCATGCTCAGAATCTAGTCGGCGCATGCTCGGAAGCATTGAACTTCATTTTTCTCTGCACGTCGTTGAGTTTTACGTCACCGCGTTGGACACGATCGGATTTTTTTTTTTTTTAAAGTGTATTTTTGTGCGTGAACTCGAGAGAGAGGAGCCGGACTGCAGGAGTTGGGAGTAGGCAGACCCTCCCCCCAGAGGCAATCGGCCATCCTTCTCCATGCCCCCGGGTGGCAATGGCGGGTGTGAGGGGGGGCCTCCCACTCACCCCGCCCTACCTGCTACACTTGGGAGCCCAACTGGGGCCCAACAGGACCCCAACGGGGCAGAGGGACTTCCCCTATGAGGGAGTGAGGAGGTCTAGCCCACCCAGCCAGCCCTGTAGGTCCTTCGCCTCTTCGCCTAAACCAATTTTGTGTGCGTGCAAGTGTGGTGGTGGTTTTTGTGGGGGGGGGGGGAGTGGGCGTACTAAGCACAGGCGTACCTTGCATAGCACACCCACCGGGAGCCAGGCTGAGATCGGATTTTTAACCGATGGTGTGTAGGCAAGACTGATGAAAGTCAGCTTCATCGGATATCCATCGAAAAAATCCATCGGATTAGATTCCATCAGATATCCGACCGTGTGTACAGGGCTTTAGACTAAAACTAAATTGAAATAAGACTTCAAAATGAACACTGGTCTGTAGTGCATGTTCATACTAGAATACCATAAATAATAACGTATTAGATTTTTCACTCCAGCAGTGTATAATGAGTTTGGAAATTGTAGAAATGTTAACTAATGCATTATAATTGAGTTACACTCAAACTACACTTTAATTGGGACTAAAACTAAAATGCCATTTTAGTCCTAGGACTAAAACTAAATTGAAATTTGCTGCCAAAATTAATGCTGCTGCCTACACACAACATTTTTTTATTTTTTTTTACCCGTCAAAGAATTTGTATTTCTGTTCATCCAGTCCTGATAACAGCTCTGCCACACAACAAAGTCTGGCCGCGCAGAAGACCTGATCTTTCTCTGCAGAAGGTCTGTAACTTCTAAAGTAGCTTTTTAGTAAAGTGTTAATAGTTTATTTGGTCCAAGCAATCTATTACCTTCACTAGCAGATGCAGTGGCTGGGCACGCCGTATAAACTGTATTTAGCCTCAGCTCCATACAGTATACAGTGCTGTGTTTGGTCAGCAGGATGGGAATTTGACATTCCGCTCCCACAACAAGATCGAGATGGGCTGCTCAGCCATTCACTGGAGGACTTTGTATTCTATGTATGAATACACATTGTCCTTTGATTGGCTGGTGGAGAGGCAAGCAGATGACCTCATGATCTCCGCCTCCTGTGATGGAAGTTCTCCGCTGGAACAACGCTGTACAACATATTAATATATATACACGTGTATATAGTCAAAGCCCTTCGACCGAGACAGATATGAACCATGAAAGTTGCATGAAAGTATTAATGAGATGGTACTTGGTTCCCAGTAGGTTGGCGGCGATGTTTCCAACCGCTTCACCCCTATGTTTTCGTGACTGTGAAGCCCAGGGCTCCATGCTTTATATCTGGTGGGATTGCCCTAAAATTGCCCTAAAATTAGAGGATTCTGGAACAAAATCTTTAATCTCATCAGAAGAGTTACGGGTGTTCCTGTAGAGAAATCTCCACAGATAGCGCTGCTTGGGGTTGGTATCCCTCAAGCCCCTAAACACATTCAAAAATTGATAACCTTTATGCTTCTGGGCGCAAAAACCGCTCTGGTTCCCACCTAATCTCCTTAAATGTCTCATATCCCAGATATTACTGTTTTATTTCTCCATGGTGTTTTCTCCTATCATGTATAACTAGATATGGTCCTTACGATTTGCCTTAGGCCTTGTACACAGACTGACTTTGTATATGTCTCACATTTTTCTATATATATACTGTAATTTTTCGGATCTGTACCACCACTTACCTTTCACAATAAAAGTTTGTAAACAAAAAAAAAAAAAAAAACGCTCTGGTGGGCGCTTGGAAACAGCCAAGAGTCTCTATTGTTGCAGCCAAGAGGAAAATATCTTGGGTGATGAGAAAATGGTTAGCTCAATCCTAAATACTATTTGAGGCAATATGGGAACCCTGGGCTAGATATGTGGGGGTTTCCCTTTTCCCAGGATCCTTGACACCCTCCACGAGCGTTTGATCCTACAGCTGGCAATCAACTCTGTTCTCTTCTTCTTCCATTCCCTATCCTGTTTTTTCTCTGCTTCTTTTTCTTTTTTGCTTTTACTTGTATTTCAGTTAACCTTGCTATCTTGATGGCAGTCAGTTTAGCTGTGAAGGCTTAATTAAGAGATTTTTTCTCCTATGTTCACTAGATTGTGTAGGAAATTGTACTCTGTAAAGTGTCTTTGTCGGGATATTCAGGGTCATATCGAGACACTAGAGTCAGCTGTTAATCTCTTCACTCTAGGACGCCCTCGCAGCTTTGGAACTCGGTTTTTCAGAATGGCGTGACCAGTCCTGTTGTTTTTGTAGCACTGGTAGCAGTTAAAGTTTTAGTGAGTATCCGGCACAGTGTGCTCCCATTGGTGGTGCCGGGACAGACTTTTAGGTTAAAGTGGTTGTAAACGCTTTTTTTTATTTTTACCTACAGGCAAGCCTGTAGGGTTTAGGAGATATTCCCCTCGCAATGCGCCACTGATTGCAACGGCGCATGCGCAGGGGGGATTCTCGGCTTAAGGACGGCAGCCGCCGGACCTTGCCAAATTGAAAACTGCCGCGCGGGAGTGACGACATTGCCGCTCCAGCCAATCACAGCGCTGGAGCGGCGATACCCGGAAGACACGCCAGGCAAGAGGACATCTTGCTCGGCGTGGACCAGGCAATTTCCCCTCACCTCGTTCCGAGGTAAGTATTTCATAATGAGCTAATATGCGGTGCATATTAGCTCATTATGGCTTTTCCCTTACAGGAGTAAAAAAAAAATGTATATGTGGTTTTATAACCGCTTTAAGTGCACTTATCTTGTTTTCCTACCATTACAGAATTGTTCACTCACGGTAAGGTAGGTTAAGCCATTTAATACTGAGTGAAGGTCAACGGTTTTGTTTGTTTTTTGTTTTTTCTTTATGCTATGTAAACTGTTTACGATGTACTGTATGTATTTCTTTATGCCCCAGAATGTTCTGGAGGCTTTAAACTGTACTGCACTGCTCTTTAATAAACGTATTTTAAAATAAATAAATAAATAAAAAGAAAGTTGCATGAAGTCCTGTGTGAAGTTTCCACAATCGGTGATGAATTGGGGAGCCATGTGTTGGTCCACTGTGTGTTATCAAGTCCAAAGTCAGCACAGACCTCTACCAGGAAATTCTAGTGCACTTCATGCTTCCCTGACCAGCTTTATTAAAGTGGAGGTTCCCCTAAAAATAAACTTATAACATTGCATTTATCATATTAATGACATCTAGAATCGGCTGTTTATTTTAAAAAAATCCATCCGTACGTACTGTTTCCTACAGGTAGTCTCACCACCGCTTCCGGGTATGATTGTCATCCGATCGACGCGTACAGCGCGTCACGAGATGCCGAAAGAACCCGAACGTCGTGCGGCTCTATACGGCGCCTGCGCACCAGCGTTCGGCTTCTTTCGGCATCTCGTGACGCACTGTATGCGTCGATCGGATGCCTGTCAATCAAGTAGGCACGCCCATCCCCGACCATCATACCCGGAAGCAGCGGTGAGACTACCTGTAGGAAACGGTACGTACGTACGGAATAAAAAAAAAAAAAAACAGCCGATTCTAGATGCCATTAATATGATAAATGCAATGTTAAAAGTTTATTTTTAAGGGAACCTCCACTTTAAGAGGCCGATTTCATTTTCCAGCAGGCCTCGGCACCTACCCACATTGCCAAAAGTACCAACACCTGGTTTAATGATCATCTCGGTGCCCACACATTTCAGTCCTGCTGCATGTTTTGAAGCGTATCGCAATGCAGGCGAAAGAAGTTGTAGTAAAATAACCCCAGCATTGGTGCCAGTGACTGGAATTATAACTCCCAACATTGGTGTCAGTCGGTGCAACAATAGCCCTCAACATTGGGGCCAGTGTACAAAATAATAACCCCCAGCATTAGTGTGAGCAATGATGAGCCTGGCAGTGAAATTTATGCTCAAATATGAATGTACGTTAATTTACTAAGCTCCCCATGTGATCTATTAAACCACTTTATAGCATGTGAGGAAGTCTAAAGCAGACAAGATAAAAAAAATGCTGTGCTGCAATAGGAGTCTTCCCTGCTCTGATCCTGCAAAAACTGGTCTGGGATGAGTAAAGGGCGTGTGTATGTAGTTTGTGAGGACAACACCTAAAAGATTCCATAACTTATTAATGTAGCGACTTTGACACCCTGTTTTTTAGCACAATAATGGCAACCCCCACCCATTTTAAAGTGTCCATCCACACAAAAATACTGTCTTCCAATCTGAGCAAAATGAAACCACTTGCCACTGTATGCAACTCTACTGACATCTTGTGGTCAAATATGGGTATCACAAGTATGGAACCATTACACAGATATAAATTGCTGTACATAGTTACACAGTTATTCAGGTTGAAAAGGGACACAAGTTCATCCAGTTCAACAATAAAAAAAAAATAATAATAATAATAATAATAATAATAATAATAATAATAATAATATACAATCCCATATACCCAATTCTATACACACAGTTGATCCAGAGGAAGGCTAAAAAACCCACAAGCGCATGACCCAATTTTCTACAGTAGGGGAAAAATTCTTTCCTGATCCCGGAGAGGCTTTTCCCTGGATCAACTTTACCTATAAATGTTTGTATCCAGTTATATTATGTACATTTAGGAAAGAATCCAGACCTTTCTTTCTCAAATAACTTTTTATTGAAAAGAAAAGATTGCTTACAACATACAGGAACATATGATACAGCATAAGGAGAGATGAGGAGGTAAGGCACATATCTGTCTGTGTTACAGGTATTCATGTAGTAATTAATGTGGACCGTCTTCACGCTCCCAGACAATAGCAAGCACAGAACGGAGGTCGAGATGCCATATCATACTAACATATATTAGCCACTTAAGGACCGCCGCATGTACATTTACGTTGGCACAATGGCACCGACAGGCACATCAACGTATATATACATTGGTGCCTTGGGGTGGGTCGGGGGTCCGATCGGGACTCCCCCCAGTACATGCGGCGGTCCGCGCGGCTGTATGAGCGATCCGGGATGAGGGGGGCGGCTATTCGTTTTTGTCCGCCCCCTCTGGATCGCTCTCAGCCAATGCGCGCGCCCGCCTGTGTGTCACTTCCTCCTCCTGTGTAAACACAGGAAGGAGGAAGCGATGTGATCTCTCCCTCGGCGGTTTTTTCAACCACCGCTAAGGAGAGATCACAACACAAGTAAGTCCTGCACTAACACTACACTACACTAACACTACATATAGGCACATTTAACCCCCCCCGATTGCCCCCCCCCTCCCCCCTGTCACAGTGTCACTGAATGCAGTAATCATACATGTAGGATTACTGTATTTAGTGTCAGTGTGACAGGCAGTGTGACAGTCAGTGTTAGGTCCAGGGTAGCCCCCCCCCCCCTAATAAAGTTTTAACCCCTTGATCACCACCCTATTTAACCCTTTCACTCCCTATTGCCAGCATCACTAAGCGATCATTTTTCTGATCGCTGTATTAGTGTCGCTGTTCCCGCTAGGTAGCTAATTTCTTTTTTATTGCGATTTTTTTTTTTTACTAAAGACATGTGGCTAAATAAATTTTGGCCTAAATGTTTGACTAAAATTTAGTTTGTTGATTTTTCTTATAACAAAAAGTAAAAAAATAGATTTTTTTTCAAAAATTACGCTCTATTTTTGTATATAGCGCAAAAAATAAAAAAAATCGCAGAGGCGATCAAATACCACCAAAAGAAAGCTCTATTTGTGGGAAGAAAAGGACGCAAATTTTGTTTTGGAGCCACGTCGCACGACCGCGCAATTGTCTGTTAAAGCGACACAGTGCCGAATCGCAAAAACCCCTTGGGTCATTTGGCAGCATATTGGTCCGGTCCTTAAGTGGTTAATACACTCCAAACGTTAAACATGGGGGGAGTTACAGGGGTACTTCCAATAGGAGGGAGAAAGAAAGAAGAAATGGGAAAAATAAAATGAGGGTTAGAGAGGGAAGAAGAGGGAAAAGTCATCGAGTTAGCTCATTTACCTGGTCACGCGGGTCCTCCTGAAGGCACCCTGGCTCCTGTCGTGGGCCTCCAATCTGTCCTGTATCCTGGCAGTCATTCTCTCCATCAGCTCCGCATCTTTGATCCTAGCGTGCAAGGCCTCTGGGGTAGGGGGAGAGCGTTTATTCCAATTTAGGGCTATAAGACAGCGGGCAGCCCAGCTATTAACTTGACAGCAGCGATCAGAACTAGTGGGGTATATGGTGTGAAGCGCGTCAGTGTTATATACCAAAATAGAAGGAATAGATAGAGGGACCAAATAGTCCGCCATTGCCCTATGGGTATTACTTCGTTAAGGGCTTTTTCCCCCATCGGATCATATAAGAGTGTTTACCCTGGAATTCTAGGGGATAGGCATTTAGTATTTTGTAAATATCAGAAATTAGGCCTTTCTGGGCCGAGCCGGCCAAGACCAACATTTCGAAGGGAGTTGGAGGGGAGAATTGCAGGTTAGGTGCTATGGACAGGGCGTAATGGCGAATTTGCAAGTAACTATAGAATACCTGCCGAGGGAGATCAAATTTAGTTTGGAGGCTAGAGCAGAGGTGTATTTAGGTTTTGTGCTGCCCTAGGCCTAACTAAACTTGTGCACCCTCCTATTTAAATATGACCCACCCCTTCCTGTTACGGCCACACCCTGTGTTTGAGCGCAATGCCATTAGTACCATCTGGGGAACCATATGTCTTTTGTGATTCCAGGTAAATTTAAGTAGGTCGGACTGAAGTTTTCTCAAGTGTTTTAAGGGGACAGGGATGGGCAACGTTTGAAAAAGATTAAGAAGCTTTGGGAGTATCGTCATTTTAATTGAGGTGATCCGGCCAAGCAAGGAAATATGGTGTTTTTTCCATTGCATCAGCAAGGATCTTATTGAGTGGAATAGGGGAGGAAAGTTTTCCTTGTACAAGGTGGTGAAACTTGGAGTAATGTGTATCCCCAGGTATTTCAGGGAGGTTGTTTTCCATTGATAGAGGTTGGCCTGCAAATGAGCAATCTCCGCTCCAGAGATATTAATTGGGAGGGCCTCCGACTTGGAGGTGTTAATTTTTGTAATTTCCTCATAGCTGAGCTCCTCAATGCCTCTTAGCAGTTTGGTTGCCCTTCTCTGAACTTTCTCCAGTTCTCCGATATCCTTTTTGACAACTGGGGCCCAAAACTGAACTGCATACTCCAGATGAGGTCTTACTAATGGTTTGAACAGGGGCAAAATGATATCTCTCTCTCTCTCTCTCTGGAGTCCATACCTCTACAAGCAAGAAAGGACTTTGCTAGCTTTGGAAACCGCAGCTTGGCATTGTATGTTATTATTGAGCTTATGATCTACCAAAACCCCCAGATCCTTCTTCACTACAGATCCCCCCAGTTGTACTCCTCCTAGTATGGATGATGCATGCATATTCTTAGCCCCCAAGTGCATAACTTTACATCAACATTAAACCTCATCTGCCACATACAGTAGTTGCCCAATTAGACAGAACATGGACGTCGGCTTGTAAATTGGAGACATTCTGCAAGGACGTTATTCCACTGCATAGCTTAGTGTCCTCTGCAAAGACAGAAATGTTACTTTTGATCTCAGACCCAATATTATTTATAAAGATATTGAAAAAGAAGCGTCCCAGCACTGATCCTTGGGGTACACCGCTGATAACCTTAGATCATGCAAAAGCCTGGTCATGTGTACGGGGCATAAGAAACATTAACCACTACTCTGAATTCTGTCTTTTAGTTTTCTATCCATTTACAAACTGATATTTCCAATCCTGTAGACTTTACCTTACACATGAGCCGTGTGTGGGGAACTGTATCGAACGCTTTTGCAAAATCCAAATATACCACATGCACAGCCACGCCTCTGTCCAAAGTTATACTTGCCTCTTCATAAAAATAAATCAGGTTTGTCTGACAACTTCTGTCTTTCATGAATCCATGCTGTCTGTTGCTGTAGATCAGGGATGGGGAACCTAAGGCCCGCGGGCCGCATGCGGCCTGCAAAATCATTCCATACGGCCCCCCCCCCATGCCACTGAGTGTGTGCCCCGAGCAGGAAACTTTTTTTTTTTTTTTTTTAGCCCTTCCGCCTGGTTGGCTGGTGGAACTGTCTGTCTCTCTCGATGTGGGAGTGGAAACACCAGCCAACCAGGCGAAAGGGCTGAAAAATAGATAACGGCAGCGATTGGCGGGCGGTGGAGTGGGAGGCGCTGTGCCTCTGCGCTGATGTGTGCACGTGTTTACAGCGCGGCGATGGCGCGCCAAGTTTAATTTTCTCCATCTCCAGCTGCAAGGTAAGCAAACACTCTCCTGTGCCACAGGGGAGAGAGAGACATTGAGCAGCGCTGAGTAGAGAGCTGCTGAAGCCAACATAAGTAAACCAGCAGGTGATAGCCCTCTGTTCAGCGCTGCTCACTGTCTCTCCATCTGCATGATTAATGCAGGAAAGGACAGAGCTGGGGGGTGTCTGTGTAAATCTAAAGGGGTCTAGTGGTGCAGAGTGTTGCTGTGTAATGTAAAAGGGGTCCAGAGTGCTCTGTAATGTAAAAGGGGTCCAGAGGTGCGGTGCTGTGTAATGTAAAAGGGACCAGGGATTGAGGTGAGGGATTGCATTGTGCTTTTTGGGGGGTGAGGGACTGCAGATTGAGTTTTGGGGATTAGGAGAATCGCATTGTGGGGGTTGTGTTTTTGTATCTACCATGACACAAAAACTTATACGTCTGGCATGCATTTTTTGACCAAATTTTTAAGTTGATCATTTTGTACGGCCCCCGAATGATGTTACAAAAATCCAAATGGCCCTTGGCAGAAAAAAGGTTCCCCACCCCTGCTGTAGATAATAGTTCAAACATCAGGATATTTTACATATATTATCATGCAGCAACAGCAACAATTCTTTCAATATTTTTACATATGCTACTACATCAACTGGTGTGTGTTAAAGCACTTTTTTTAATGTTATTTTGGCAGAATGTTTATAAACATATTCCAGACATCAATTTGGTTGGGGTACAACGTCGGAGGAGTGCCGTTTCGCAAGAAATGGCCTGGTCATTAAGAGGTAAACCCTTCCAGGGCTGAAGTGTTTAAGGGAACAGGATCCTTATCCATTTTTTTTGGGTGGGGGGGGGGGGGGGTTAACAGATGCTTTAACAATGTCCTGAGTTGCAATGTCCAATGCATGAGCAAAAACGGTACAGTGGCTCTCATGTCCGGTAGGTGTTCATTGGTTTGATGTTAAAATGAGAGCCATCACAATGTGGTTGCATTCAACTGTTCTTCACATTAAGCATAGTGTTTGACAGAGACCATCTGCCCAATCATACGGTCTACGGGGTGGTTACTGGAATGTCACTATACTTATGAAGTCCAAGTCCTGGATACAGTTTTCTATAAGTATTGAAATCTCAGAATATCTGCAGGGTACAAATCGGCTACCTTGCATATTATTGTCCAGCATGAAATTAGCTTTGAAATGGATATAGGACATATTTCAGATATCTGTTTCTCATAGGAGGGGGATGGGAGGGCCTAATCCACTCTGGTTCCTCTTATCATAGGGGTTTTTGGGTTAAAAATACTACGCATTTCCCCAATAGGAAGTAAATATGTCCTTGTTCTGGCCAGTGGTGCATTTAGGTTTTGTGCTGCCCTAGGCCTGACTAAACGTGTGCAGCCCTTAATTTAATATGACCCACCCCTTCCTGTTTAAGGGCCTTTTGGGGGGGGGGGGGTTCCCCTAATCTGCAGAGATTACTTCCTGTTTGGCTATGGGGCAGGAAATGAACGGATGGCAAAAAACGAACATGGGCTATAACCATCCCTTACTCTATCCAAAATGAATGTATTGCCTATAGTTCTACATTAAGCACACATTTCTGCAAAATTTATGGTGGACTAAGAGGATATAACCATGCCAGTGGCACAGCAGAAAACATATAGCACAGTGATGAAGGTATGTGGTCCAGGCAGTGAGCAAAGGAAGGATTGGAGGCAGCAACAAATAAATCCATCTTTTTATTTTTCTCATCAGCAATCAACAGAAATAAAAAAAGATTGCTTAATATGTACAACCGATACAAGCAAAAGGATTGCAGGAGACTCTACTACCTACCTGCCAGGTATAGGTGACCATGTCAGTGTCCCTTGTGTCTGCACCATCCCTATCATATCGGTAGCAGTGCGGCCGCTTTATGGGGGCGCCAGACCAATTTGTCTTGTGGCCCAGTCCACCTCATAAGACTGGCACTGCACTAAAAGTGTAGTGCAAGCCAGGGGACACTCTTTTCATGCTGCCCCCCTGCAAAGTGCTGCCCTAGGCCTGGGCCTTGTTGGCCTAGGCCAAGATACAGCATTGGTTCTGGCTGTGCAGTTATTTCATGAGTTATGGCATATATTGGGATTATGAAGAGGACAAGACAGAAATGTAGATGGGTAGAGGCTTCAGCTAAGATATTTACAATAGGATGGTATGGCAGATCTCTGTTTTCCATGTTGCTCAAGCGAATTGGACAGTTTCATGAGGGTACCTAGACAGAGTTGTGTATTGATTAATGGAGAGGTCATGGCCAGGGCCGTCTTTAATATGGTTTGGGCCCTGGACAAACATTTTTTTTTGGGCCCCCCTCCAGCTTATTTTGGGCCTGGCTGGTTCACATGTATGTGTTTTGGCGGCCCTCATTCGTGCAGGCACAGCAGCCCATTCATTTGAATGGGCTGCCATGCCTTTGTTTCCTGCAGAAAAAAAGGTGCATTCAGCATTTTAAAAATACAGTTGCCTTGAAATCCATTCTACTTTTGCACCATGCTACTCACCTGCAGTTCTTGCACACACAAACGCACTGTGTTTTTAAAAGCGTGACCTAAATGTCTAAAAATGCAGCAAGTTTTGACAGTGCAGGAACTGCAGATAAGTCACAGCAGACAGCAGAATGGACAGACAGTAATGCCATGTGCTCTGAGGCCTTACTCAGCCTGGACTGCAGGTCTGGTCTGTGATTTAAAGAGTTCCTGTATTTTTACACATTGCATGGCATGGGGTCCCATGGTACTAAAGCAGAATGGACAGACGGTGCTGTGACCCCATGTCATGCCATGTGTAAAATAGAGGAACTTTTTAAAACACTGACCAGGCCTGCAGTGAATCATCAAATATTATAAAGACTTTGGGCACACTCTACAGAAAACTTCTATTTACAATATAGATTAGCAAACAGTGACATACCTTGGAGTGCAGGACATGAAGAAGAAGTCAGCCTTAGGAAGAGCAAACTGGGGATGCTATAAAATCACATTCTAATTCACTTTTATATACAAGCAGCACCCAGTGGCAGGAAGGGAGAAGTGCACGTCTAAAGGGAAGCCAGGGGTGCTGTACATTTTAAACACTGGGAAGGAAAGCAGTACTGCGTGCCGCTGATTATTTTCAGCGCTGATTTGTGGGCAGCACAGGGGCTTAATGGGCAGCTCTGCTTTGGGCCCAACAGTGACAGGGCCCTGGGCAGCTGCTCCTGTTTGCCCTATGGTAAAGACGGCCCTGGTCATGGCGTGCAACTAAGCGGTTGTGAACTGTATGAACGGAAAGGAAGAGAGAGGGGAAAGGTCACTGCAGCTGTGTCTCCAGTTCAACACAGAAAAAAAACTGTGAAAAATAAAATTGTAGTGGCTGAATTCTGAACAACATGGCTGTCACACACACAGCTTGTCGTGTGCCCAGTATGCACAACTAATACCATTGTCAATGGTACCCCAACCAGGGGCGGCATTAATTTAATTGGGCCCTGGGCAAACATTTTCTTGGGACCCCCTCCATTCTGAGACATACAAAAAAATAGCTGATAGACTCAAAATCAGTTTACTGCAGGAGATCACACAGCGATTGCAGTTGTTTGCCAGAGGTTACAGCCTATCCTTACCGCTCACTGGCTGGTTGCTAGAGGTTAATGCACATCATTACCACTCACTGAGCAGTGGAGAAATCCCTAATAATTCAGCAAGTAAAGCGGCACATTAATACACATACTACAGGAGAGGGTCAAAGACTGCGGACATACTGCAGGAGATTACCAGACTGCGGACATACTGCACGAGATTACCAGAGATGATGGACATATTGCACGAGATGACCAGAGCCTGCGGACATACTGCACAAGATTACCCGTGAATTGGGGCTCTGAACCCGCCCCATGTAGCCTGTATGCTCGGAACAGGAGTAGCTGTAGTTTAAGCAGCGATTGGAGTGGGCGTGTCAGTGGAACTCCCGCCCCCGGACCTCTGTATTCCCCAGCCAGTATAGAGGGGGCAGGGTCGGGAGCTCCACTGATGCGTCCACTCCGATCACTGCTCTAACTACAGCCGCTCTGTTCTGAGCATACAGGCAACATGGGGTGGGGTCAGAAAGACAGTGGAACTCTCGGCCCGCCCCCTCTCTGCTGGCTAGATCGGGAATACAGCCTCCCGTGTCCTCTGTGCACTCTGCAAAGCTGTCATGGGGGCCCCAATTCACGGGTAGCGTGTGCCCTCCTACAAAGATTGAGCCCAGGGAATTTTCCCTGTTTGCCCTGCGCTAAAGACAGTCCTAACCCCAACACATTGACTCAATGCAATTTCAACATGCATGTGTCGCAGTGCGCCAGAAGGCACATCAATGTACTACCATCCATCGCAGTGTACTGTGTCAGAAGAAGTGGGTAACTTTCCATCAGACTAAGAGCCAATACCAGCTCTGTTACCCTAAGCATCGTACAAAGAACAGATGTTGAAGTAAAACCAAAGGAATCACTGTTTATTGAACAGAATACATGTTTTTATACACTTCAAAAGTAGAGCAGTGACCACATGAACAATAAAACCAAATATTTTTTTTGTTTTTTTTTAAAGTGTATTTTGTGCGTGTACTCGAGAGAGGAGCCGGACTGCAAGAGTTGTGAGTAGGCAGGCCTCCCCCAGAGGCAATCTGCCATCTTTCTCCATGCCCCCGGGTGGCAATGGTGGGTGTGAGGAGGTCCTCCCACACAGCCCGCCCTACCTGCCCCGCTTTGAAGCCCAACGGGGCAGAGGGACTCCCCTATGAGGGAGTGAGAGGACCTAGCCCGCTCAGCCAGCCCCGTTAGTCCTTCGCCTCTCTTTTTTTTAGAGACAGCGTGATCAAAGTGCGTGCATGTTAACCCAATTTTCAAGTGCGTGGAAGTGTGGTGGTTTTGTGGGAGGGGGTGGGCGTACTAAGTGCAGGCTTACCTCGCATAGCACACCCACCGGGAGCCGGGCTGAGACCACCAAACTCAATTCACATGCAGCCGAGACCAGGATCTGAACCCTTAGCTGCAGAGGTGAACGGCTTGTCATCGCAGTTCCAATCACGTTGAGCCACTGCAGGACTTGGTTCCAGTAATCCATGTCCTTAGTCTGCTTGTCTTCAGCAAACTGTTTGCGGGCTTTCTTGTGCATCATCTTTAGAAGAGGCCCCACCCCTTTAACCTCTGCAGCAAAGCTGGCAGCGCTCAAACCTTTATTTCCCAAAGACAACCTTTGGATATGACGCTGAGCACGTGTATTCTATTTCTTTAGTCGACCATGGCGAGGCCTGTTCTGAGTGGAACCTGTCCTCTTAAACCGCTGTATGGTCTTGGCCACCGTTCTGCAGCGCAGTTTCAGGGTCTTGTCAAACTTCTTATAACCTAGGCTATCTTTATGTAGAGCAGATCCTCAGAGTTATTTGCCATGAGGTACCATATTGAACTTTCAGTGTCCAGAATGAGATAGTGAGCGCCAACGCAAAATTTAACACACCTGCTCCCCATTCACACCTGAGACCTTGTAACACCAACAAGTCACATAACTATGTGGAGAGAAAATGTCTAGTTGTGCCCAATTAGGACATTTTCACTTAGAGGTGTACCCACTTTTGTTGCCAGTGGTTTAGACATTAATAGCTGTGTGTTGACGTATTTTGAGGGGACAGCAAATGTACACCGTTATACAAGCTGTACACTCACAACTTTCCATTGAAGCCAATTGTAATTTCTTCTGTTTTGGCACATTAAGGCCCGGATTCACAAAGCACTTACGCTAACATATCTCCAGGTACGCTGCGTAAGTACAAATATGCGCCATCGTATCTGTGCGCCAAACCCACAAACTAAGATACGCCTAAAAACAGACTTCATCCCACCGACGTAACAGGCATATATATATATATATATATATAAAAAATTATGCCTCTCCGGGTCCCCATGGCTAGCCCACAAACCCACATTAAAATAGCCTCCCACAATGTCCAAGGCTTGAATTCCCCAATCAAACGAAGAAAAAATTTGGACTATTACAAATAACTCAAATTAGATAAACCTTTTGCTCCAAGAGACACAGTTTCCTATACGGTATAGTCCCAAATGCATACACCCATATTTTCCTCAATTTCACCTAGCTGATGCAGAAAATAAAACCAAAAGGGATGCCATTATTTTTTCAAAGTCTTTTAAATTTGAAAAATCCTTTGAATACATTGATCCCGAAAGGAGAATTCTATTAATACAAGGCATGATAGAAGGACACTTCTATTCCCTAATTTCCTATTATGCCCCTAACAGAGGTCAAGATTCCTTTTTTAGGACCATTAGTAGGCACAGTATTTTTGGGGGAGATTCAAATGCAGCATTCGACCAGGCTGTTGACAAATCCAAATCTCCCAAAGACCAAATGACTTGTCCAACCCAAAGAAAGCCGCAAAACTGCCAGAATAACTTTGGCCCATAATCTTACTGACACTTGGAGGGAATTAGATCTTTCTAAAAGAGACTTCATCCATTATTCACATCCTCACAACACATATGCCAGAATAGACCATATTCTTACTCCCACACCCCTGATTCCTTTTAAAGTTAATGCTCACATCAAAGACACTGCCCTCTCCAATAACTCAATAGTAATGATATCTATCTGTTCTAACGTTTTAGGTAGGAAACAGGGTCATTGGAAACTCAATGAGTCCATTCTGTCAAGTCCAACTTCAATTGAAACAATAAATAATGCACTTAAGGAATATATTTCTCTTAATGACAAAGATGATATCTCAATCAAAGTGCTTTGGGCTGCCCATAAGGCTTACATTCGGGGTAAAATTATCCAAATTTTTACCCAAACCAAATGTCGTAGGACTGACAGAGCGTTTGGAAGCGGAATATGCAGCCCTACGAGCTAGTCATAAAAGGGATGCCTTCAAGGTTCCCATAGCCCTAATAGATAGAGCTAGATTGGATTTTAATCTTGCTCTTACTACACAGGCAGAAAAGGCAATTAGATGGAGCGGTAATAAATTATATACACATGCAAACAAAATGGGGTCTTTACTTGCTGCAAAACTCTCTCCCAGAATCAGAACCCACACTATGCCTAAAATCAGGATAATCGGGCCAACCCCCTACAGCCAGTCCTGTCAAAATCCTAGAGGCATTCCATGATTTCTACTCTGAACTCCCCATTCCAACCCTAAAAAATCTACTTGAAGCCGCTTTTACAATGGAGGAGGTTAGGGAGGTCATTAAAGGCTTCACAAAAAGGGTCAGCACCAGGCCCTGACGGCTTATCTATCCCCTATTATAAAGCCTTTGTAAACATGTTAGCACCTTATTTGAGCATTTTTTTTTAAAGCTAAAACACAGGGGGTCCCCTTGCACACACACCTTAACACAGCATATATTACGGGTCACCCCCAAACCAAAAACCCTTAGAACATTAATAACCATCGCCCCATTTCTCTTATAAATAATGATGATGTAAAAATAATGACAAAAATATTGGCCAATTGAATTGCATCTTTTAGTAATACCTACATTCATAAAGGACCAAGTGGGCTTCATCCCAGGTAGACAAGGCCCAGATGAAATAAGATGAGTGATTAATAGGGTTTCAATACTACAGTCAAAATTGGGAAAAGGAAGGAAGGAGTCAGCAGGGACTCCTCTTGTCATTGGACCTACAAAAGGTCTTTGACACAGTGTCTGGGCCATACATTTTCACCCTTTTAGAGCGTTGGGGTTTCGGAACGCGCATTACGGGTCTTCTACATTCCCTCTACTCTCATCCTAAGGCACTAATTTATCTACAAGGTTATTATTCTAAACCAATTGATATAAAACAAGGCACTAGGCAAGGGTGCCCACTTTCCCCTCTCATTTTTGCTATAGCCATAGAAATGCCGGCAATAGCTATCCGACAAAATCCAAATATTAAAGGGGTAACTTGTGGAGTCCAGACTCATAAATGCCGACTCTTTGCTGATAATATACTTTTATTTTTGACCTCTCCATTGATATCTCTTCCCAATACCTGCCAAGTCCTACACAACTTCTCTAAGATTTCAAGACCTTAAAGTCAACTACACAAAATCGCAGGCTCTTAATGTCTCACTCCCTCTCTCAGATGTTTCTTTACATAAGCAATCATTCAAATTTGAATGGAATAACACCTCAATCAAATGTAGCGCTCACCCCCACAGGTTGTTTTTTTTTGGATCGGCGTATTAAGTTACCTTGTAGTGTGTCTAGGGGTAGTAGCAGTAAGTAGTAGCAGTAAGTGAATGTCCAGTCACCAAATGGGTTTTCAAATGCTTTATTCCAAGGCCCAACACGGCCAACATCAACAGGAGATAGGAAAGGTTGATAAAGCAATAGAGAACTTTGCGGTATCAGGCCTGGATAAGAGGTAGAGAAGTCCTGCTCTCAATAGTAGTAGATACAGTTCGTCGCCACTCTAGCCAGAGTGGGTGAAGTGCCTCCGGACAGACCCTTGTTATAAGTCTGGCAGCCGAAGTGTCACTTTTAAATTGCTGGGAGGGACAGGCCTGGCTCGGCCTCTGCCACAGGCCTAGTACTTAAGTACTCAAGAGAACAATTCGGATTGAGCAAATCCTCCCAGTAAATGCAATGAAAAGGGTCACTGGTTGACAGCTGTCATGTACCTGTCAAATCCCGATGACCAGATCCCCGATGGTTCGTTCAAGTCCTTTTGGATAACCTGATACATGAAAAAGATGGGAGGGCGCTGTGGTTCCTAACCAGATCTAATAGTGATCACAAAGTGTTAATACTTATAGATGCGATTCACCAGTGAAGGTAGACACAATAAAAAATATATTTGCATGACACCCAACAGTTTGGATGAAAAATTATAAGTGTGTGTAAAGTCCCAGTGGTAGGTAGAAATATAAATTAAAAAGTCCAGCAATCAAAATTTGAAGTGAAAACACATACAACTGATTTTTCCTGGAACTTGTCATGCAATCTGACTTCAGCGTGACAATTTTTAGCCTTCACCACATAGACAGCTTCACCCGAAGTGCTCTGGATAGATTTTGCGCTTACCACAACACATAGACTACTTTAATGAAAAAGTGAGTAATGTACACTGAGCAGGATAAGTGCCTGCAAACTTGGTGGGATGGACTAGAACTAAGACTCCAAATTCATATGTGATATATGGTTGAACCAAGAAAAAACAAAAAGGGATGCCATAGTGTATTACCGTTTAATTAAAAGACATGTAAACGTATTCAGCTGATTGGCCTCTTACTTGGAAGGTGCCTGCCCAGCACTGGGACTGTAGCGTGTCTAATTCCTAAGGGGCACCTCGTTCTAGCAGCATCAAGTTTGCAGCTCGGTGTCCTAAGACTGGGCTAGTTTCTCTGTTGCCAGGGTCAGCTGGAGCATATAGGTGACCAGATCTGAAGCCGCCGACGTACGTTTCGTGTGTGACACATCAGGGGGCGTGTCATCAGGGGGGCGTGTCATCATCAGGGGGGAGAAACAAAAAAACATACCAATGCACAAAATATGAAAAAATAAGTAAAAAAAAAGTGCTGCGACAACACACTGACATCCTAAACTGTTTCTACGATGATCTGAGTTGACCTCATTCATAAAGGCAACACAAACTGGTTAGATTCAAATTATTATTTTTCAACTGTTACAGTGCAGGTATCAGTTTGACTGGCAGAAGTGATTTGTCTAAAAATGTTAATACCATGCCTTCCAAGTTTCAGGAATAGGACTATACTGTAGGTGTGCGCAGCATATTGCATTAGAGTGTGCACCCCAAAGCTCAAACACACATGCCTTTCTCTACAGCCTGTCAGAGTTAACAGAAACCAGACTTGCCAATGTCGGCACTTTCCTGCCGCATGCGCGGTAGAATAGCACTTTGGCGCATGCTGGTGCACGATACAGCGAAATGGCACGGGCGCGTGCGCATTGGAGAACGCATAACGTGAATTCCCTTGCTGGCCTATAAAAGGCTGCTCAGCCCCATGTTAAGTTGCTGGTTTGTCTCTCAGCTTTCTGTGTACCCTACCTGCTACCCTGTGATTACCCGTTGTGACCCTGATTGACCCTGTCCTGCTCGGATCCTCTCCAGTACTTTAACCCCGTCTTATCTAAGGACTTCTCTACTCTGCCTGCCTCCTGTATTTGACCCTCGGCTTGCCTAAAGACTTCTCCATCTTCCAGGCCTACTGGGTTTGAATCCCATCTGGGCCTCTGTCCCCAGACTGGTGTCAAGCCAATCACAGCACGGCTTACCAGCTTCCCAATGATCGTCACGCAAGACCTACCTAGCCTGCTGTTGACTCGTGCCTCTTTGTGCCCTTCACACTTTGCATCATTTCCGGGGTGGAGCACGCTTAGCTGGAAGGACAGCTGCTCTCAGCATCTCGGCCTTGGTGAGTACCCCTGATACAGCCTCAGTTGTGCTGAGCAGCTTCCTGTTCATTCATTTAGAAAAGGAAGGGGCTGGTAAAAGACATATTTACTCGCCCTTTCCCTCGCTCTCCACCCTGAAATCTCCCCCACAGCAAAAAGGGGGAGAGGAGGGAAGCCAGCAGCACTGCAGGGCGAGGGAGCCAACACAAGGCAAAACCTGGACAGGAGGGAGGAATCCGCACTGCGCTTAGTAAATAGGGTGTGCCCCAGGCATGCCCCCATGTGCACGCCTATGGATAAGACACATTTGTTATACCACAGCATGCTCAATTCACAAAACTAAAAACACCATGATTGGGATTTTTTAAACTTGAGAATGTAGCTATAAGGGTAAGGAACTTGCTTGAAATTAGCTTTTGGATCTGAAAATGTCTGAAATCTCACATACAGAATGTGTGTCAGTGCCAAGTATATTGGCAAAGAAAGCATAATTGGGTAGGGTTATTAGTATGCAAGATTTGGGTGCAGAATTCTCAGGTACTTAAACTTTTGTACTCAGAGCAACTGCACCAATTTTATGCAATGAAGAAAAACATATGGAATATGCCATATTTGCCTTTAAATCTATGTATTATAAACAGATGGAAAATACTGAATGTCGTAAAGCCCTATGTTGGCCTAAACAAGTAAGAATTTTGGGCAAGACAAAAATTACAATCAGTTCAGTCGCACTAAACAATCTACTCACGCTAACTCCGAAATGGTCATGCCGGTGTGTGACCGATTAGATAACCATTATTAACCTCATTTATTCTGACAGGGAGCCATTGAAGTATTCAGCAGATGATGACCTTGAACTGTCCCGAGTTCATCTGCTCGTACTTAACATACATAATACAAAATGCACGTCTTAAATGGCTCAATAACCATTCTTAGAAAAGATCATATAAACATTCAGATCACAAAACGATGTCAACGTTTAAACCAGGAAGCCATACAAGTGACTTTGCCGTTTTCCTCTACTCTGCACTCCAAATCCAGATGCAAAAGAGGGGATGTTGCTGCCTGCACCAAACTGCTCAACCGGTAATCAACACTTTCACAGTTGCCAGCTCCAATTAATTGCTGTGGAGTCTCCAGCCGTGAGGAAATGAGGTTGCATAATTGGATATTCAATCACAGCCACTTCATTTCATCTTCCTTATCTTGGTATAAGCACATCTGCAGGGTGACATTCAAAAATAAAACAAATACAACAAAAAGCACCCGCACTGGCATTCTGGTGTTCTTTAGAATTTCAGTTTAGTATAAAGTCATTTTCTACTTCTGCATCACAAATTTACAGTCCACAAGACTTTATCGCAAAGATGAATTGTAAGGAGATTTTTATAGTGCTCAATGTGATATTATTGTACAATAAGATTTTCTATGCAGATGAAGATTCAGGGTTAGGCTTGGGTGGATTAAAGGGCAGCCAAATTCTAACAATTAATTTAGCTTTTTTATTATTATTATTTAATTAGGTAAGTTTGCATATGACATTTGTATGGCCATAAATGACAGAAATTTAGCAAATGGTATAGAAAAAGACTTAAAAGTTGACCATAAATATTAGGGTTGTCCCGATACCGATACCAGTATCGGTATCAGGACCGATACCGAGTATTTGCAGGAGTACTTGTACTCCCGCAAATACGCCCGATGCCTAAATAGAATACCCAACAAAGCCGCCACATTGAAAGCCGCGCCGCATGGGTTAAACGGGAACGTGCGGGAACATCACAGCTTTCATTTGAATAGCTGTAGTGTTCCCGCGCGTATAGACACTCCCCCTTGCTCGGGACTGGTTGGGTGATCGTGATCTGTCCAGTCCCAAGCAAGGGGGAGTGTCTATACGCGCGAGCAAAACAGCTATTCAAATGAATGCTGTGATGATCTCCATGCGGCGGCGGCGGCGGCTGGAGGGACATGGCTGGAGGGACATGGCTGCATATGTGGGGGACAAGGCTGGAGGGACATGGCTGCATATGTGGGGGACATGGCTGGAGGGACATGGCTGCATATGTGGGGGACATGGCTGGAGGGACATGGCTGCATATGTGGGGGACATGGCTGGAGTGACATGGCTGCATATGTGGGGGACATGGCTGGAGGGACATGGCTGCATATGTGGGGGACATGGCTGGAGGGACATGGCTGCATATGTGGGGGACATGGCTGGAGGGACATGGCTGCATATGTGGGGGACATGGCTGGAGGGACATGGCTGCATATGTGGGGGACATGGCTGGAGGGACATGGCTGCATATGTGGGGGACATGGCTGCATATGTGGGGGACATGGCTGGAGGGACATGGCTGCATATGTGGGGGACATGGCTGGAGGGACATGGCTGCATATGTGGGGGACATGGCTGGAGGGACATGGCTGCATATGTGGAGGACATGGCTGCATATGTGGGGGACATGGCTGCATTTGGGGACACATTTAAAAAAAAGTATCGGTATTCCTAAAGAAGTGGTATCGGGACAACCCTAATAAATATATACACTCTCTATCTTCTGGCTATATCAGGGGTGGCAAACTCAATTTTAATGTGAGCCGAATCAGGATTATGGTTGCCCTCAAAGGGCGAGTTGTATCTGACTATATACATTTATACTGGGCTTTTTAACTCAGAAAATAGGGGCAGGAACTCAACCAGGCCCCCTTCCCTGCTGAACCGGGGTGTGCCGAGCACAGTATGCAGGGTTCAGCTCTTTCACAGAATGGCCACACAACACTTCCAACCTTCCTTGGCTCAGACCTCTGCACCACTTCCCCTTCATAGCCTTTATCTCCTCACCCCGGAAACTGGGCTGTCTTAATGAGAGGGCACATCTGGGCACTGCCCAGGGGCCCCAGCTGCATGGGGGGCCCTGCACTTTCCCCAAAGCAGATGGTCCTTGAGCCCATGCTGCCCCAAAATTGGGGGCCCCATGATGGCACAGAGAGTGATAGATACACAGGGGAGGCAGTCTGCCTTCTACCTACTTAATGTCTGTTTACCTGCACTGTCATCATTGTAGGGGCCCCAGAGCATTACTTTGCCCAGAGGCCCATGATGCTATTAAGACGGCCCTGCCCGGGAGTGTAGGTGGCTCCACCTCTCTCCCTCATTCACAGGGAGATCACTGGCTGGCATCTGTGCATCCAGGCAGAGATTACAAAGAAGGGGGGAATGTATATAACCAATATACTGGGACTTTAAATGATGTGCATAAGCGGAGATGCAGCTCCATCCCTAATCTGGATAGAAGCTAAATGGTTTGGGACTTTAGATGAGACAGGTAATAACAGAAGTAGAAGATAAAGGCTAAATTACACGTTTAATAACCACTTGGCGCCAAGAGTACATCATAGGACGTCCGGGTATTTGTGGTGGTATATCTGAATGATGCCTGCAGCTACAGGCATCATTCAGATATTGCCTTTTTCAGCCAGGGATTCCCTTCACCATAAGAATGATCATAGAGGCTGTTCCGCTGATTGATCGTTCTTACAGGCGGCGAAAAGGGACGCCCCCCCTCCCACCGTCCTCCTGACTCACCGCTGCGATTGGCGAGTCAGACAGGATCTGCCGGCCCTGGGTTGTAATCATAGAGATTTTGCCGGACCAGATGGTCGCCGGAGTCTCTATGATCGTCGAAGGCCCGGGTGCGATGTTATGACGCGACGCCCGGCCTCTGCATTCAAAAAAACGGCGCAGCTTCTGCTGTGAAGCGGTGATCTTTTTTTTTAGGCTTCCCAGCCTAGTGGTGAGATGTGGGGTCTTTTTGACCCCATATCACACTGTAAAGAGGTCCTGTCATTCCATATTCCCATTACAAGGGATGTTTAAATTCCTTTTAATAGGAATAAAAGTGATCAAAAAAGAAAAAAAGTCAAACTAACAATTAAAAAAAAAATATATATATATATATATATATATATATATATATATTTTTTTAAGTGCCCCATATGTAAAATAGGTAGGTATAAGAGGGTAACCATAGTAACGTGTTTCTCCAAAAATAAACCTGGGTCTTATATTAATTTTGGCAACAAAACAAAAAGACACAAAAACAAAACAAAAAGACACAGTAGGGCTAATTTTCGGGGTAGGTGTTACCATGTAAAGTGCTATCTTCTCTCCCCCTCTCCATCCCTGCCCGTCAGGAATCCCCAGTGTGAACTGAGTTAAAATGCATGTAAAATCCTATAGTTCACTCTATTACAGTAGTATATCTGGATCAACTGTGGCTATAGAATTTTTTATTTTATTTTTTTGATGAACTGGGTGGACTTGTGTCTTTTTTCAACCTGACTAACTATGTAACTATATAATGTACAATGTGTGTTTTTTTGTAATATGATTGTGCCAAATATGTTCGTTTTAGCGCTGCTCTGCATTTCTGTGACCTGCCGGAGCTCTCTTCCCCTGATTTATATTACAGAAACAACCACATTGTACAATATATACTAATGTGTGGATTCTAGGATTTTGCAATCATTTTCAACTAGGGCTTATTTTCGGGATATGTCTTCTATTTCAGCCCTCCTGAAAAATAACGCTAGGTCTTATTTTCAGGGTAGGTCTTACTTTCGGGAAAACAGGGTAGATAGACATGAAATAGGATATTGCCTTGTATATAATAGAGGCTGTATCCTGTAGATCTCGATGCGTTTCATCAGTAATTCAGACTCATCAGGAGCGCATGCTGAATGAGCTATAAAAAATATGTAAATTAGGAATAAGGAAAGTGTCTATAATGGTCTAGATGGAAATAAATGTTGTTGAAAAATATATATATGAACAATAAATAATCTGACCCAAAAGACTTCCATCCCATTAGAGGTTCCGCCTGAGCGGTACTGGTGTGAGAGGGTTACCATATGTGCACCTAAGGTGTTGGGATCTGCAGAAACACAAGTAGCTGTGCTTGGACTGGGAGAAGGCCGTGTATGCCTGTTGGTAGTGAGAGGCAAGAACAGAGACAGATATAGGAAATAGCATAAAGCAATTTTTGCACAGTCATAGATGTTAACTCTACCTCTATGAGGTGTATCCAATATTGCCTTCCTCTTATAGTTCATGTCTCCTGTGTTTTAAGAGAGTACTTCGCTATTCCAAAGGTATTGTTGCTGGTCCTGTTCAGTGAGAAAACATGTTATTTATTTAAAAAAAAAAAAAAAGGAAATTTTGCAGCAATATGCCATCATGGAGACTATAAACATATTTCCAACATTATTATTATTAAACAGGATTTATATAGAGCCGACAGTTTGCGCAGCGCTTTACAACATTACAATTATAATACAATACAGAGGGAATGAGAGAGCCCTGCTCATTAGAGCTTACAATCTAGGAGGGAGGGTAAAGTGATACAAAAGTGTAATAGCTCTGGGGGATGAACTTAGGGAGAAAATAGAAGTGCGGTTGTTAGATGGAGGCAGGATAGGCTTCTCTGAAGAGGAAAGTTTTCAGGGATAGCCTAAGGGTCCTTTCACACGGAGCGGACCGTTTTTCGGTCCGCTCCGTGTGTCCCCGTCGGTTTAGCGGGGATCCCCGCTCAGCTGTCGGCGGACAGGGCGGTCCCCGCACACTGTGCAGGGACCGCCTCGTCTCTCCTCCGCTCTCCCCTATGGGGAATTGGATGAATACGGACCGTTTGTCCGTATTCATCCGATCCGTTCCGCCGGACGGAAGAAAAATACCGGATCCAGACGGACGCGGATCTTTGCGGACGTTAGCGGATGCATCATCCGCTAATGGACGCGATCCTATAGGGAACCATTACAAGTCCGTTTACGGACTTGTAAAAACGGACGAGCGGAGGCGGATGTGTGAAAGGGGCCTAAAAGTGGATACATTTGGGAGACAGTCTGACAGATTGGGGTAGAGAATTCCAGAGTATGGGCAAGGCTCGGGAGAAGTCCTGGAGGCAGATATGTGAGGAGCTGATGAGGGAGCTAGAGAGCAGGAGGAACGAAGAGGGCGATTAGGTTGGTATTTTGAGACTAGGCTAGTGATGTAGCTGGGGGCAGAGTTGTGGGTGACTTTGTAACTTAATGTTAGTATTTTAAATTTAATTTGTTGGGCAAGTGGCAGCCAATGGAGGGATTGGCAGAGAGGGGGTAGCAGACACTAAGCGGTTTGTAAGGTGAATGAGCCTGGCAGCAGCATTCATAATGGACTGAAGGGGGATAGACTATTTAAAGGTAAGCCAATGAGGAGGGAGTTGCAGGCGAGAGATAACCAGGGAGTGAATCGGGAGCTTTAAAATGCACTAAAATCTTTATCATTTAAAGAGCCGAGTTGATTAACTATAGTTCCTCCATCATAGAAAATTCTTACCATTTAAAAACAGGTGCACATTAAGGTCTATTTTTCCCGATGCCAGCCGGCTGTTTTTTGTTATTCTTCAACCACTACAGTACATTCTTGTCTTGTGTAAAGCAGTTTGCCTCTGTCCCCCACTCCTATGATAAAAATTCCATCTGTAGCTTTTACATCTTTCCCCATTTTATGAATTCCAGGAATTTATTAGCCGCTGTGTCAGCCGCTTGTCATTTGTGCTACTCAGCTGTCTACTAGTATTCCAAAATCCCTTTCATGCCAGACTTCCAAGTATTCAGTCTTTGATATCCAGAAATTCAAATATAAGACAAATAGAAGATTTTTTTTTATTTATTTTACCTTCAGAATTCTGGCAGTGAAATGATTTAGAGATGACATTTAACAATACCGGTCATATGTATGAGAAGCACACCAAGCCCATGTTTACAGGAGGTACCTTTGGTAAAATAACTAAGCTTTGAATTCCTACTCATCCAAACAATCTCCCTCTGCTGAGCTCTGCGTTATAATACTTTGGTGATAAGATTTCAGCCGGTGAAGTAATATTAAAACTTTTTTTTTTAGAATTCACATGCCATTGTACCAACTTACAGCTTTTGATATTCATCTTCAAAAAATTCATCTTGCTTCATTGAGTCCGAGTTTGTCCTCTGACCACAAGCTCTCTTCCACTGCCAAAGCGGTTCCTTCTTGTCATCCTGAAGACAAAAAATTTGATAAAAAAAAAGATTATTAAAACACAATGTTGTCTGTGTTAAAGTGGATGTAAACCCTCATAAAAAAACACACCCTGCAAGATAAAGGCATAATGAGCTAGTATTCACAGCATACTAGCTCATAATGAATTACTTACCTGAGATTGAAGCCCCGCAGCGGTCCTCGTTCTCCCCCTCTGGCGGCAACATCTCTCCTGGAGTGACTTCCGGATATTGCAGGCTCCGATGCTGTGATTGACCGGAGCCACGATGACATCACTCCCGCTCATGCACGTCGGAGCCACCGGTAGAGGCACATTAACCACTTAAGACCCGGACCAATACGCTGGCAAATGACCCAAGGGGTTTTTGCGATTCGGCACTGCGTCGCTTTAACAGACAATTGCGCGGTCGTGCGACGTGGCTCCCAAACAAAATTTGCGTCCTTTTTTTCCCACAAATAGAGCTTTCTTTTGGTGGTATTTGATCACCTCTGCGGTTTTTATTTTTTGCGCTATAAACAAAAATAGAGCGACAATTTAAAAAAAAATGCAATATTTTTTACTTTTTGCTATAATAAATATCCCCCAAAAATATATAAAAAACATTTTTTTTCCTCAGTTTAGGCCGATACGTATTCTTCTACATATTTTTGGTAAAAAAAATCGCAATAAGCGTTTATCGGTTGGTTTTCGCAAAATTTATAGCGTTTACAAAATAAGGGATAGTTTTATTGCATTTTTATTAATTATTTTTTTTTTTACTACTAATAGCGGCGATTAGCGATTTTTTTCATGACTGCGACAATATGGCGGACACTTCGGACAATTTTTACAAATTTTTGGGACAATTGTCATTTTCACAGCAAAAAATGCATTTAAATTGCATTGTTTACTGTGGAAATGACAGTTGCAGTTTGGGAGTTAACCACAGGTGGCGCTGTAGGGAATGTGTACCTAATGTGTGTGTTTACTACTGTAGGGGGGTGTGGCTGTAGGTGTGACGTCATCGATCGCGTCCCCCTATTACAGGGATGACGCGATCGATGCTCCGGCCACAGAGAAGCACGGGGAAGCCGTGTGTACACACGGCTCTCCCCGTTCTTCCGCTCCAGGGATGGATCGCCGCACTGCAGCGGCGATCGGGTCTGCGAATCCCGCGGTCCCGGAGCTTCGGACCGGGTCGCGGGCGCGCGCGACCCACGGCTGGGTACTAAAACCAACGTATATATACGTTGATGTGCCCAGCCGTGCCATTCTGCCGACGTAAATCTGCAGGAGGCGGTCCTTAAGTGGTTAACTGAAGCAATGGCACAACGTTTTGTGCTTTAAAAAAAAAAAAACCCATAAAGTTAGCCCAATGTTTTTGCATATTGTGAAAGACGAAGTTATGCCAAGTAAATAGATACCCAATATGTCACCCTTCAAAATTGCTTCACTACTTAAAAATCCCCATAGGCTACGCCTTATTTTTTTTTACTGGGTACATGTTTTGAGTTACAGAGGAGGTCTAGGCCCAAAATTATAGCTCTCGCTCTAACGTTCGCAGCGATACCTCACATGTGTGGTTTGAACACCGTTTTCATATGTGGGCGGGACTTACGTATGCGTTCACTTCTGCATGCGAGCTACCGGGAACAGGGGCGCTTTAAAAAAAAATATATATAATTTTTATTGTTCATTTTACTTGATTTTAGTTTACTTTTTTTTTATCATTTTTATTCCTATTATAAAGAATGTAAACATCCCTTGTAATAGGAATAATGGCATGACAGGTCCTCTTTACAGTGAGATATGTGGGTCAATAAGACCCCACATCTCACCTCTAGGCTGCGAAGCCTGAAAAAAAAAAAAAAAAAAACGATTCTGGCTTCAATCGTAGCGGTGCGTCGGTAGAAACACCAGAGGGCGGCGGGAGTAGGGGAAGTCCCCTCTTGCCTCCCGTAAGAACGATCAAGCGGCAGAATAGCGGCTATGATCATTCTTATGGTGTAGGGAATCGCTGGCTGAACAAGCTGATATCTGAATGATGCCTGTAGCTGCACCCATTCAGATATCCCCGCACAAAGTCAAGGACATCATATGATAGCCGGCTGGCAGGAAGTGGTTAAAACACATTTTTTTTAACACAAAGTTGTCCATTTATACAATATTTCTAACACATAGCTTGCCTACTCCTCCCGAGTACGGCGATACCACATGTGTGAGACTTCCACAGCCTGGCCACATACAGAGGCCGAGTACAGCCAAATATGGGCGAGTATGGCCGGGTATGGCAGAGTATGGCCGGGTATGGCCAGGTATCGCCAAGTATGGCTGGGCATTTAAAGGCCAATATGCAAGTTATTGTCATGAAGAGTGTTTGGGGACCCGGGTCCTGCCCCAGGGGACATGTATCAATGCAAAAAAACGTTTTCGGGGAGCAGTGATTTTAATAATGCTTAAAGTGAAACAATAAAAGTGAAATATTACTTTAAAATTTCATACCTGAGGGGTGTCTATAGTATGCCTGTAAAGAAGCGTATGTTTCCCGTGCTTAGAAAAGTCTCTGGACAAAATGAGATTTCTAAAAGGAAAAAAAAAGTCATTTAAAACTACTTGCGGCTATAATGAATTGTCTGGTCCCAGCAATACAGATAAATCATTGAAAAAAAAAACAACAACATGGGTTCCCCCTTAGTCCATTACCAGGCCCTTTAGGTCTGGTATGAATATTAAGGGGAACCATGAACTGAACCCCATGTGAATTGGTAACGGTGTACATTGTACCCCTACCATTTCACAAGAAAAAGTGTCAAAATGTTAAAAACCACAGGAGACAGTCTGGGACAAGTCCTTTATTAAAAAGAAAAAAAAAAGGTTACAACAATGTAATCCACTCTCGAGCAATACGGAAAAAAAAACTGCCGCACCCTGGAAAGACACACTGGACAAGAATGTCAGAATTGGGCCTGGGTGCTCCAGAACGCCTGAAGGTGCTCCCTGCATGTTGGGCCTCTGTATGTGGTCATGCAGTGTAAAAGTCTCACGCATGTGGTATCGCCATACTCGGGAGGAATAGCAGAATGTGTTTTGGGGTATATTTGTTGTATGCAAATGCCGTGTGTGAGAAATAAGCTGCTAATATGAAAATTTTGTGAGAAAAAAAAAAATCTTGCTTTTTTTCAAAGAATTGTGGGAAAAAATGACAACTTCAAAAAACTCACCATGCCTGTTTCTAAATACCTTGGAATGTCTTCTTTCCAAAAAGGGGTCATTTGGGGGATATTTGTATTTTTCTGGAATGTTGGGGGGGTCTCAAGAAATGAAATCAGTACTTCAGGTGTGATCAATTTTCAGATATTGGCACCATAGCTTGTGGACTTTCACAAAGACCAAATAATATACACCAATTTGTACTTATTTTTTATCAAAGATATGTAGCAGTATAAGTTTTGGCCAACATTTATGAAGAAAAAACACTAAATTTGTTAAATTTTATAACAGAAACAAAGAAAAATGCATTTTGTTTTTTGTTTTTCTATAAAAATGTCGGTCTTTTTCATTTATACCATAAAAAAATAAACTACACTAGCTATGGATATGATTAGATGGATACGTAATGTGTGACATTCAGTTTTTGGTATTTGCTTCATGCTTCTAGTCCTGAGGGTTCTACTTTTACCTTTGATGTTGCCCTTTTTTTTTTGTTTTGTTCTGTTTTGTTTTGTTGATACAGTATAAGTCATCACTTTTGTTTGATTCTGTCATACTGCTCTAGTATACTGCATATTTTCTACTGTTCTGGTGTTGTTTTTACCCTTTATATCTGTAAACTGAAAATCCAAATAAAAATATTTAAAAAAAAATATATATATAAAAAACCCAGAGGTGATCAAATACCACCAAAAGAAAGCTCTATTTGTGTGAAAAAAAAGGATGAAAATTTCATATGGGTACAATGTTGCATGACTGAGTAATTGTCATTCAAAACGTTAGAGCACCGAAAGATGAAAATTGGTCTGGTTATTAAGGGGGTTTAAATGCCCAGTTGTCAAGTGGTTAATAATGCCATCATACGTCTTGTACGTCAATGCATTCTTGGTGTTCAGAATTTCCAACAACATTTGTGTGACCGTGTGTATGCAAAACAAGTTTGAGCCACCATCCACGGTTTTGTTGTTGGAATTTCTGATCGTCTGTATAAGCCACAAATCTCTCAGAAAATGAATTCAGGATTTTTAAAGCTTCCTTAGATACGTACAGACGGAGGCTCAGTTTCCATGCTTTAGATACATCTCTATATACTGTAACCAAATCCTTCACGGATTTCATCTGCACATGACTTGAAGTTCACATCTCCCTTTAGATAGAAGGAAGAATGTACACATCCAAAAGTTAACCAACTGCCAATGGCGTGAAAAGCAACTGGAAGTTTAATCCAAACCAGACGCTATACTATGCACATTTATAATTAACCGCTAGCTCTTCCAGTAAGAGCAGCAGATGCTGAGTATTACAGTTTTAAAATGTCAAGTATTTTCCCTTGGCTTTGTGATCTAGGATTTTGTTAGAAAGCAATCCGCCTCTGAAAAAAAAAAAAAAAAAAGAAGGCCCTTCTCCATACAACAAGCAGGCCTAGGAGGTCAGCAGTGGAACGTTTTGAATTTTCTGTTTGTGTTCTGCATGGTTACAGTATAAAGCCTTTTCTTACTTTAATGAGAAGCAGTCAGGTTTGGGTTTATAGAAGAATTTATTCATTCTTGAATATTACGTAAAATCTGCTCCTTGCTTAAAGGATCACTAAAGGATTTTTTTTTTAGCTAAATAGCTTCCTTTACCTTACTGCAGTACTGGTTTCATGTCCTTATTGTTCATTTTTGCTTTGAAGTTGCTGTAATCCTGCTCTGATCTCCACACTTCCTGCTTGTCTGTTTCCTTATAACCACAGTGCTGGGAGCTTTCTCACGGTGGTCTAAGCTGTCATTACTGTGTGTCTAAAACTTCCCAGAACCAATCAGATTTATTTTAAAAACAAAACACTGCCCTGGATTTGTTTGTTTTTGTTCTGTGTGTCTATTTCTACTTCACAGAAACATGAAGCCAGTTCAAAAGTGAAGCTAAACTGCAGGCACATTATATGATTGATTTTTATCCATTTTTAATAATTTTGAAAAGGAATCAGTTAACTTTTATGTCTCTATACCCTGTAAACTGTCATTTCAGCAGAAAAAATGTTTTCCTTTAGTGACCCCTTAACTTTACTTAGTTTGCCCTGAGCAGATTCTCAGAGCCGAGAAAACCCTAAGGTCTGTTTTATTTCTTTATCAGCATTCCCCACTCCAAAAAATTATGAGGACACTAAATTTCATGA
The DNA here is from genome assembly GCA_029574335.1 of Rana kukunoris. Taxonomy (NCBI): domain Eukaryota; kingdom Metazoa; phylum Chordata; class Amphibia; order Anura; family Ranidae; genus Rana; species Rana kukunoris. The sequence goes on from CM056056.1 coordinate 63,236,272, forward strand.
TCTTCCTACCAAGTGACCTTTTGTGTTGTGTCTGCCTGGTGAGAATTTTTTTTTTTTACAAATAACAAGGTGTTCTATTTAAAAAAAATAAGGACATACAGAGCACAGTGACATAGCATAAACAGGCAACGAGACAAACTTCAACCACTTAAGGACCGCCTCCTGCACATATACGTCGGCAGAATGGCACATGTACGTACAGGTACGTCCTGTACTAGTACCCAGCCGTGGGCGCGCGGCGCGCTCCCACGAACCGGTCCGAAGCTGCGGGACTCACGGACCCGATCGCCGCTAGAGTCGATCAGTCCCCGGAGCTGAAGAACGGGGAGGGCCGTGTGTAAACACAGCTTCCCCGTTCTTCACTGTGGCGGCGTCATCGATTGTGTGATCCCTTTTATAGAGAGACACAATCAATGACGTCACACCTACAGCCACACCCCCCTACAGTTGTAAACACACATTAGGGAACACTTAACCCCTTCAGTGCCCCCTTGTGGTTAACTTCCAAACTGCAAATGTCATTTTCACAACAAACAATGCAATTTAAATGTCCAAAGTGTCCGCCATAATGTCGCAGTCACGGAAAAAAAAAAAACGCTGATCGCCGCCATTAGTAGTAAAAAAAATAAAATAATAAAAATGCAATAAAACTATCCCATATTTTGTAAACGCTATACATTTTGCGCAAACCAACCGATAAACGCTTATTGCAATTTTTTTTTTTTTTTTTTACCAAAAATAGGTAGAAGAATACGTATCGGCCTAAACTTGAGGAAAAAATATATTTTTTTATATATTTTTGGGGGATATTTATTATAGCAAAAGGAAAAAAAATATAGCATTTTTTTCAAAATTGTCGCTCTATTTTTGTTTGTAGCGCAACAAATTAAAACCGCAGAGGTGATCAAATACCACCAAAACAAAGCTCTATTTGTGGAAAAAAAAGGACACCAATTTTGTTTGGGAGCCACGTCGCACGACCACGCAATTGTCTGTTAAAGTGACGCAGTGCCGAATCGCAAAACCTGCCCAGGTCCTTTAGCTGACTAAAGGTCCGGGTCTTAAGTGGTTAAAATAGGAGGGCTTTTTTGCAAAAGGGGGACACTAGGCAACTATGGACTTGTAGCCCAAAGGGTTCTTCAGTAATCCATAGCAATCATATGTATTACTTATTATGCCCTCAAGATGCTTAGTTACTATGAGTTAAAGCATACCATTTGTAATCTTGTTAAAAAAAGCCTGCAAATGCATGCAATACCAGGGCTGAGTAGAGTGAACGCAAGAATTTTTATTAAAAAAAACAACAACAAAAAAAAAAAAAAAACACAACACACACTGGTATTATAGAGTGCTGTGTTTATTGGCACTGCTGCCTATGTTCAGAAGCCTTCCATTTGTTCCAATTCTGGTAAATAGTCCCACTCAGGGCAGGAAATGAGAACAGATGTCAAGAGAGTAATTAAAAAAATCGTTTTAGACATCCACTTAAAAGCTGGACTGTATACATACTAAATACATGGAAAAATAAGCATAAGGGACCTGCTTTATTGGCCAAAGGATTTGTATTTCTGTCCCTCCAGTCCTGAGATTTACACAGCCCCATCACACCAGCAAATCTAAACAGGTGACACCACTTTCGCTGTCACAATAAAAACATTTGGCAATGTTATTTCCCTGTCCCAGCCTGTTGATGGGCCAAGAAGAAAACCGTATCAAACAAATAAAGTAATTATTCTGTTCTTCTCATTTGGTTCTCTCCTCCAGTCAGTGTTACCGAGGGCTGCCCCTGCCTGGTACACTGCAGAATAATGAAAGAAGCACAAACATATGAAAGCTGCACAAACATGGACTGTTTGTAGCAAGGTCTCTGTGCCTTAAAGAAGTGCAGCTGCCATCTTTAAGGAGACCACTTTGCAATGCTCATCTACAGTGTTGTCTTCAGTGCAGCCATCTTGGTTCGGTCTGAATCGAGTAATTGGCTGATGCATCAGAGCAAGGGGATAGTGTACTGGGCTACTGGAAAGGCAGTTCTGTTATGCCTCCAGCCTAGAGAATGCAGGGAGGAAGTCACTGTGGGGACCATGTTCTACTGCAGCTTCAACCTTTTCTTGTGCTGAGCATCTGAGAGAGCACAAGGTTGGAGTGAAATGGGAAGAATGGTCCGTTTCCCAGTTCTGAAAAATTTCTATGCCCTAATGAGGTTGCCTTAATGTCCCTTCATTTGGGAACAATCCAGTGCCCCTTTGGATTACAAAAGACTACTGGAGAGCATTCCTACCAGGAAAGGAAGGAAAAGAGTCTCAGCAGGATTGAAAGAGTTAACACAGCAACTTCTATTCCTGCCTTGCTTGTACTTGACTTTTACTGAATCAGAGCACATGTCCAGAGACCCAGAAGAGTGTGCCCTGGGAACACTATACACTATAAGCAAAAAATATAAAACAACAATCCAATGGTGGTATAGCTCTGGCACAGACGGACGTCAGTTCCGGTCACGTGGGTGTCTATTCCTTACATGTATCGTTACGTCACGTGACTTCATCAGAGGACTCCTCTGATGAAGTCACGTGATGTGACGATACATGTAAGGAATAGACACCCACGTGACCGGAAGTGACGTCCGTCTGTGCCAGAGCTATACCACCATTGGATTGTTGTTTTATCTTTTTTGCTTTATGCAAGCCTTGCTAATAAAACTTTTGGCTCAACGTACTTCACGATCTGGATCTTTATATTTTTTCCCTGATTGGACTATCTACTTTTCCCTGACTGGATCTGCGGACGCTTGAGACTGTTTTGAGGCATCCATCTTCCTGGAGACCAACCTGGTGCACTACAGACGCCCACACTGGCTGACACACCGCTCGGGAGAGGATTTCCCCTACTGTCTTAGGCTACTGCCCGGTTGGGCTAAGGAAAGCGCTCTGTGAGCACATTATCTGGAAGAAAATAAGTTATATCTACCATAAGAATCTTTCAGCACCTATGAATCACACTGGTTCATGAACTTTATCCTTAATGAACAGTTTCCTGTTGATATTAGTTTGGATATCTGAAGCATCGTCCACCAGCATTTGTACTAAATAGTACACCAGCACAGATATAGGCTATTCAGCCTATTGCTATTTGTGTCACATTATTCATCTAGTTTGTGTTTACACATTATTGTCACTGATATATTTGTTTGTGTAGCACTTCACAACCACTTTATATATTTTGACTCCACACACGGCACACAAATTTTCGCTTATTAGTTATTTCATTCAGCCTTTCATTTAGTTTAATTCGTCTGCCCTCATCATATTCCTTTCATTCATATGATGTTGTATGGATCAGGTAGTGTAAGGGTTAGGGTTACAGATAGGGTTAGGGTTACAGATAGGGTTAGGGTTGCAGCCAGGGTTAGGGTTACAGCCAGGGTTAGGGTTACAGCCAGGGTTAGGGTTACAGCCAGGGTTAGGGTTACAGCCAGGGTTAGGGTTACAGATAGGGTTAGGGTTACAGATAGGGTTAGGGTTACAGATAGGGTTAGGGTTACAGCCAGGGTTAGGGTTACAGCCAGGGTTAGGGTTAGGGTTACAGATAGGGTTAGGGTTACAGCCAGGGTTAGGGTTACAGCCAGGGTTAGGGTTACAGATAGGGTTAGGGTTACAGCCAGGGTTAGGGTTAGGGTTAGGGTTACAGATAGGGTTAGTGTATTTTAATTTGATATTTAAAAATGGTTTTGATGAATATGTATAATTGTGAATAAAACCTTTTTTACATTCAATATCCTGTATATTTTGAAATATTATTAGTGCCTTAAAAGTCCACCCAGGGGAACCCCCCTTTTTCTTTTCTCACAGTCAAAGTATGCAGTCTTTATTCATTTACTGATGCTGAACTGTGGTCAGGAAACAGAAATTAGGTAAAGGTTATGTAACAGATATATAGGCCATAGCCAATCCAGTTTTGATGCATTCTTCTAGCTGCTCACGAAAGCACGCTAAACTAATTTCAAGCTCCCAAATGTAAGGCCTTTCTGTTATTGCTCTCTGAAGGGGAATTCTTTCACTCTGCTTTGAAGGGTTACATACGTGGTTTATAAGCATATCAAGCAAAAAATATGTACTGGTTATATAAACATTTGTTCACTGTGCATTGCTGCCGTTCAGTCAGGCTTATGAAGAGCATAGCCTCACTAATGGTTCTTGAGGGGGGGGGGGATTATTTGAGCTAGTTAGGACCAAATGAGATACAATATTTATATAAGAACACCTGTACTAGACAGTGCATCCGGAAAGTATTCGCAGTGCTTTACTTTTTCCACATTTTGTGATGTTACAGCCATATTCCCAGAGTGGATTAAATTAATTATTTTCCTTAAAATTCAACAAACGATACCCCATATTGACAATGTGAAAGAAGTGCGTTTTAAATCATTGCAAATTCATTAAAAATAAAAAAATAAAAATAAATGCATATACATAAGTATTCATAGCCTTTGCCATGACACTCAAAATTGAGTCCAGGTGCATCCAGTTTCCACCGATTAACTTTGAGACGTTTCTACAACTTGAGGTAACCTGTGGTAAATTCAGTTGATTGTACAGGATTTGTCTCTATAAAGGTCCCATAGTTAACACTGCATTTCAGAGGACAAACCAAGCCATGAAGTTCAATGAATCATCTGTAGACCTGTAGGATTATATTGAGGCACAGATCTTGGGAAGGGTACAGAAAATGTTCTGCAGCAACGAGCACAGTGGCCTCTTCATCATCCGTAAATGGACGCAGTTTGGAACCACCTGGACTCTTCCTAGAGCAGGCTGCCTGGCCAATTGAGCAATTGAGGGAGAAGGGCCTAAGGGAGGTGACCAAGAACCCGATGGTCACTCTGACAGAGCTCCAGCTTTTCTCTGTGAAGAGAGGAGAACCTTGCAGAAGAACAACCATCTCTGCAGCACTCCACCAGTCATGCCTGTATGGTAGAGTGGCCAGACGGAAGCCACTGCTCAGTAAAAAAGGCACATGACAGCCCACCTGAAGTTTTCCAAAAGGCACCTGAAAGACTCTCAGACTATGAGAAACACAATTCTCTAGTTTGATGAAACAAGGACACTATTCTGACTCCGATTGTTGTGATAGCGATATATCCCTTGCTGAGACCTCTATGCCTGGCCTGTATAAGTAGATGTACTCACTGTGGACAATCCTTGTCAGATAGCTGAACTCGTCAATACCGATTCATTCAAAAGAGGTGTTTATTCTTTAACTTCAGGGGTTACAGCAGATAACAGGAACAGCAGATGAATGGTAATAGTATTGTGCGGTCAAAAGATGATGCCTTTCCCAAGTACCGTGCAGATACATGTGTGTCCTTGTACATGTGGCTTGCTTAGCTGAGAGAATGACACAGGAAGTACTACCCACAGGAAGTAGGGAGGGGCATACATAAACTGGAAAATGTGATAACTAATGAGGAATTACAGAGAACATGTACATTGCAAGAAAGGCCACTAGATGGCAGCATAGGATAACACATAGATTTAGCTATGAGAAAATAGTTAAGCAAACCACACTATATGAACTCTAATCTATATAACAATGCTAATATTAACTGAGGCTATGCATCTCATATTCTATGCCCATATTGGGGCAGCACACTCCCCGTCTGGCATGGTAATGCCACTATTTACCTAATACAACGGTAGTTATGCAAATAAACAGCGCAATTTGCTTGATGTCTTGAAAACCTGAAAGACATAATGGAGAACATGCATATAATGCAACAACGACTATAATATAAAGCTTCAAGTTGTGACAACTAAAGTCCCAGATACTTCCTTCTCGAAGTCGCAGGTAGGATCCAACAGCATACCCAAGTAAGTTCAGTCTCCAAACGGCAAGAGCAAAATGAGTTCCGTGATAGGTCTGATGAAAGTCTTTACAGTCCCTTGTCTTGAAACTTTCACCTCCACCTTACGTACCTTACCGTCATCACTAGGAACGCTCTTCACAATAAGTCCCATAGGCCACTCGACTCTTTCAGCTTGCTGATCCTTAAGCAGAACGAGATCTCCAACTTGGATGTTAGGATTCGGGCGCTGCCATTTCCTGCGTCCTTGCAGAGTAGAAAGATACTCCATCTTCCAACGGTTCCAGAAGCAGTTGGCGAGGTGTTGTACTCGCTTCCACTGATGGTAGCACAGATTTCCTGATTTAAAGTCTCCAGGTGGCACGGGAACAGACCCAAGCTTCTGGGTAAGAAGAGTGGCTGGAGTAAGGATAGTTGGGGTCTCTGGATCTGTAGACACTGGAACAAGTGGTCTTGAATTGATTATGGCAGATGCTTCTGCCAGGAAGGTGGTTAGAATCTCATGGGTAAGTCTTGTGGAGTTCAAGTCCATAAGCATAGAGTCCAGTATTTTTCGCGTGATTCCTATCATTCTCTCCCATGAACCACCCATGTGGGAAGAATGAGGAGGATTGAAAATCCATGTGCAGCCTCTTTCAACTAAAAGGTCTTGTATTGGCCTAGAGTTGAGCTGTAACTCTCGACATGCTCCAACGAAATTAGTTCCACAGTCGGATCTTAGTGTCTTGACTGGTCCTCTGATGGCAAGGAACCGTCTTAGAGCGTTGATGAAACTTGAGGCATCCATAGATTCTATTACTTCAATGTGTACTGCACGCACACTCATGCAGGTGAACAGCACTGCCCATCGCTTGCTATTTGCTTGGCCACCTCGGGTTCTGCGGGCTGTTACCGTCCATGGTCCGAAGACATCCAGACCAACATGAGTAAAGGGTGGGTCAGTACTTAGCCTGTCAGCTGGCAAATCTGACATTTGCTGTTGCTGATGTTTCCCTCTCAGTTTGCGGCACTGAACACAGCTGTGCAGTGTAGCTGTAATCTGTCTTTTTGCTCCTATAACCCAAAGGCCTGCAGCTCTTATGGCTCCCTCTGTGAAGTGTCTACCTTGGTGTTTCACCCCTTCATGGTAGTGCCGTATGAGCAAAGTGGTGATGTGATAGCGAGCAGGTATAATGAGAGGATTCTGTTCTTGCTCACTGAACTTAGCCTTGTTTAAGCGTCCACCAACCCTTAACGTGCCATCATTGTCAATGAATGGGTTCAGGTTAGCAATCGGACTGTTTTTTGGAATGTCCCCCTTGTCACGGATACGTCTGATTTCTGAGCCAAAGACATCCTGTTGTACACTGCGTATTACGATCAGTTCAGCTTCAGCAATGTCTTTTGCAGAAAGAAGCTTTTGGCACATGTGCCAACCTTGACAGTGAGCATCTGTGGGCTTCGTGTGAAAGCAGCGTGCAATATGAACTAACCTTGCGGTGGTGCGTACCAGCCTTGTCCACTTGGAGAAACGTTCAAAACGTTGACAGCCCAAGGCACGTCTTTGTTCAGTTCTGGTGACAAGGGTTTTAACTTCAGGACGAACCTCTGGATCTTTGTCGGGTTCTAGAAGACTGAAGACATCAGCCGTGGTTTCTTCTGGATCAGCCAGCAAGAATTCAGGACCTTTTAACCAAGAAGAATTTACAAAGGCACTCGCAGACACTGGCCTGGTGCCATGGTCTGCAGGATTAATTTCAGATGAAACATAATGCCATTGTTCAGGTTTAGATGATTTTCTTATTCTTTCTACACGGTTGCTGACATAGACATAGAAACGTTTAGTCTGGTTGTATATGTAGCCCAGAACAACCTTGCTGTCTGTGTAGAATTTGATGTCATCTATCTGAATGTCTAGCTCACGCAGTATGAAATCTGCAATTTCTACAGCTAGCACAGTCCCACAAAGTTCAAGCCTGGGAATTGTGTGTTCAGGCTTGGGTGCTAACTTAGCTTTCCCAAACAGAAACCCTACATGGGTTAGATTAGCTGAATCTCTCACCTTGAGGTAGGCAACAGCCGCTATGGCCTCAGTAGATGCATCTGAGAAGATGTGAAGCTCTTTCCTCTGACTGGTAGCAAGGGAAGTTGGAGTGTAGCAGCGTGGTATACAGATTCCATCTAAGGCATGTAACGATTGTTTCCAGGACTCCCACTTTGAAAGTTTGTCTATCGGTAGTGGAGCATCCCAATCTTTGATAGTCTCTGAGAGCTGCCTAAGTATGGATTTACCTTGTATGGTGATGGGGGCCACAAATCCCACTGGATCGTATAGGCTGTTCACCACTGACAGAACTCCACGCTTGGTAAATGGCTTGTCTGCAGAGCTGGCTTGAAAACCGAAGGTGTCTTTTAATAAGTCCCACCGAAGGCCCAGACTTCTCTGCACAGGTGGCATGTCCATCCCCAGATTTAAGTCTTTAAACCCTGTGGCATGATCGCCAGGTCGAAAGGCTTTCATAACAGCAACACTGTTTGAGGCAATCTTGTGTAGTCTGAGGTTAGCCTCAGAAAGCATACCTTGTGTCCTTTGGAGCAGGTCTATGGCTTCTTCCGCTGTAGGTAAAGATTTAAGTCCGTCGTCCACATAGAAGTCTCTCTCGACGAAATGTCGAGCATCTGCACCATACTCCTGTTCTCCATCAAGAGCAGTCCTTCGTAAACCGTATGTTGCAACGGCAGGTGAGGGGCTATTTCCAAAAACATGAACCTTCATGCGGTATTCAATCATCTCATTGTCCATGTTGTTGTCACGGTGCCACAGAAACCTTAGGAAGTTCCTATGGTCTTCTCGTACAATAAAGCAATGAAACATTTGTTCAATGTCAGCAGTTATGGCAACTGGCTCTCTTCTGAACCTCATGAGTACACCTACAAGGTTGTTGGTTAGGTTAGGTTAGGGCCAGTGAGAAGAATATCGTTCAGGGATACGCCCTGATGCTTGGCACTGGAGTCGAACACTACCCTGATTTGTTTTGGCTTACGTGGATGGTACACTCCGAAGAAAGGTAGGTACCAGCACTCATCGTGTATTTGAAGAGGTGGAGCTGGCTCAGCGTGCTCATTGTCAAAGATCCTCTTCATAAAGGTAATGAAATGGTCCTTCATTTCAGGCCTGTTCTTTAGTGTTCGTTGAAGTGAGTTGAATCTGGATAAAGCATGTTCACGATTGTTTGGCAGTTTGACCTTTGCAGCACGAAGAGGCAATGGTGCAACCCAGCTGTTGGACTCATCCTTGAAGAATTCTTTGTCCATTATTTTGATGAACTCTCTGTCTTCAACTGACAAGGCTATTTTGTTGTCGTCACTTGTGGTACAAAACACTGTGGTACCTAGGTTGTCGTCACAAAGGATAGGAGTGACATCAGGTACTTGGATGATGTCAAGAGGCTTCTCCTTTACTTCATAATGGTGAGGGCACTCTTTGAAGTGGGATGCACGTCCATTTCCTAACATGTAAGTTTTGAAGGAGTGGATCTCAGATGACGTACACATTCTATCCAAGCATACATCGCCCACTATTACCCAGCCTAGATCAAGTCTTTGTGCATAAGGGGCATCCTCAGGTCCATCACACTGCTCACGTACCTTATGTACTCTGAGAATGTCTCTTCCTAGCAAAACTAAGATTTCAGCATTCATGTCCATTGCGGGAATCTCATCAACAAGGTGCCTTAAGTGAGGATGGTGATATGCAGCCTCTGGAGTAGGAATCTCTTCTCGTTCGTCTGGTATCTGGTCACACTCAACTAATGTTGGTAGGAGTATGCCATCTTTCCCTTCGATATGAGACACCATGAACCCATCGACCCTTCTGCCGAAAGTCTCTACGCGACCAAAACAGGTTTTGAGAGTATACGGTGTGGCATGACCCTCAATGCCAAAGATCTCAAAGAATTTAGGCTTGACCAGGGATCTGTTGCTCTGTTCATCTATTATGGCATACATCCTGGCAGCTTTTTCAGGTTGATCCTCCGGGTATACCTTAACAAGGCATATCTTGGCACAGCACTTGTGATCTAAACCTTCTCCACAGACTTCTGTGCATGAAGAAGAAACATTCTCCTTGGCTAGAGCGTGGCTTTGTTGCTCCCCGCCATGATTTGAGAGAGGGGTGGAGGTAGGTAGCTGCTGTGGGATGTCTGTAAGTGGAGAAGGATGCATAGCTGTCACATGTCTTTCGCTACTGCATTCTGTGCACTTGATGACAACTTTACAGTCCTTGGCAAAATGACTATAAGAGGCACAGCACCTGTAGCATACTCCAAGTTTCTGGAGAATCTCCCTGCGCTCTTGTAAAGTCTTTGCTCTCAGCTCCCGGCATTTCTTAAGAGGGTGAGGCTTCTTGTGAATAGGGCACTGACGATTAGGATCTTTATCTCTACCACCCAAATCACTCTGGTATGCATGAGAGGACACAGGTGGTGAGATGTCTGTCCTTTTAACAGATATTGCTCTATGAAAGTCTCTGCGTTTAGCTGCTGTGTTATCATACCTTGGTGATGGTGATGATGATGAAGCAGGTAAGTTGGGTTCACTGAAGCTGAAGCTGGGATCATTTCTCATCCAGGCTTGTTCACTGATGAACCTGCAAAAATATGAGAATGGAGGAAAGGCTACGTCATAGTCTCTTTTGTACCTTGAGCCCTGCTGCGCCCATCTCTCTTGCAGGCCGTATGGCAGTTTAGACACCACTGGATTGACACCATGAGCAGTGTCCAGGAAGCTTAGTCCAGGTAGACGTGGGTCTGACTTTGCCAACTCTAACTCCATGAGGAGGTCACTTAGATCTTGGAGCTTGCGATAGTCTTTGTTCCCTATTTTTGGGAAGTTTTGCAGTCTCTTGAATAGAGCGCTTTCTATGGCTTCTGAGCTACCATAGGCTTGCTCAAGTCTTGCCCATGCAGCAACAAGACCTGCATCTGGGTGGTCAACATGTACTGTCCTCAGTCTTTTAACACGATTTGCAGATTCTGGCCCCAGCGACTTTATGAGATAATCAAGTTCCTGCTTGGCAGTAAGGTTGAAATCAGCAATAGCAGCCTTGAAGGTTGATCTCCAGGCCCTGTAGCTCTCTGGACAGTCATCAAACCTTGAGAGGCTAGTGTTAATGAGCTCACGGTGTGCCATATATCTGGCGAAGTCATTCAAGTCTGATCTCTCACTCTTTGGTGCCAAAGTAACTTGTGGAACCCCTTGGGTGTGAAAGTTCTCTGGTGAAGAAGGGTGAGGTTTACCAGGATAAAATGATGTTGCATGAGCGCTTAACTTTGGTGTAGTCTCTAAGGCTTCTGCTGGCTGTGGCTGTAGCTGCGGCTTGTCGCTGGAAGTCACCTTGTTGTTGGCAGGAGTCGATGTGGTTTGCTGCGTAGATGCACTTGTGTTGTGGACTTGAGGAGGCTCAGGCATTTGGAGCTGAGAGGTCACTGTATTGAGAGTCAGAACAGTGTTGTTAGTAGGAGGTATAGGAGATGACTCTGTAACTTTGTAAGCATTATGCTTTAGCACATATTCACTGGTGCGTTCAATTGGATCTTCCAGTTCTGCTGGGATAAGACAGTCTGAATTAGTACTTTGACCCATTGCTTGTTCAAGGACTTTCAGCCTTGCTAGGGCACCTGCTTCCTCTTTCTCTATTTGCAGAATCTTTATTTGGGATTCCATCTCTGCTTGGCGAGTTTTGCTCTGAGCTTCCATCTCTGCCTGGCGAGCTGCCATCTCTGCTTGCAGAGCTTTGCTTTGGGCTTCCATCTCTGACTGGCGAGCAGCCATCTCTGCTTGCAGAGCTTTGCTTTGGGCTTCCATCTCTGCTTCTTTCTTAGCAAGGGAGCTTTGCGCTTTTCTGGATTCAGCATCAGCGCGGGCCTCTATTAGCTTGTCGCTTAATGTTGAACTTCTGGAGCGAGAGGATCTAGAAGAACGTGCAGTGTGCTTGGTTGATATTGATCTGTGAGATCTGGTCTCTTGCAGTTGAGCAATGCGGAGTTCTGCCTTACACTGAGCATTTTGCACTAAGAGATCCCTTTGTTGGTTCAGTGCATCAGTATTGGTCAGTTCTGCTGAAAAGTCCTCTATATTACAGTCTTGCAAGAAGGCAGTGTATTTTGCAGACAGCCGCTGGTAATGTTCATACGCAGCAGATAGGCGATCTATAGAGTCTCTTAATTCAGCTGGTTGATCATTAAAGTGTGGCAAAACTGACATGCAGTGTGAAGTTTTGTCCCAGAGGTCTGACAGCTTGCTGGAGAACTCATCTCTAGTGTATTCATAGTTTTCTCTGAGTTTCTGTGTTGGTTTTATTGTACGCTTGGGTCTTACACTCTGTTCAGCAATATCTGCAGAGTCTGCTCCCTGTACGTCTGCGGGTTCAGAGGCATGATGAATCTGCGTTGGTTCAGCCATAAAGGAGTGTTCAGAGCCTTGTCTAGACATTTCTCACGGTTTTGTAAAAAATGGTACTGTCTCTTTAAGAAGACGAACAGCAGCTTAGACAGGTGGGGTAACACAGTTCAATTTAACAGCTTTCAACATTCACATGAAGCACAGTAAGCTTGTGCGACAATGTGCTTTTCACAAGATGGCGGCTGGCACTGAGCTTGATTGTAGATTAGGCACACACATATACACAGCAGGCTGTAAGAATTCTATGCATCTTTTGACTATTCTGACTCCGATTGTTGTGATAGCGATATATCCCTTGCTGAGACCTCTATGCCTGGCCTGTATAAGTAGATGTACTCACTGTGGACAATCCTTGTCAGATAGCTGAACTCGTCAATACCGATTCATTCAAAAGAGGTGTTTATTCTTTAACTTCAGGGGTTACAGCAGATAACAGGAACAGCAGATGAATGGTAATAGTATTGTGCGGTCAAAAGATGATGCCTTTCCCAAGTACCGTGCAGATACATGTGTGTCCTTGTACATGTGGCTTGCTTAGCTGAGAGAATGACACAGGAAGTACTACCCACAGGAAGTAGGGAGGGGCATACATAAACTGGAAAATGTGATAACTAATGAGGAATTACAGAGAACATGTACATTGCAAGAAAGGCCACTAGATGGCAGCATAGGATAACACATAGATTTAGCTATGAGAAAATAGTTAAGCAAACCACACTATATGAACTCTAATCTATATAACAATGCTAATATTAACTGAGGCTATGCATCTCATATTCTATGCCCATATTGGGGCAGCACAGACACTTTGGCCTGAATAGCAAGCGTTAGGTCTGGAGAAAAGAATAATAGACCAATCTAGACAACACGATTGGTTATATGAACACACATTGTGAAATATGTCAAAAATTTAAATATTATATCATAAAATTGAATTAATATAACACCGGTATACAAAATTATAACTAAAAAAACATAATAACGTGCACATTAAGATAAATATGAAGCAAATGAAAAAGTCCATAAATATTCCCAAAAGCATGAAAAAAGTGTCCGTGTAAAAGTGAGCTTTAAGAAGTCTTCCAAAGAGATGTTCAAAAGCTTGACACCACCTTCCACCAAAGATACACCCGAGTGTCAGAAAATATAGTCTCCTTACCAGACCACCTGACCACACCTGCGGTCAGACTACACACGGGTTTGTTTAGAGTCACCCAAACGACTATAGGCTGGAGTTGCTTCTAATCACAATAAGCCAAAGCGGATGGATATCTCAGATATAAAAGAGAAATAGAGAGCCCATAGTGCAGCTTTGCAATACAATTTTTATTTAAAAAAACGGAATATATTGCACTTACAAGAGGTCACTGTAAAGCAGGCTCAAACAGATGCACCATATGCAGTCTGCAAACACGGGATCTTGGTGTCCTCTTTGATTCTCTTTCCTGGGTCAGTTCAAAAAACGTGATGATGTCAGAACGCAGGCCACACCTACGCGTTTCGTCATATGTTGACGTCGTCTGGGATTAAGCAGTAGCTAAACTTTCTTTCATCTCACTTCGCTCAGCATGTTGTTGGATTTTGAAAAGCTGGACGCACAGAACACCCATCATTCGCTGGGTGCATAAACACAACCATATGCACAGGGGTACGGGTCTATGCGTCCATTTGAATAAGACTGTAATCTTGTATAAACACAGGGAGGAGGAGGAGTTGGGGCTGAGCTGCTGAGAGAACAATTATCAGAAACATCTGCCCACCCTCAGTTGCACCAGTAGCCACCACTGTGTCCTATGATTTTGTACCTACAGTGGGTTATAGAAAATAATCACCCCCTGACAGTTTGTTGCTTTGCAGCCTCAAGTGAAGATAGACACAGTTTTGTTTTATCCAGCTGTATTTACTTAGTACAACTTATAACATCCAAGGTATAACAGCAACATGTCAGGAAAAAAATAAATAAATTCAAAAACAGAATCAGAGTTGGAAAAAGGATCACCCTCTTGTGTCAGTATTTTGTCGACGCATCCTTTACTTTAATTACAGCATTTAGTCTGTTGGCATATGTCTCTACTACCTTTGCACATCTAGACTTTGCAACATTTGCCAAATCTTTGCAGAACTGCTCAAGTTCATTTAAATTTTATGGTGACCATTTTAAAGGCTGTAATTAAAGCAAAAGGTGCTTTAACAGAATACTGACACAAGAGGGTGATCCTTTTTCCAACTCAGATTCTGTTTTTGAATTTATTTAATTTTTTTCCTGACATGTTGGTGATATACCTTGGATGTTATAAGTTGTACTATACTGCTGGATAAAACAAATTTGTGTATCTTCACTTCAGGCTCCAAAACAACAAACTGTCAGGGGGCGATTCTTTTCTATACCCACTGTAGGTGCAAAATCACAGGATACGGTGGTGGCTACTGGTGCAACTGAGGGTGGGCTGATGATTTTCAATGGGGTTTAAGTCTGGGATATTGCCCATGAACTTCAACCACTGTGTGGTCATATTTGTTGTGTGCTTTGAGTCAGTCATGTTGGAAGGTAAACAACTTTCTGTCAGAGGGCAGCAGATTCTCCTCAAGAATTTAAAGGAACACTATAGTAAATATTTTTTTTTTTAAATAACAAACATGTTATACTTACTTCCACTGTGCGGCTCGTTTTGCACACAGTGGCCCCAATCCACGTCTTCTAGGGTCCCTCGACGGCTGTCTCGGCTCCCCCCCCCCCACAAGAGCTTTCCACCTTCATGTGAGCGAGCTTGCATGGTGGAAAGCTCTTGCTGGCGTGCTCCAGAGATACAGCGGCGGCCATAGCCGCCGACTGTTTTACTCAGCTCCGCATCCGGCGCGCCGCGTCATTGGATGCGATTGAAATCCCCATCATCTTTATCACCTCAATAAAGATATATTGACAAGGAAATCCCCATCATACAGACCTGTGCATTTACGGAGAAATTTATCAATTTACCCAAACGGAACCCCTTTCGCAACACACTTCGTCCTGCTACCTAAAACCTGCAAAAAAAAAAAACAACAAAGTTGAGGACTACCCACTCATCTTCTCAGATACAGACATTCATTCTATAGAGCCATCAGTTTGTGCAGCACTTTACAAATGTTCTATACTTTGCCTTAGAATTAGCAATTTAATCTCAGCTGTGATGGATGCAGGAGCTGCATTGGAGCGCTGGCAAGGAGATAAGGGTTTTGGAGAAATAAATAAATAAATAGAGCCCCTTTTCTTCTCCAGACTGAAAATTTGAACAGGCACTTTAATAAATGAGGCCCTAAACTGGTCATTTTGGTAGAGGCATGAGCTTGTGGCTGTCAGTCCTTGACCTATAGTAATCTACTGTTATTATATAGGGCAGGGATATGCAATAATGGACCTCCAGCTGTTGCAGAACTACAAGTCCAATGAGGCATAGCAGGACCGACAGCCACAAGCATGACACCCAGAGGCAGAGGCATGATGGTACTTGTAGTTTTGCAACAGCTGGAGGTCCGCTTATTGCATATCCGCAATATAGGCTATGGGCTGACTGTAGTCAATTATAAAGCAAGATATTCATGTTTTACGGGAGTATACTTTTATATCTCTATCATTTTTATTCACGTTTTGGAATGAACAAAGAACAGAAGCACAAAACGAGGAGTTCCCCCAAAAGGAGAAAACATATCATACATGCAGACAGTTGGCAGAGGGGTACACATGCCCCAGGAATTATATAGTCTTTGGGCCAGAGTCAGATACAATCACATTGGCGCAGAGTATCAGAGATACACTACGCTGCCGTATTTTACCAGGCTGTACGACGAATCCTGGTAGATTTTGTCCCTTACGGTACGGCGGCGTAGTGTATTTCTCGCTGCGTAATCGAAATACGCGATTAGAGGGCGTGAAGCATTTAAATTAGGCGCGTCTCCACGGCGATCGAACTACGCATGCTCCGTTCAGAAATTTCCCGCCGTGCATTGCGCGAAATAACGTCGATACGTCATTCGTTGTTTGAGTAGCGTCGTTTACGAACATTCCTATTCCCGGACGACTTACGTAAAAAATAAAAAAACGTCGGAAAACGTAGAAATTAGACGCAGGAACAACGGCCATACTTAACATGGACTGTCTAATATTAGACCAGCAAAAAGCTGGTACAACTTTACGAGGCAAAAAGATGACTAAAGATGCCGTAAGAGATTGCGATTGACGTTCGTAACTTCGTGGATCGTCGGCAAAAGCTCATTTGCATACCCCGACGCGGAAAGCGACGGGAACTCCACCCAGCGGCCGCAAATTTATTGCAGCGTAGATCCGAAGGCGTACGAACACGTAAGCCAGTCGGATTGAAGCCCGCAGCCGTATTTTCATGGTTTGAGGTTTCAGAGTAGTGAAAAAACGCGCGTAATTTGAAAGTACTCCAGCCTAACGTAAGATAGACAGGAGTAAGGGCTCTGTGAATCTGGCCCTTTGTTGCTTTCTGTGGGCAAAGAAGCCAACAAACATGACCTATTCAAGTGAATTGGGCTGCTATGCAAATTCGTCGTTAAGTGCGGGGATCAAGAGGTTAAATCAGGGCGATGAGGAGGAGTTGTATTGTAAAATGCAGTGCGATGTGACACTACATTGAAACCCGCTGTAGTGCATAGTTTAATGAAATATCGTTTTGTGACATTTCAAAACATTTAAAAAAATGGTAAACAATGTAATGATTTCTTACAATGATCGCACCTCCCACACGCAATGCACACCTATGGAGGCACGTTATACACAGCTGCTGTCAACGGGTCCAGATTTTGGTTGTTAGTGATCCTAAAACTGGCATAAAAATATTAAAAATTGTTGGTTAGGTGCTCCAAGATTCTGTTCTCACGTTCCGAGTCCCTGGTAGAACAGAAAGACCTGAACACAAAGTTACAGAGTCGCACGTCTTGTTCTGTAGACACCAGCGATTACTCCCCACCCCATTCAGACAGTAACACAGAGCATTGTTGTCTCGGCCTTCGCCACACACTGGCTGTTCAAGGTACAAAGTCATGTCTGTCCTTCAGTCTTCATGTAAAATCACATGCGACCTTCAAGTGACCGGGCGAGACGATTACATTTCCTGCACAAGAAAAAAAGCTGCTTCCCACAATGAAAACTTTCACCATATCCCTGAAACCAAAACCGCCCTTTACAGTAGACGCCAGATTGATTTCACTCCGAGCGGCCCCCTTCTTCCATCAAAATCAAGGTGGTTGGACTACTGAAAGATTGCAGCTGGAGATCCTGAAATGCTTACATGAATGCATTGCATACAATTAGTCTAGTTATTGTACACACATGCAAGGCAGCCATCACAAATGCATTTTGGGGCCCCTTACACAGCTTTAGGCAGGGCCCCAGGGTGGGGGGGCCCTCCTCTCTCCTGCTGCGAGATAAGCGGGGGGGCTGGTTGGCACCAACAAACAAAACAAGGCAACTCAAGTTTTCTCCTCTCTCTCCTGCTTGATAAAGTCAGACAAAAAAAAAGGATAGGTGTCTTACAGGTGTAATGCCTGTACCCCCCCCCCCCCCTCATGGAGGCCCTGCACACATGCATTTAGTGCCTCTTCCTACAATTGGACTAGCCTGGCATGTGAACATTATTATTATCCACTTGCCGACCACCCCATAGCAGATTTAGTGCTACAGGGCAGCCGCGCTGCACATAATCATAATATATTTATGTATGTGTATATATATATATATATATATATATATATATATATATATATATATATATATATATATTTCACACACACAGGTGATCCTGCACTTCCGGGTTTTGGACACGAGTGAGCGCCACCAGCGTCTCGCTCTAGCTGTAATTTTACCCAGCGGAAGCTGATCAGCGGGTCCTGCAGACCCGACATCCACTGACACCCGCTGATATTTCAGTATACTGAAAGAATGCCAGTCTGCCTATGTAAACAAGGCAGATTGTCATTCTGTCAGTACAGAAGACATGGATCCTGCTTTTCTGTAAAGCAGACACACCGATCTATATCTTCCACTAGTAAAAGCATCTTCCCCACTACACTAAAACATTAGCGAGGGACAGAGTTAACCCTTTGATTGCCCTGGATGTTAACCTCTTCCTTGCCAGTGTCATTAATATAGTGACAGTGCATATTTTTAGCACTGATCCCTGTAATAATTTCATTGGTACCCCAACCAAAAAAAAAAAAAAAAAGTGGCAAGTGTCCGGTGTCCAATTTGTCCACCTCAATATCACAGTCCCGCTATAAAAGTCACTGATCGGCATTACTAGTTAAAAAATATATATCCCATATTGTAGACGCTATAACGTTTTGTGCAAAACAATCAATTTACGCTTATTGGGATATTTTTTTTTTTTTTACAAAAAATATGTAGTAGAATACCTATTAGCCTAAATTGATAAAGAAACTGGATTGTTTACTTTTTTATTGGATGCGTTTTAGAGCAGAAATTGAAAAATATATATTTTTTTCAAAATTGTCCGTCGTTCTTTGTTTCTAGCGCAAAAAAAAAAATGCAGAGGTGATCAAATACCACCAAAAGAAAGCTCCATTTGTGGGAAAAAAAAAGGGACACAATTTTTTATTTTAATTTGGGTACAGCGTCACATGACTGCACAATTGTCAGTTATAGCAACGCAGTGCCTTATCACAAAAAATGGCCTGGTTAGGAAAGGGGGTGGGGGTAAATCTTCCTGAGGTGAAAAGTTTATTATTAATCTACAGGATTTATATAGCAACAACAGTTTGTTCATCGCATTACAATATAAAAGGGAGACAGGACAGTTACAATACAAGAGTGTGTTAAGAGAATCCTATGCATACAGTCATGGCCAAAAATATTGGCACCCCTGCATTTCTGCCAGATAACGCACCACTTCCCTCAGAAAATTGTTGCAATTACAGATGTTCAGACTTTCTCATACAGGGAGTGCAGAATTATTAGGCAAATGAGTATTTTGACCACATCATCCTCTTTATGCATGTTGTCTTACTCCAAGCTGTATAGGCTCGAAAGCCTACTACCAATTAAGCATATTAGGTGATGTGCATCTCTGTAATGAGAAGGGGTGTGGTCTAATGACATCAACACTCTATATCAGGTGTGCATAATTATTAGGCAACTTCCTTTCCTTTGGCAAAATGGGTCAAAAGAAGGACTTGACAGGCTCAGAAAAGTCAAAAATAGTGAGATATCTTGCAGAGGGATGCAGCACTCTTAAAATTGCAAAGCTTCTGAAGCGTGATCATCGAACAATCAAGCATTTCATTCAAAATAGTCAACAGGGTCGCAAGAAGCGTGTGGAAAAACCAAGGCGCAAAATAACTGCCCATGAACTGAGAAAAGTCAAGCGTGCAGCTGCCAAGATGCCACTTGCCACCAGTTTGGCCATATTTCAGAGCTGCAACATCACTGGAGTGCCCAAAAGCACAAGGTGTGCAATACTCAGAGACATGGCCAAGGTAAGAAAGGCTGAAAGACGACCACCACTGAACAAGACACACAAGCTGAAACGTCAAGACTGGGCCAAGAAATATCTCAAGAATGATTTTTCTAAGGTTTTATGGACTGACGAAATGAGAGTGAGTCTTGATGGGCCAGATGGATGGGCCCGTGGCTGGATTGGTAAAGGGCAGAGAGCTCCAGTCCAACTCAGACGCCAGCAAGGTGGAGGTGGAGTACTGGTTTGGGCTGGTATCATCAAAGATGAGCTTGTGGGGCCTTTTCGGGTTGAGGATGGAGTCAAGCTCAACTCCCAGTCCTACTGCCAGTTTCTGGAAGACACCTTCTTCAAGCAGTGGTACAGGAAGAAGTCTGCATCCTTCAAGAAAAACATGATTTTCATGCAGGACAATGCTCCATCACACGCGTCCAAGTACTCCACAGCGTGGCTGGCAAGAAAGGGTATAAAAGAAGAAAAACTAATGACATGGCCTCCTTGTTCACCTGATCTGAACCCCATTGAGAACCTGTGGTCCATCATCAAATGTGAGATTTACAAGGAGGGAAAACAGTACACCTCTCTGAACAGTGTCTGGGAGGCTGTGGTTGCTGCTGCACGCAATGTTGATGGTGAACAGATCAAAACACTGACAGAATCCATGGATGGCAGGCTGCATGAGTGTCCTTGCAAAGAAAGGTGGCTATATTGGTCACTGATTTGTTTTTGTTTTGTTTTTGAATGTCAGAAATGTATATTTGTGAATGTTGAGATGTTATATTGGTTTCACTGGTAAAAATAAATAAATTGAAATGGGTATATATTTGTTTTTTGTTAAGTTGCCTAATAATTATGCACAGTAATAGTCACCTGCACACACAGATATCCCCCTAAAATAGCTAAAACTAAAAACTACTTCCAAAAATATTCAGCTTTGATATTAATGAGTTTTTTGGGTTCATTGAGAACATGGTTGTTGTTCAATAATAAAATTAATCCTCAAAAATACAACTTGCCTAATAATTCTGCACTCCCTGTATTTCTTTTGTTTGTATTGGTAGGACACAAAAAAGTGGAGAAACAAAAAGCCAAATCGGACACATTCCATTCAAATCTCCAAAAATGGACAAAAAGATCCACTGTGGCTTACTGCGAGTAAAAATCAGTAAATTAGGATGTCCGTGTGCAAGGGGATTTTTTTCACCTTAATGCATTTGTGGTATTAAGGTAAAAAATGCCCCAGTTTATGTGCTAACCCATGCCCACCATCCCCAATCACTAACCTGTTGTCCTTGTCACAGCCACTGGCTTCAGGCTACATCGACTGTCAGACAATTTGGAGGGTGGGGAGCAGGGTGGCTTGCCCGGTGCTGCGCTTGCATATAAATGCATACCTAAAAAGGTGTCCAAGGTGTCTCCTTAGGAGGTATGCACAAACAGGAAGGAGGGAGCAGAGGCTTTGGGGTTTCCCAGTACAAAAGCAAGGGGCATTTTTTATAAATCTATAGGTTTACTTCCACTTTAGGTTAAGGCGTCTTTCACACTGGGGCTGGTGGGCGTTGAGGGTAAAACGCCGCTTTTAACCCCCGCTAGCAACTGAAGGGTTAAATGCGCCCGTGTAGCACTGCTACCGAAGCACTTTGGCAGCAGTGCCCATTTATTCTAATGAGCAGGAGCTGTGGAGGAGTGACAGGTAATGAGCTGACCCTGGCCTTTCCAGTAAAATGCACAGATGTGAACTACATCTAAAAGGAAACCATGTTAAATGGACTGTAGTGTGTTTCTGCAAAACTGAAAACGCACTAAAAATAGATGTGAACCAGGCCTTAAAGGGAGTGCTCCTGATCTCAGCTTGTTACCTGTATAGAAAAAAAAAAACTTGTTCACAGAAGCAAATTCCAATCTCTCCACTATGGCCAAGACCAAAGAGTTGTCCAAAGGATGTCAGGGACAAGATTGTAGACCTACACAAGGCTGGAATGCACTACAAGACCATTCATTGCCAAGCAGCTTGGTGAGAGGGTGACTGTGCAATTACTCGCAAATGGAAGAAACTAAATAACTGTGAATCTCCCTCGGTCTGGGGCTTCATGCAAGATCTCACCTCCTGGAGTTTCAATGATCATGAGAATGGTGAGAAATCGGCCCAGAACTACACGGGAGAGAAAAGAAAAAAAAAAAAGGACAACAAAAACTGTATTTGGGTACAGAGTTGCATGGCCGCGCAATTGACAGTTAAAGTAACAGTGCGGTTTCACAAAAAAAAGGCCTGGTCATGAAAGGGGTAAAACCTTCCGGAGTTCAAGTGATTAAAGAGTTACTATCAATTACCCTATTAAGGGGAGAATGATAGGACCTCTATAAATCCCCCCATTCCCAACCATCCATACGGACCTTCTTTGTGCTCCCACGCCATTCTGTTCCCAGGCAGTTCGAACCTTGCATAAGCGTCATGTCAAATGGTGTCAGAACCTTCACAAAGTTGATGATCTTACCACCTTCCTCGTGTGACCGTAATCCCATGCCCTACACATACCCAAAGGGCACCCAGGAGACCTACAGATCAATGGGCTGGAGAGAAGGTAAACATAAATGGCTTACAGAGTGGGCTTTCAAGAAATTGTCACTTTACCCTAAATGAGCATTTATATACACTGTATATTATACAGTACAGCATATCATCAGTGCAGGAATGTGCCTGCAGTGCAGTTTACAATAACTAGCATATGAATCACATCAGTCATACTTCTTCCTCATTTTGTCAGGCTTTAAAATGTAAAACCGAAGATGAAGGCCTTTCTTTGGAGCCTGTATTCCTGGAAAAGAGCAAAAATCCAGCACATGTGTGCAGCCTGAACTCCCTCTGCGATCTAAGAAACCTGCAAAACCGTTTATTCCAACGGTAGAAAAAAAAAAAAAAGCATTTTGACAGACCAAATAATGTGTTTATCAGCAGTTCCCAACATACGTGTATTTCACGTTTCACCGAGTCGTAGTAACTTAGGAGTTTTTCTTTCAAATTTCAAAGGTGTTTACCTTTATGGATTTGTACCCCTTGACGCGTTTTGGGTTTGTTGGACCTTTCCCACTTTATTAGCCGTTATTTTTACCACAAAACATAAATTTACATTTAGAAGAACATCTCAAGGACATTACTACAGGACCACATGCACAAAACAGAGAGATAGGCAATGTCAGTATAGCCCCACATGTAGTATTTTGGTCTTGTAATAATGTGAACTGGGCAACCTAAACAGGCAACCACATTGTTTAGCACCCCCAAAAGTCCGAAAAAATTTTATTTTTCGGTTCTGAAAAAAAGACAGAGCAGCCTTGACCCCCACCCCAACCCTCTAGAACAGGGGTCTCCAAACTGTGGCCCAAGGGCCAGATGCGGCCCTTTGCTAGCCTTTATCCGGCCCTCATGGCTTTAATCCTCATACTATTCTTCCCACTGACTCCAACAAGGGGGCACTTTTTCTTCCACTGATGAGATACAATTACGCCTACTAATAGGGGCACTACTCCTTATCCTACTGATCGCAAACTATGAGGCAATATTTATTCTCACCAATGCTGGGCCCAGGCCTTTTTCTTCCCCCGCTGACCACAATCCGGCCCTCTTAAAGGCTGATGAACAATAAACTGGCCCTTTGTTTGAAAAGTTTGGAGATCCCTGCTCTAGAACATAGCTGCAATTACAAAAGCGCATCTTCATAGGCACCCGGCTTGAGTAAACAAGGTGTATGGGTCTGGACACTTCAAAAGAGCTTAGGCTTAGCCATAAACCATTCTTGCTGGCCATTATGTAGCACAGGGGTGGCCAACCAGTGGCCCGGGACCACATGCGGCCCGCGGATCCATCTGATGTGGCCCGCGACCTCCTGCTCTGGAATGGTGGGATTGCAGATTGCAGGTTGCCGACCCGCCATACCACAGCATCAGTGTTGTGAATGAAGCTGGTGGTAGAGGAAGAAAAACAGCTGCGGAGCAGAGCCCCATAAGCCAATGCTTCCTCTACAGCGCCGGCTTTTGCCACAGGCAGAGTCTATGGCAAACTCGCAGGATAGACGCAGGTGCACTACGCTGCACTCATGGTGTGGGGAAACCGAAGCACATCAGTGTGAAATCAGTCTTAGGCCCTTTTCACACGATCAGCCTGACCAAATGGGACCCTCAATTCACCTCTATAGAGCGACAGATGTCAATTTACGCCCGCCTACCTCCAATCCGAAAAACAGAAGGGAATTCGTCCTCTTCCATCTGGGCGGATTGAAGGGCCTATAGAGTAGCCGTGACCTGCCATCCGCCCGCTCTGCTCATTGTGGCCCTCGACTGGTTACCAAGTTGCTTAAGTGGCCCTTGCTTTTCAAAAAGGTTGGGCACCCCTGATGTAGCAGGTAAATAATAAACAAGACATCTGTAAGTGCATTGGACTGATATCAACTAAAGCTGGCTATGGATGGTTTGGATCTCAGCCGGTTTATCAGTGAAGATATGAACACTATGGGCAGGTTAAATGTACCAAAGTCGATTCATCGATCGATTAGGGTACAACCAGCATGCTACATTTTCGCCATGCGATTATTGCCAGTAGCTATAGACACCAGCAAAAAAAAAAAAAATTGCTGCGTTTTTCCAGCAGGAACAGCACCCCCGCTGGGAAAATCCCCAGCTGACACCATTGATGGGGAAATCAAGCAATTTGTATTCCTGCAAAAAATAAGACAACAGTAATGTTAGCCCAATTTTTTTTTTATATTGTGAAAGATAATGTTCAGCTGAGGAAATTGATACTAAACATGTTTTAAAATTGTGCCCGCAAAAAAGTAAATGGAGAAGTCGTGCCTGTGGGCGCTTCCTGGAGGTCCGTTGAGGGAGCAAAACGATCCGTGACAGGATCCATTTGGAGACGCCCCGCCGCCATTTTAAGAGGTCTGGGTAACCTCAGCTGCAGCAGTGCTTGTGTGAGGTAAAAAAGCTAAAGAAATAGGCTTTGCCACACTGCCATCCTCCGCAAATTAGATAGCAGCCTGAGTGGTGGCCCGGGGGCAGTAACCTGAGCAGTAAACAGGAGTGGTTACTGAGGCCATTTTTAAGGCCCCTTGTTAATATGTGAAGTGTCTCCACGATGGCGGTATGAGGAGGGTGCCTCACTCACCACCGAATGTCTCTCAACCACAGCAGAATATATTGATCTTTCTCAGCGCATTTAAGACAGCCGCAAACAGCACACAATATGCATATTCAATATATACGGTCCCCCCCTAATTTAGCTGACTGAATATTCCTATTGGGGTCTAGCAAGGCAATTGTTCATTGCAAAATAAATCTCCTGGCTTAAGGTCATTATGTAATTTCAAAAGCTCCATAAGCCCTGCTCCTGTTATTATAACGACGCCTGTGGGTGTAGTTAAATATTGCTGTTCCAGTTTATGAAGGGAAAACAACACAAACAAGTCAAAACTAACAACAAGGACTCTTTCACTGTGAAAAATCTCCACAAAATGTCTGCCACACCTCAGACACACATGCTGAGCATTACAGAGGCATCCATGTCTGACAGGCAAATTTCATCTCAAATGCCTGTCACCTCTATAACTCATCCTCTGGGATCTAACCCAACTCCTGCCCTATATTCCTCTGTACTGAAAGAAAGAACAGTCACTGAGTTGACTGGTCATGTAATTTCTACTGCAATCTCCTCACAACCTCCTCCTGGACATGAGCATGCGAATGCTGAACGGGCTCTTGATGTTACTTTCAATGTCACTGATATGTTTAACAGAATAGCTGAAATGTTAGACAAGGGTCTGACACAGACTGCCGAGAGAATCACTAGAGACATCAGAGCAGATTTCCAAAGCCTTGGTAACAGGATAGAATCTATTGAACATAAATTGGACGCTAATGTTTCAAGGATTGACCAGAATACTGAACATCTACAATTCATGCAAGAACAACTGGAAGCTGCTCAAGATAGGATAGATGATTTGGAAAACAGAACTCGGAGAGATAATTTCAGGGTACGGGGGATACCTGAATCCATAGTTAATGTTCACTCTGCTATACAAGACATCATTAGAGATCTGATTCCATCCATTCCTGCACATAAGTTGGAATTAGACAGAGCGCACAGATCCTTAGGCCCATTACGCAAGGACGGTTTACCTAGAGACGTGGTGGTCAAACCACATTACTATTCAACCAAAGAGGAAATAATGCAAAAGTCCCGTCAACAAGAACATTTGCAGTACCAAGGAGCAAGGATCCAAATATTTTCTGACATTTCCCCCCACACAATTCAGAAGAGGAGAGCGATGAAACCATTATTGTCTGCCCTCATGAAAAAGGAAGTCAAGTATAATTGGGCCTTTCCCTTTGCTCTAAAATTCACTTATAATGGCAGACATTATGCTGTACGCAACTTTCAGGAGGGGGAAAGACTACTATTAGACCTAAGAATTATTGCAACCGCACCAGACATGGATACTACACCTCCACAGCCTTTCTCAGCTAAAAGACAGACACCTACTAGCCCTACTTCGGGTGAATGGAATAGAGTCAAACACAGGAAAGTTGGGAGAAACTCCGCAACCTGACTTGGATCAGTAATTCCAGTTAATCTTTCCCGGAGGAGACACTAATTAAAGATTTAAAAAAGGAAAGGGAAAGGAAAAACCCCCTTTTTCCTTTTTTTTTTTCCCCCTTTTTTTTTTTTTTTCTCCCCTTCCTTATAAGCTTATATGTATGTACAGGATAATATATATAGGTGTATGCAAATAATATATGTTTACGTAAATAATAATTTTTTACAATTTTTATTTATTTTTTCCTCCTTCCTTATGAGCTTACATGTATGTATAGGATAATATATATAGGTGTATGCATATAATATATGTTTATGTAAATAATACTTTTTTTCTTTTTTCTTTTTTCCTCTTTTTCTTTCTCTTCATCCTTCTTCCTCTGGGAAATCTCGTTACGCCACATGTCTTAATGCATAAACTGTACGAGATCAATTTCTTCCTAAAAACAATTTGTATAGGATAATGTATTGACCGTTAGTAATAGGTGGTGGTGAGGCATTGAGCCTCTACTCACTTTCCAGACAGACTTTTTGTCGTCCTGGGAGGCGGGTGTTTGGTCCCTTAACACTGGACCACTTTGGAATTTCTTCTTTGAATGGGGGAAGGGGGCTTAGTCCCCCCTCCCCATTTCGGGTCATGGTTTGACCTTATGTTATGCCACATTTTGCTTTATTGTTTACTGTTTTATTTTTATCTTTTGATTCTTCCCTTTTTCTCCCTGTCTTCCTACTCTGTTTTCTCCTCTCTGTGGGCCTACCTGTCAGGATATGGTTTTTCTAGGTTACAGACTAATTTCATGGTATACATTCTGGAGGATGTAAGGTTTAAGACTCATGGCTGGACCAAATAACTCTTCCACACCCCTTCGTGTTGTAACACACAACACTCAGGGGCTGAACTCTCCTATTAAGAGACGAAAGGCTCTTCAAGTCTATAAGTCTCTGCATGTGGATGTCGTTTTTTTACAAGAGACACACTTCCCAAGGCGGTACACCCCCTCTTTTTTACATGCTCATTTTCCAGTGTTCTTTTTATCTAAGGCGGAAAATAAGACAAAAGGGGTGGCTATTTTATTTTCTAAATTTTGTAAATTCACTTTGATTAAGGAATACGCGGACCCGGAAGGAAGATTTATTTTGGCTAAAGGAATCCTAGATGAGAAAATGTACACTTTTGTCTCATACTATGCTCCTAATAGGGGACAACAGATTTTTTTTCACAGATGCTGGATACTCTCCGACCCTTTATGGAGGGTATCATAGTTATGGGGGGGGGGGGATTCCAACTTGGCTTTTGATTCGGGTTTAGATAAATCTAAACCAAATAAGACTAAAATAATTAGGCCAACTAAAGCCAGTACACAAGTGGCACGTATGCTACACCAATCTAGGCTGATCGATATTTGGAGAGAATTGAACCCAAACACTAAAGACTATACACATTTCTCTAATCCCCACCTATCATATTCACGAATAGACCATATATTGATTTTGAATCATCATGTCCCGGCAGCGGTAGAGTCATCTATTGTGGATGTCCCATGGTCAGACCACTCTATGGTTCTGGTATCTCTAAGACGGGAGAATACAGCCCATAGGGTGTCTCATTGGACTCTTAATCAATCTATTTTAAAAAATCCAGCCCTTGTGACGGAAATTGAACAGGCTATAAAGGAATATTTTGAATTTAATGATACACAAGAGGTTTCCCCGGAAACTCTATGGGCGGCCCATAAGGTAACAGTTAGGGGAAAAATAATTCAAATTGCGTCCAGACTTAAAAGACAAAAGAGGATGGAGGTGAGAGAGATAGAAGAGAAATATCTAGACTTGCGCAGAAAACATAAGTCAGATCCTTCTGGATTTCCCACTTCCTCACTTGATGCTGCCAGATCGGCCCTGAATCTAGCACTAACAGCACGGGCAGGAGAAGATATGAAATGGTCGGGTGCCAGATTTTACCAGTTAAAGGATAAAATAGGTCCGATGTTAGCAAATAAATTGTCACCTAGATTTAAATCAAAGAAGCTCCCCAAGATTAGACAAGCAGATGGATCCCTTACTTTAAACCCTCAGCGGATGATGGAAACCTTTCACGATTTCTATTCTAAACTTTACGCTTTTGACGATAAATCTACTTCAGATAAAATAGAGAAATTCTTAGATAAAATAAGTCTTCCTACTTTGAAAAAGGAACATATGGAGATATTGGAGGCTCCCATATCAACTGAGGAAGTTTCATCAGTAATTCAAAACCTTAAGATGGACAAGGCACCGGGACCCGATGGTTTTTCCTCCCCATATTATAAAACATTCTCAGTTATCCTTTCGCCCTACTTAGCTCGCTTTTATAATTCCTTGACAGATGGTATTTCTATAAACAAACAACTTAATATGGCTTATATCTCAGTGATCCCGAAACCTGATAAAGACCTTAGTCTAGTTGAAAATTACAGGCCAATATCTCTTATTAATAACGACCTTAAAATATTAACCAAAATTACGGCCAATAGAATGTCCCCTTTCATGAACCAATATATTAAGGGGGATCAGGTAGGATTTATTCCAGGGAGGCAGGGACCGGACCAGATAAGAAGGGCAGTTGATCTGATCTCCATACTGCAATCTGGGTGGACTGGGGATCATGGACAAAAAGGTATGCTCCTTTCCCTAGATCTCCAGAAAGCCTTTGATTCAGTGTCCTGGCCATATATGTTTAAGGTACTGAAGCGATGGGGTTTTGGCTCTAAATTCATGGGAATCTTATCTGCACTCTATTCATGTCCGGAAGCTAAACTCCGTGTACAGGGTCTATTTTCAGAACCTATTAGGATCCGGAGGGGCACACGACAAGGTTGCCCCTTGTCTCCTATGCTATTTGCAGTCATGATCGAATCTTTGGCGATAGCTATTCGCGATGACCCGGATATCAAGGGAATTAAATGCTCTCAAAAGGAACATAAATGTGCATTATTTGCAGATGATCTATTACTTTTCATAACCTCACCTCCATCCTCTCTTCCTGAAATTTTTTCCCTATTGACTGACTTCGCTAGAGTGTCGGGTCTCAAAGTAAATTGGGCTAAATCTAGAGCGCTTAATGTATCACTCCCTGAACCCACAGTCTCAATGTTAAAAAACAAATATGAATTCAAATGGGACATTTCATCCATCAAATATTTAGGAATCAATCTGACTCCGAATTTTGAGAATCTCTATTCTGCCAACTATCCTCCTATGTTTAAAAAACTCGAGAAAGATTTAAATGAATGGGGCTCACAGAAAATAGGATGGATTGGTAGGATTAATTCGGTCAAGATGACTCTTCTCCCCAGACTTTTATATCTTTTTCGCTCATTGCCCATTCCGATAGTTAAAAGTCATCTAAAATCATTTCAGGGCAAAATTACCAGGTTCGTTTGGAACAAAAAGGGTCCACGTGTTCCTTCTCGAAGCCTCTTCAATCTAACTGAACAAGGGGGTTTAGGAGTCCCCGAATTTGTGGTGGTATTACCAGTCTGCTAGGTTGGCCCAACTATCTGAAGTCTATCTTAAAAAGGACCGTCCCGACTGGATTAATATAGAAGAACAAGCATCTTCTGCGTCTACTATAGAAGATTTGATGTGGCGCACTCCCAAACGTAGACCCGCTATTATGTCCCCGACCCTTTCTCAAGCTTTAGTACTTTGGGATTCGCTTAGGAAAAATCCTTCTTTGGTCTCGAAAGGTCAACCTTTAGCTGAGGTCTTCCGGGACCCGATCTTTGCATCTAGAATCGATGTGGACTCCTTCAAATGGTGGCATGATAAGGGGGTGTACCGCATTGGACATTTCTTCTCAAGACTGGGCCCTTTACCCGAACAATTTTTTGTGGATAATTTTGATCTCCCTTCCTCCGAGAGATTGAGATTTTCTCTATTACATGACTATGCCCAAAATCTTTGGTCTGATAATCTTATTTCTGGTTCCCTATCTCCATTTGAACATAGATGCGACCAAGCCTCCGCGAGACAGGGTAATATCTCAATTATTTATAAATCTCTCGCGAAAAATGATACTAAATTACCCCACATGCTCGCTTGGGAAAGAGAACTTGGAGATGAATGGAATTTAGAGGATTGGTATGGAAATTTTGCTAGATCTATCAAGGGTTTGTTAAGCGTGTCTCTGGTGGAAGCCAACGCGAAAATCTTTACTAGATGGTACTTGGTCCCTCTTAAATTGGCCTCGATGTATCCTTCATCCTCACCCTTATGCTTTAGAGGCTGCCAAGGAATAGGGTCCATGTTTCACACTTGGTGGGAATGTCCAAAGATTCGGGGTTATTGGAATAAGGTGTTTCACATTGTCATTGGAATAAGGTGTTTCACATTGTCAGACGAGTAACAGGGTGTAATGTGCATCAGTCTCCAGCAATTGCTCTATTAAATGGTCTAATCCCACAAATTTCGAAGGTTACCAGAAAACTGATTCTATTTATCCTGACAGGCGTCAGAATTACTATTGCAGCAGCATGGAAGAAACAGACAGTCTCTATTCTACACATGAAGAGAAAAGTCACGTGGATCATGGAGCAGGAAAAGAGAATTAGTTTAATGTTAGATAAAACTATTCTGTTTACTGAAACTTGGGAACCTTGGCTTAGGTACATGGGTATCCCCTATACTCCGGGGATACTGTAGTGGCTGTTGCTCCGGACTGATGCATAATCTTGGCAGGTGGGCTTACTCTTTCCTTTGAACTCTCTACTCTTCTCATCTCTATTCCCCCCCCCCTTTTTTTTTTCTTTTTCTCCTCTCTTAGATACGAGAAGACTAAACATAGTATATTACTTCTCATAATGTGATATTCTCACTTTGGGGATAATGGGTTCGGAAATACTAATGATATCCCTGGTTTTTCTCTTATAGTTAACTCTGGGTAGGGTGTTGTCTTGGTTCCTTAGACAAATGTTAGATCAAATTTGCTTTTGGGGAGGTTGGGTGGAGGGAACGGGTCCACCTCTAGGATACAGAGTGATCCCATTAGTGGTATCAGAGGGAGGGATTGTCCTGGATACCCACCTTCTTAGCATCTATGAAAGATTGGTCTACTATGTTCCTCATCGCTTTAATATCTTGGACCAGACCATAGGATATATGAGATCTCGGGGGATTAGGGAGGTGATCTGGGACAATCTATATTTCCTATGGGGTTCTGATTTACCTTAATAGTTCTCATTTCTCTTTTCTGTTTAATAAGTACTACCCTCTGGGGTTAAATAGGTTGGAAACGATAAACACTGAATGTACCTGTTCATTCTCAAATGTATGTCCAGCTATAATATTTACTGTGTTATTTGGCGCATAGCTGTATACTTTTCTTTTATTTGAAAATAAACTTAAATTTGAATGAAAAATAAAATTGTGCCCGCTTGTGGAGTGGCGAAAAACTTTTACCCTTAAAAATCTCCATAGGCAATGTTTAAAAAATTCTACAGGTTGCATTTTTGAGTTAGAGAAGGTCTAGGGCTAGAATTATTGCTCTCGCACTAACAATCGCGGCATTACCCCACATGTGTGGTTTTTATATGCAGGCGCTGCTCACGCATGCGTGCGTGCGTATGCGTTCGCTTCTGCACGCAAGCTTAGCGGTAATTTTTTTTTTTTTATTTTCCTTTAAGAGCTATAGGCTGAAGTGACGTTTTGACGTGGCTTCCGCCCTGCTATGGTATGGAGATGGGTGGGGGCCCTCTTCCCCTCACTCGTCTTCGTACCCAGCCACAGTGAGGACCCGATCGCCTCCGCTGCCAACGACAGCCCTGGTAAGCTGGCGGAGAGCCCTCTCCCGTTGCCGATGACAGTGATCTTGCGGCGAATCCACCGTTATCGGAAACTGGACGACCGACCAGCTGAAGACAAGAATATCTCTGTTATGGCAGCTAGCTTCTGCCATACCAGAGATATCCCCAAAGTGCCGACGTATATAGTCGTGCGATGGCCTGGAAGTGGTTAAAACATGAACAGGCACAGTGCTCATGCTGTGTTATTTGGCCCCTTCTATCACCTAAAAAAAAAAACTGGCTGATCCTGCATGGCTATAATCTCCCCCCCTGTAAACCGACCATGGTTTATCATGGCTGCTGAGCCCTGACACCGTGGTCAGTTGACCTGCCTCCGTGATCCGAAGCTCTACTCTCTGCTCTCCCCCATCCTCTCCCAGCCTATCAGCTAGTCTGTGCCACGATGCTCTCTGCCCCATCCCTTCCTGCTGCTATCATAACTGTACAACAAACATCCCATCCCATCTATTCTGTCAGCTAACATTATCTATCCTAGTGCCTGTGCTGCAAAAAGCCAATTATACATTATAATCAGGCGTCTCCCAGCGCTCACGCGATTCCTTGGCTATATCTCCTTCCCCGCTGCCGTCAGCAGCAGTGCTCAGCCCCACCCGCTATAACAGTCAGCAGGGCAGAGGAGAGAGTCGAGGAGTCATGTGAGCGCCTAGGTTATAAGGTATAATCTGCATTATGTTTTGCAGCACAGGTACTAGAATAGATAATGATAGCCAACAGAGGGGATAGGGTATTTGTAGTACAGTGGCTTAATCACTTTAAGTGTCTGCTCAAACATCTGGCAAAGTTACCAGTTTCCTCTGAGGGAATTGGGATTGATCCCCATTGTAAAATGAACAAAATCTCTCAGTTCTGTCATGCAGGCCAATTAAAGTGGAGCTTCAGTCTCCGGTGGAAAAAATAAAAAAAAGTCAATAGATACATATCGTGGGACAGGCAAGTTGTGTTTTTTTTGTATTACCATTGTATGTCCATTTGGTAAATGTGTATTTAATATCAACTTGCCTGTATGTGGCCGTGTTTATAAATTTGGAAACTGTATCATGCAGCTTTAGGCCCCTTTCACACGACTGCGACTTTCAAAGTCACGTGATTTTGCCGTGACTTCAGGGAATGCCTGTCTAACTGGCATCAAAGTCGGACCAAAGAAGTGCAGGGACTACTTTGAAGTCAGAACGACTTGAAGTTGTACCAATATGAATGGTTGTCATTGGAAACGACTCATCGTGCTACTTTGCAGTCCCAAATCGTGGGACAAGCGTGAAAGGGGCCTTAGACCAAAGGAACTTTGTTTGATAAATAAAAAGCTTTTACTATATACATACTGCATACACTGTTTTATATTTTAGCAGCAGCATACCTCATTTAAAGTCTCAATATTTCTCTTATGTATTTACGTAATTAGGGATGGAGGCTTGCTACTGCGGCAATTTCAATCATGTGAAAAGCAAATTCCTGTTTACTTATTCCATCTGCACATGTAACTGCTTTTCATGTGTTGTGACAGCTGAAATAATTATTCACATACCCAAAACAGGAAGTGGGAGGAAATCTCCGTAAGAAAATTACTGGCCGTCATCAGAAATCATGTCACCATTGGAAGATTTCCCCTCTATTAATGTTCTGGGGACTTTTTACTTTCACTTTCGATGATAATGGTAAACAAGTAGAGAGGGTGGACCTTACTAAATGACACAAACAAAAACCTGTCAGGTATTTTAATCCTTCTCCCCTCTTCCTTTTACAGTTCCTCTCCCCTCTTCCTTTAACTAAAAAAGTTTTGTCTTTAATTATACTTCAACTTGCTGCCCGCCATATAGCAATAGGACGTTGGCAAAGTGGTTGTGTGATCCTGAACGGACATCATATGATGTGATCAGGATAACAAGGGGGCGCGTGAGTGTCAGTCTCACACACTGCAAACCCGATCTGGGTATAGAGTCTCTAACGGAGACTCTTTACCACGTGATCAGCTGTGTCCATTGGGGGCTGAGAAATAGCAGCCCCGTTTTGCTGGGACTTGTAGTGCACTGTGTGGGGGCTGAAATATGGCAGCCCCGGTTTTGCTGGGACTTGTAGTGCACTGTGTGGGGGCTGAAATATGGCAGCCCCGGTTTTGCTGGGACTTGTAGTGCACTGTGTGGGGGCTGAAATATGGCAGCCCCGGTTTTGCTGGGACTTTTAGTGCACTGTGTGGGGGCTAAAATATGGCAGCCCCGGTTTTGCTGGGACTTTTAGTGCACTGTGGGGGCTAAAATATGGCAACCCCGTTTTTGCTGGAACTTATAGTGCACTGTGGGGGCTGAGATATGGCAGACTTCTATGCTGGGACCTGTAGTGCCTTAGACTGTGGGGGGGACTGAGGAATCCTCATTCTGCCACTGAGGGCACTACAAGTCCCAGCAGAGTGGGCTGCCATTCTTTCAATCCCTGTAGTCTAGGGCACTACAAGTTCCAACATAGGAGGCTGCCATATCTCAGCCCCCCCAGAGTGCATTACAATTCCCAGCATAGGAGGCTGCCATTTCTCAGCCCCCCCAGAGTGCATTACAAGTCCCAGCATAGGAGGCTGCCATATCTCAGCCCCCCAGAGTGCATTACAAGTCCCAGCATAGGAGGCTGCCATTTCTCAGCCCCCCCAGAGTGCACTACAAGTCCCAGCATAGGAGGCTACCATATCTCAGGCCCCCCCCCCCAGAGTGCGCAA
Source organism: Rana kukunoris (assembly GCA_029574335.1). Taxonomy (NCBI): domain Eukaryota; kingdom Metazoa; phylum Chordata; class Amphibia; order Anura; family Ranidae; genus Rana; species Rana kukunoris. The sequence continues at coordinate 63,271,175 of CM056056.1, forward strand.
CAAGTCCCAGCACAGGAGTGTAAACACAAAGCTCCACGTCCTGTCAGGGAGAGAGGAGACCGATCTGTGTCCCTTGTACATAGGGACACAGCATCAGTCACCTCCCCCAGTCAGTCCCCTTCCCCCACAGTTAGAAAACTATATAGGGTACACATTTATCCCCTTCCTCGCCCCCTAGTGTTAACCCCTTCCCTGCCAGTCACATTTATACAGTAATTAGTGCATTTTTATAGCACTGATCACTGTATAAATGTGAATGGTCCCATAATTGTGTCAAAGGTGTTTTTTTTCAAAATGTTATGTCTTTTTTTGTTTATAGCGCAAAAAATAAAAAAATAAATCGCAGAGAGAAAGCTCTATTTGTGGGGAAAAAAAAATGATAAAATATAATTTGGGTACAGTGCAGCATGACGGCGCAATTGTCATTCAAAATGCGTCAGCGCTGAAAGCTGAAAATTGGTCTGGGCACAAAGGGGGTTTAAAGCGGAGCTCCAGCCGCAATTTTTTTTTTTTAAAGTCAGCAGCTACTAACAGTGTAGCTGCTGACTTTAAATGAGGACACTTACCTTGTCCTACTTGCCCGCGCTGATGGGCCCCCCGATGCCGGTCCCATGATCGCTCCGGGTCCCACGCCGCCATTCACACTATGGGAAACAGGCAGTGAAGCCGTACGGCTTCACTGCCCATTTCCTACTGCGCCTGCGTGAGTCTCACGCTGGCTTCTGAATGGGCGCGCTGCTCTCTGAGAACACACACAGTTCCCAGAAAGCAGCGCGCCCCATTCACAAGGAGAAGGACAAGAAGAAAAGGCACCGCGGAGTGGAAGAGGCAGATTACGGACTTCCGCATAGCAACAGGTATTTCGGGTGAGTATTTTTTTTTTTTTTTCAGTTTTTTTTTTATTTAATTTTTTTAAACATGGGAAAATGTTGTTTTCCTGGGTGGAGCTCCGCTTTAAGTGCCCAGTAATGAAGTGGTTAATAAACTTGGCAACCAATAAAATTCCACCTTTAACTTTTCTAGAGCATGTCAAGTGTGTAAAACTGACAGGTTTTGGATGGAATATTCTTACATTTAAATATTATATATGAGAGTCAAAACTATATTCAAATCTACAGCAAAAGATCTCCAGTACAGAGTATTTAACAATGAAAATATGTCAATGAGCACAATCAGTGGACACTACACAGCATTTTATTCTCAAAATCTTCCTTTAATTAATCAACAAAATGACAAAATCCAGTGCAAGAAAGTTGTCAATGTCGATGCGTGTTGCCACATAGATATTTTGTTGTAAGAGAAGTGCACATTTTTTTGCATTTTACCAAAATGAAATCTTACAAAAAAAAATAAAAAATATTCCCTAAATATTGAGCAGTCAGTGCTCAAAAAAATGTACACTTCAAGAGTAGATTTGGTAGCATTGAACCTTCTTAAAATCTATTCATTACATGCACACAGTGAGGCAGCCATCTTAGGGCTGAGCCAATAAAGCCTCTCAATTCACCAGTAAGTAGTGAAATGACAGCGTGGACACACGTTCGCTCATTTCTAAGGAAATGACACCCTATATATTTGTGGAAACGTGCTTCAACCTACAAAACTAGCTCCCTCTAATGGCCAGAGTGAAAGGCACACTTAAAAGGGGTTTCCATTTCCAATGGAAATCCCCCGATTGCCTGAGACCCATCTATGCAATACCCTCAAATAACCCTTCTCACAGCAGAGGGACCCCATATTCTTTACAGTGCCTAGGGGACCCCCTGTTTTTATGGTTACACTATAGTACCAGCTTTCATCTACAGATGGCACTGCAGATCCACTCTGAAATTTTAGGTCTTGATGCTGGTAAATCCTTGCAAGCTTGGTAAAGGAAAGATCACTATTTATCTGCACAGAGGAGTCTCAGTCAGAGAACTTCAGTTATAAACCAAAAAAAAAAACGCTTTACGTCAGCATCAGTCAACAGTAACATATGGGTTGAACAGTCACTATCTGAATACAAGTATATAATCACTAGTAGATTAAAGGACCCTTCCTGACCCTTTTGTCTCAATCAAGGGAATGTTCAACTGGTTTAAAAAATAAAAAAAGAATTGTAAATTAAAACCGCAGTAACATTACTACCACAAAGCTTACTGTATGGAATACAGACTTACACAAGCATGCATTCCCATAGGCAAAATCATGTGACCATATCAGTTTTCTTTTAGTGGTCATTTCAGAAATTGAATTGATTGCAACATAACACATGAAAATACTGCTCATACAAAGTAGCTGTGCTCATTGTGGACAACGGATGGAGGAGCTGGTGTTCTACTGCATGTCTTACCACTAGTGCCAAGTCCACCGGAAATAAGCACCTGGGACAGCTCTTGCTGAGCATTTGTGACTTCCAACTCATGCAAAAATCTATGTGCGCTACAGCGGCCTCTGAACAGCGGTAGGAGAGGCAACTACAGTATGTTCTGAGCAGACCAGCTGCACAATTGGATTTTTCATTATGTCCATTCGGGAAAAAAAAAAAATATAATTGCTATTTTCCCATTTTAGTTACAAAAAAAAGGGAAAAGGGGCGGGGAGAAAAAAAGCTTATACATGTTTAAGGCTAGAAAATTACCCATTTTCTAAAATAGTGAGAACGATACACAAGATTCCCCCCGCCCCCTTGAGGTGAATTATTGAATTCCACCATGTAACATTGGGATGTCAACTAGTAGTGGAAAAACATTTGGGGTTCGTGTTTGCTTGCACCTATAATCTGTAAAAGGCAAACACTTTACATACCCCATGCTACAAAAACACTGAAGCCCCGCCCCCCCCATCCCGCCTGTGGTTTTATTTGTTCACATCCTTCCATCACAATACTGGCGCATATTCTGTATTTCTCTTCTCTCTTGCCAAGGTCCTTCCAGTTGACAAGAGTAATGCTCCACTCTCATCCAACTAATCCCAGCATTTCCAGGTAGCTCTTAGTCTATCAGATCTAACATGTTGGTATTCCGATAGAAAAAAAATAATAATATTCTATAGGAAAGGAGCGATGAAACAAGGAGAGAAGATCTTTGTTTTATACAAATGCATCAAAATCTGGACATTTTGCACGCTGAAGCCTCCACCTGTACGCATTAAGCTTCAGCTTTCGCCATTATTGTCCTAGTATTCCATCACCAAAGTCATCCATACCAAAGCCCAGTTTAGGAAAGGCATTAAAGCCTTGGGTGTGTACTAAGTGGTCTTCTCTCCAACTTTGGTTGAACAGTTCTAAGATTTTTTGTGGGTTTTTTTTGTTTAACGTACAGGACAATGAAAAAATAAACATAAAATAAAAAAATAGGTATGTGGTATGGGATCATTCATTGATGCTTTTCAGCATGAACGGATTATCCTTTAGCCACGGGAGCTACTGCTGCTGTGAGAATTTGGCGAGTCTTGTTCATTGATGGTATTCAGTAAGCTCAAAGGCTGTCGTGGATGATCCAGATCATGAGACACCTCTGCATGATCAAATATTCCTTCTTCTTCGTCTCTGTGGGGGCGAGTGTCACATGACGTACAGCTGTCACAGAAGTTTTCACCTGTGTCATCAATTAAATCGTCGAGTTCTTTAAAGTCATCGTGATGGCCCCGACTGCACAGGCACACTTCAATGCCCGAGTCACCGGTAAATCTTCGGTGTCTGCCAGGTGTTTTGTCTTTGCCATCAAAGAAACCGCTCTGATCAAAGCTTTCAGAGCTATAGTCCTTCAGGAATTCTTTTGACTCCTTGTCCAAAAAGGACACTTGATCTGCCATCTCGTCCAACTCGGCACCACTGGTTGGATCATTAGACGCAAGGCTGCTTGGTTTGAATGCTACTCTCTCTAGACACGTTGTTGAAGGTTCACAATCTACCATACTTGGAGGTCGTGGTTCACTACAGCTTGCTGCAGCTGGAGAACTGGTTTGGCTATGCTGCCCGGTCCTAACAGGGTCAATGGCTACAGCACTAGAACATGCTGCAACGCATTGCTGATGTAGGACCGTGTATGGAGGAGGAGGAGTTGGAGGTCTGTTCACCACTTCTTCATAAGGAGGTAGCAAATAGTTTGGCAGAAACCCTGCAAAGACAGACAAATACAACCATTAGTAAAAGATTTGTAAGACCTCATTAACATTGGCAAACATGCATTTATATGTGACTATAGAAAACCCCAAAATGACATTATATATATATATATATATATACACACACACACACACACACACACACACACACACACACATATATACACACACATACACATATATATAGTGCATTCATAAAGTATAGACCCCTTTGCTTTTTTTCAACTTTACTATGCTGCAGCGGAGCTTTGCCGATGGTTCGGTGGTGCTGCCCATTGATTTCAATGGGGAGGGGCACTTTAAGAGCAGTGTATACACCGCTCCCTAGAGCGCCTCAAAGATACAGCTAGCAGGACAGTTTTGTGTCCTGCCAGCGCCTCGGTGTGAAAGTAGCCTAATACTACAGTTTACGTTTCATTTTCTCTTTTTAATCTACACTTGGGACCCAATAATGAGAAAGTAAAATCTTCATTTTAGAAAATGTCTGAATTTATTAAAAAGAAAAAAGAAAAAAAAACAGAAATACCACATGTACTTAAAGTGGTAGTAAATGCAGTTTTACCACTTGTATTTAGAGGTAGGCCTATAATAAGACCTGTAGGTACTGTGAATACCTCCTTAACTTGCACGGTTTAGAAGATATTCACACTGCATGCAGCGGGTGATGTCACAGGCGCATGCATTCTGGCATTCCGTGCTGGACCTTCAGAGCCTGTGCTGTAAAAGGTGGCTCCCACGTGCATGCGCGGGAGTGACCTCATTGTGCCCCGACCATATATGTAGCTGGATGCCGTGAACCTGGGAGAAAGACCTGTTAGCGAGCCGCTGGATGGCATAATTTTAAGGCAAGGCCCTCATAATCTGCTAGTATGCGATGCTAACATTATGCTTGCCTTGCCTTTTTTTTTTTTAAGTGTTTATTTTAACTGCGATTTACTACCGCTTAAAGTATTCAGACCCTTTACTTAAAGTGTTACTAAACACAGTAATATGAAAATAGTTAATCTTCACCCCCCAGCTTATAAATCATCTTTTTACATTCAAATGCTGCCACTATATACCTTTTTGGCTGATCTATATACCACGATCACGTGATAAACTGCAGGGTCTGCCTGAATGCTGAGTGTTCAGGTGAGAGGAGATATCGGCTATAGCCTGTGTGCTCATGCACATCATGGCAGATCATCCATCATTCAAGCTGTGACATCCCACCCACTGTGTTTTTTAGTTACTGGGCATGGAGGAGGAGGGAGGGACTGGGTTGTCATTTAGGATCTGTATACACACCCACATGTGTGACGATATACCATGTAACCTGAAAAGCTCAGCTTAAACAAGGAAATGTTCTCTCTAGCAATGGAGCCCAAACTAAGCATGTGCAGCAGTACTACCCTCACTGCGTCTTATCTGACCTTGCCAAGAGTGACCCTGCAGGAGAGGGAGGACCTGTCCATACAGTATCAAAGGGCCTTTTTACATAATGCAGAGGATTAACCCCTTAAGTTAGGTTCCAAAGTGAGTGAGTGAGTATAACAAGCATGCTATTCTGCATATACAGATTTTACTGTTGTGGATTTAGTAACCTTTTAATACTTTGTTAAAAAACCTTTGGTAGCATTGTTAGTACAGTGACTCCAACCTGAGCCGTCAACCCGCTGGGTTGAATGAAGTGATTTAACAACAAATATGCCTATACTTACCTGCTCTGTGCAATGGTTTTGCACAGAGCAGGCCCGATCCTCTTCCTATGGGTCTCCCGCCGACACTTCTGGCCCCTTCTCTTCATTGGCTGCTGCATCCATTGACACCGATAGCAGGTCTCTACCCGACCCCCCAGCTTTTAATTGACAGCAGCGGGAGCCAATGGCTTCTGCTGGTATCAATCTGTCCAATGAGGATATCTACAGCGGATGGAGCCGCTGTGCTTGTGCACATCGCTGGATGAGGTCAGATTAAAGTATTAAAAAGGGGGGGTTTGGAGGTGGGGAGCTGCAGCATGGAAGGTTTTTTACCTTAATGCATAGAATGCATTAAAGTGGGTGGCCCATTAAAATTTTTTTTTAAAAGCCAGCAGCTACAAATACTGCAGCTGCTGACTTTTAATAATAGGACACTTAGCTGTCCTGGAGTCCAGCGGCATCCGCAACAGAGGACAAGCGTTCACTCGTCTCTCTGCTGCTCCCCCCTCCATCCACGGTAAGGGAACCAGGAAGTGAAGCGCTGTGGCTTCACTGCCTGTTTCCCTACGACGCATGCGCGAGTCGCTCTGCGCCCGCCGATTGGCTCCTGCTGTGTGCTGGGAGCCGAGAGTTCCCAGCACACAAGGGAAAACCCCGTCTTTTGCCTAAAACTGCGGGCTGGAAGTGGGTGAAGATACCCGTCTTTAGACAGGTATCTGCACCCCCCTCCCCCTCCCCCCTGAAAAGGTGTCAAATGTGACACCGGAGGGAGGGAGGGTTCCGATCAGCGGATCTTCACTTTAGGGTGGAGATCCGCTTTAAGGTGAAAAACCAGCTTTACACCTACTTTAAAGCTTTTGTCATTTTAGAGCCCGGTCATTGTAAAAAAGTGACTCTTTAGTGACAAGGTCACTCTGCAGACCAAATAAAGTGGCGTAACCTTTGTAAACGGATTTTTATTTTATGGAAGCAACCTAGATACTGCAAGAAATAACCTATGCTGTATGTGTGTTGAGAATTCAAAATAACTTGTTCTTTGAATTAACCAATGGAATCATTTTACACCAATAAAAATAGGGGCAGGGTTTTGTGATCTATTATGTAAATACCGTTCGATTAAATGGACAGCGCTGCTCTAAATGCACCCATCCACCTTTCTACTTGACCTCAGAAATAAACAGACATAGCAGGAGCCACACCCTAGACAGATGGCGACCTTTGGCATACACACAGGTCTATAAATAGATAGATCAGTAACATACGGAAGTAAAATGGCACCGAAGAGTAGCTGTGCGCTTCTCGGTACGCTATGAGGTTGATCTCGTGTTGCCGTTGCTGTGCCTGAAGGCGGTGCTTGGCTCGTCGATGATGACAAACACAACAGCAGCTGAGTATTATGATTATTGTCCACACCAGCCAAAACCCTGTAGGAGAAAAGAAAGCATGCAACATTAAAAAAGTAATACGATTGTCTACATTTTTTTATAGCTTCTACTTTTTAAATTTCTAAATAGGTGTATTTTGGATCCAAGGGTTTCTAACAAATTGGGCACTTTCCCTGTAGTCTGCCAGCCTGGCATCTGCCATACTGCAAAGTAATACTCGGAGGAATCTGGCCTCGGAATGACCTACAGTCAGACAGCTGGACTTGGATGGACGGATGGCTGTCAGTATGTGTGTGTATGCATTCCCAGCCTGAGCTGGTCTGTACAGAGCAATGTAAGGGAAGCCAGTCCAGGAGACAACACAATGCATACAATGGACACAGACAAGTCATAGAACAGATGTACAGAGCCGCTCCCTTTCTTTTGCTTTTTAGGCAGAAATCTGCAATAAATCAAGTGCCTAAACTTTAATGCAACATGAGCTGTAATTAAAGGGAACCATAATATGTCTGCATGCATGTAGCATAGTGTCTTCCGGGCCTATTCTGGCACTCCTCTCCTACATGCAAAAATCATAATTTTTTTTTTGCTGGAAAATTACTCCCTCAAACACTATACACTATGAGCCAATGAGGAGAGAGCAGGGGCAGGGCCGAGCTCCATGTGTGAATGCACACACATAGCAGTGACTCAGGAGTGAGCCTGCTCAGGTACCATCATTGTAGAACTGGGCTATTTTCTAAAAAAAAAAAAAAAAAAAAAAAAAAAAAAAAACTTGATTCATGATTAAAATGTATTTTTTTGTCTTAAAAAAAAAACGACCAAAAAAAAATTCCAACATGCTTGAATTTTTTGTGTCGTTTTTCAAAACGTCGTTTTTTGTTTCACAAAAAGTCACCGTGTGTAGCAAAAAACGTTGTTTCAACCCGCGCATGCCCAGAAGCTAGTTATGAAGCGAGCTTCAATGGAAAAGAGTGGTGAACGTAACCTCGCTTTTTGTGAAAAAAACGATGGTGTGTATGCAACATCGTCTTTGAAAAGTGACATTTCAAAAACGTCGTTTTTACTTCACATAAAACGTATTTTTTCCATCACAAAAAATGATCGTGTGTACGCGGCATCACTTTCTGTAATGAATCCTGGATTAAGGAAAGCAGCCTGAAAATCTTTGCATTATAAATATAAAACTATTCAGTTCCAGGTTGACATTTCAGTGAACCTGTATTTCATACATTCCACCGATTGTGCCCCCCCCCCTCCCAGCCGAGTCCTGATGGAGCTGGAGGAATTTCTTCCACTTTCAGCACAGGATCTACTTTTATACACATCTTCCCCACCTGCTGCTGTATCATATTCTTTAATCCCTGGCCGCATGAATGTGAATTGGAGTGCCAGTGATAACTGCAGAGGGCAATCGTATATTATTCCTGAGAACATGTTTATAGCGAGTTGAAACAGTTTGCTGATCATGAGCGATGTCTGGAACTGTCAAGTCTTGTTTACCAGAACTGAACATCCAAATACTTTTACACCCACCACACATGCAAGGCGGCTGGAGAAAAAGTCTGTTTATAAGAACTGCTGCCCGTCTAACAGTTCATCATGTTACAGAGGTCACGTTCTACCAAACTCTGCATTCTCTCTTCTAAAACCAACAACCCCAGAAGTCCAAAAAATCACTGCAGAATAAGGGAGAAACAAACAGGACACTGGGATATTTTCAGAAATGTACCGTATATACTGGAGTATAAGCCGACCGGAATATAAGCCGAGGCACCCAATTTTACCGCAAAATAATAATAATGGGAAAACGTATTGGCTTGAGTATAAGCCTAGGGTGTCCATCTGCATGCCTTACTGTGCCCATGTGCATGCCTCACTGTGCCCATGACTAGACTGACGTTTAACATGGGAGTCTATGGAAGGGGTGCCCGGCTTTGAAAAATCGGTGCTCCCCAGCCGTAGGTCTCCCAGACAACAAACTTTGCACACTTGTAGAGGAGAAATGTGGCTACATGTGTGTGTGTATTTCGGGTCCAGGAGACCTACTACCGGCTGGTACCGGGTCACCAAAAACACTGGAGAAATAACCATTTAACATGGGAGTCTATAGAAGGGGTGCCTGGGTTTAAAAACTCGGTGCTCCCCGGCCGTAAGTCCCCCAAACAACAAGCTTTGCACACTTGTAGAGTGTGCCATGTTTGAGGTCCAGGCCCAGTACTGGGCCCCCAAAGTCTGGGAGATTAGGCACAAAAAGGCGACTCGAGTATAAGCCGAGATGGGCATTTTCAGCACACAAAAAATGTGCTGAAAATGTGCTTATGTGGTAGTTGCTTTGGCCATCATTCCTACATTTAAAAAAGGAGAACATAACATTTCTAGATGTTCCTTTTAACTTAGCAGAGCTTTCGTTGTTAGTTAATTTTGCCCCAAGCAGTGACCTTTCATCTTAAAAAAAAACTCTGTCAGTACATTTCCTTTTTTATTTTCTCCTCCTCCAATTTATGTTCCCTTATTGAAATCTCAATAAAAACATTTGACAAAAAAACTCCTTCTGAATAATAGCAGTGCGATTATTGGTACGCGAGGATGCCTGGGTCCTCCTAGGTCCCTACAGCCTCATACCCATGTATCTGAAGTGGGAGATCTAAGGTACTGCTGCCTCTGTTTCAGGAGATTTCATGATGTAACTGCTGCTTGCTTCTTGATAGAAGCTGGAAATGTATCTTATATTTGTAAGATAAGCAAGTTTTATTTTTTAAGCATTACATTTCGTTTACCTGTGCAAGGAACCTTTGCTAAAATGCATCTCCAGCTTAGAATAGAAAAGTGCACTCCATGGGGAAAAAATGCACATTCCGACCTACTGCATACAGGGCAGCTGGGAAACATACTTGGCCTCCTCAACACTTCCTCTTAGATTGCCTCTCTCCCTGTATCAATCATATCGATTTCTTTTCTGGAGTCGGCCTATAAATCTCAGTGTTGTACAGCAGAACTTCAACAACTGAGACTGTTGAACTGGTGACTGCACATTGCAAGGCACTCAAGCTGCATGGTGCCCGGGGACAATGCTGGGGATGCACACAGTTGTGATGTCTACCTTACGGTTTGACTGGGAAAAAGATGAGGGAGGGTGGAAAACAGACCCTGGACTTTCAAGGTGGGGGCAAACCAGGATTAACCAGTGAGCCACCAAGTCAAGGGATGAGTATTATTATTTAAAAATTAGTGGTGGCCCGTCCATAAAATGCGCAATCCCCTAATCCATGCGCCTGGACCCTAATCTACATGCAAGGCGCCGGCTTGGATGGATTTTAATGGGGTTTTTTCTTCTGAAGGACATAAGAGTCTGGGGCTCCAATTGGCTTTAAAATAGGATGGGCTCAGGGCACAGAACACTGCACCCCCAAGCCCATCCATTTGTGCGACAAAAGCGAAAAAGTCGATATTCTCAACCTGATCCTCCTCCTGGCTAATCAGGAAGTGGGACCCGATTGGCCCGGGAATCTTAGGACTCACTTCCTGTTCAGCCAGGAGAAGCAACAGCCCCGACCCTTCCCTCAGCAAGCTGGAGCGGGGAACAGCAGCCTGACCCTGTATCCTCGTCATCTGCCTCCTAAGGCAAGGCCTCCGATTGTCGCCATCCTGTCCGTCTCCCACGGGGGGGGGGGGGGGGATGGGGGGCTAAGGATTGGATTTGTAGCCCCTTTCTGAGCTCTTCTTTACAAATATTTTCCACTGACAATCTTTCATTTTTCAGTGACAGCGCAATTTCCTTCCATGAAACTTTGCAGTTCAGCAAATTTATTAAAGGGGTTGTAAAGCTTTGTGTTTCTTCACCTTAATGCATCCTATGCATTAAGGTGAAAAAAACACCTTGCACTCTCAGCCCCCTGAGCCCCTGTTTTACTTACCTGAGCCCCGAATCTCCGTGGGCACGATCCAGCAATGCTTACCCTCTTGAGGCAGCTCTTCATTGGATGATTGATAGCAGTGCAGCCATTGGGCTCCCACTGCTATCAAATCAATAACGCAACGTGCCAGGGGCGGGGTCAAGTGATACACTTGGCAATTTTTTTGCAATGCTTGTTTTTTAGATGAAGTAATATCTGAACAATTTGCTCTCGTATGGAAAGCACTGCTTGGCTGAGAAGCTGGATATACAAATATAAAGAAGGTATACAAGTGGTAATCTTTACACTAGAGGTCCATGAAGACATCAGAGAGTCTGCCTGGGCACCAATGTTTTATAATATACAGGAAAATAAATAAAATAGACTTACACCATAGCTCATAGTAGTAGTTGCAGCACTGAGATTGTCCACAGCAGTGACCCGTATCACATATGTAACTCTGATTGTTTAGTCCGATGCAGGTTTCCTTATCCTAAAAAAAAAAAAAAAAAAAAAAAGAAGAAGGAGACAGAAAAGGTCAGGTAAATGACATACATTTTCATAAACACTATTCAAAAATTGGAATTGCTTACTTGACTAATCTGGTTAAAAACACCATGGGCTTAAATTTGCATAGTCATTCACCCAGTGAAAATGCGTGTACATTCATTCTGTGTGAATGGGGTTTAAAAAAAAAAAAAAACAATCGTAAACAGTCCAAGTCCTGTTCAAAATAAATAATGGATTTAAAAAGGATAAGTTGATCTTTACGAAAAAAATAAAAACAAAATTTATTTTATTTTTTCTACATGAGCCTGCAAAGCATTTCATCGGCGATCAGTGGAGCTTGTCTGCTGCTGTGGCAGTCGGATTTGTTCATTCATAGATACCTTTGAATAAAATGATGGCGCTGTGTGGGTGGAGTTTAACAGAGCGAAGCCCATTTTACATGTGACCATGGCTACGTGGGGTAAAGAAATGCAGTTTTAACATGTTCAAAAGGTGAACTTAGCCTTTAAATGGAAAATACTGCATTTAGCCATTAGATGGGGCTAGGTATTATAGGAATGTTGTACAATATCTAGCCCCATCTAGTGGCCAAATGCAGTATTTTTCTATTAAAAAAAGACATTAGATTTGCATAGGACATAGGATGTGGCCTATTTACATTCCTTTATTTTCAGAGAACAAATGTACATGCACATTCTCTGGGTGAATGGCTATGCCAATTCTTTATATTCATCAAAGATCAATACATAACCTCACAAATACTCCTCTGGCTAAATGAGCGCAAAGGATCACAGATCTTGGGGTACGCTTTCCAAAAAGTGTGGAGGCTGTTAAGAGTAGTTAACCTCCCCCAGTTTGCTACTATAAAAGTGTCACCCTCTCTCACTGGTAACCAAGGTCTTTGGGATAAAATGTACTAGCAATCTATACTTCCAAATGTTTTAGAAAACTACAGCACTGAACCAAGTTATTCAAGAGGTGGGGAGAGATCTCCTGGTGGTGGGGAGAGATCTCCTGGAGGTGGGGAGAGATCTCCTGGAAGAAGAGGGCAAGAGCTTAAAAGGATCACTAAAGGATTTTTTTTTTTTTTAAACAAACATGTTATACTTGCCTCCACTGTGCAGCTTGTTTTGCACAGAGTGGCCCTGAACCTGGTCTTCCGGGGTCCCTCGGCAGCTGTCTCAGCTCTCCCCGCAAGGACTCAACACCTTCATGCAAGCTCTCATGGTGTTGAGTGCTTGCGGGCGCGCTCCTGTGATACAGCTGGCGGCCATAGCTGCTCACTGTATCACTCGGCCCAGCCCCTATAGAAGGCAGAGGGCTGAGGTGAGGCCAGCTCCAGAACAAAAAGGGACAGCCTTTTATTTTCTGCAACAGGAGGTACATTAATGGTATATTGGCACATAGGAAAGCTGTGCTTTAGGGTGAACTCAAAAGCGGAACTTCAGTATTTTTTTTCATCTACTAAATGTTCTGCCCTTGTTGTTTTAACTTTGGATAGTAAAAAAAAAAAAAAAAAAAAAAAAAAGAAATCTGCCAGTAAATACCTTATACAGCCCACTTCCTGTTTCTTGCCTAGTAAAAAGCCTAGGCTTATGACATCATGCCCAGCTCTTTCACTCTTGTGAGAGTTTGCCAGGAAGGGAGGGGGTGAGTCACATAAGGGCCAATGACAGCTGCAGAGCTGGAGGTGTGCCTCTGTGTATATCCAGGAAGTGATCAGGGAGCAGCTTCAGCTGCCCACAGTTAAAATGGTTGCAGCCAGACTCAGTGGAGGAAGATTTCTGCAGCATATTTGGCAAGTACAGAATCACAGAATATTTAAAATACACAAAGTGGTTGGAGGGAAGTCTCAGAACGGCAGAGGTTTTTATTACAAATGATGTGAGCAGACTGCAGTTCCTCTTTAATATGTGATGCCTCATTACATGAACAACGAAGAGGGCGATTACAAAAAAAGGCACAGTTGTGCTTTCAGGTTGCATGAAGTTGGGCCATCAAAACACACTACCTATGCATTTTCTGTACAAAGCCAGGTCATTTAAGCAGGCTAAAAATTCTGCTCATCAGCAACACAAAAATTCATAGCTGGAAACAAACATTGGACACGAGGCTACAACCCCTTCCTTGTCACAAATCTATGGCTATAGTCATGTGAAAACCCAAAAAGCAGGTTTGAGAATGTTCAACTAAGGATATGCACGTCATAACACCTATCCCCTGTGATATGCTAGAAACATGGTGACCATCAGATGTCAGAGAGCTCAGAATTTCATAAGTGTGCCTTTACCTTGCAGCAAATACATTGGAAGTGAGGCATGTCTATGTACCCTAAAACATGCATATTAGAGGACTCCGAGTACAAAAGATAAATTATTAACAGAATACTAGAGTACTAGGAATATCACACAGTAAGAAGAGTGCACAGTGGAAGTTGTGAGCCACATGCAAATTCTAAACCACATTTTTTTGCCCTTTAAATCTGACAGTGTCTACTTTATAGGGGAGCATTTCTCATTGTTGGGCGTTCAGTCTCTGTGCCAGGAGTACCCAACAGTACGCAGAATTTTCTGTATTGCATACTTTCGTAGGAACAAATGGAAAACAAGAAGCACGCTTCTACAGCTTTACACTGCCAAAAAAAATTGGGGCAGTGTATTGATTGGACTCTGGTTTTCTCCTAGGGAACAACAAACAGGCAATACACTTTATTATCCCAGAATAGTGTTTATCTTGGGTCATTTGTGGCCAGCACAACTCTTACAAGTGTTATTTTTCTAACCTGAAACTGGCTGGGAAGCTGTAAGGCTCCACTGCCGAGAGAGCCGAGAGGGCCGAGAGGGAGCGAGAGGGGCGAGAGAGCCGAGAGGGGCGAGAGGGAGCGAGAGGGGCGAGAGGGAGCGAGAGGGGCGAGAGGTCAATGGAATTGGGGACAATGGTAGATAATAAAGAGTCTAAACTGTAAGCAGGTTATTAGCCGTGACAATTTGAAAGAATCCAGGAACAGCGGAGGTAGGGCTGTGGGCATGGGACATCAGGCAGGGCTCTGTCGCTGTAGATTGGGAGATTGTTCAAACAAAGTGAATGGAGAAACAGACCTGAGATCCCCACTGGGATATTTGGCATGGCGCACTAAATAAACGTGCGAGGCATTAAATCACATATATTGGGTATCAAGTGCTCCGGGATTAACCTGCATGGGTTGGGTAGCTGGTGCGCAGAAGTTGACATACATGCCATGGGATTCAAAACTGTCTGTGTCCCTGTTGGGGAGATGCCTCCCCTCTATGTGTCCTGTTCATCATTGAAAGTAAAAGAAAATCCCAAATTTCAGGATGTCCCCAGAAAAATAATAGAAAGGAAATTTTCCAATAGGGACACTTGTGTTGGTTGTATATAGGGTTGTCCCGATACCACTTTTTTAGGTCCGACTACAAGTACGGATACTTTTTTTCAAGTAGTCACCGATACCGAATACCGATACTTTTTTTAAATGTCATGTGACAGTTTTCAAACCACAATACAGACTAAGGATATTTTCTTTAGAATTATGAAGTACTGTTTTACATGAATAACATTAATATTTAATTATTTAGAAATGACTTAAAATACAGAGCTTGTACTTTAGGAAGTTGTATTCTATGTGACTCCATTTTGAGTGACACAGAAAGAAATAACATGCAATGCAGTGCACTGACTGAGAACTTTTGGCAGTGGCAAGGCAACCAACTACACATAGCTTGCCTCTGTGTGCACTACTGCATTACAATTTACTAGACATAGACACTCGGTATTCTATTCAATAATTCATTCAGTATCACTGTATGACTCTTATCACTCTTGTATGACGAGTGTCTACATTAACATTACAATTCTATATTTAATCTTACTTGCTCGGCGAGGGCTGGCAAAGGCTGACTGCTGCTATGAAGTTTGTCCTGTCCTGCTCTCCTCCCGCTCTCCTCCCGCTCTCCTCCCCTCATACTTCAGCAGCACGAGGCGAGGAGGAAAACAAACAACTATTGGCTGCTGTTTGGCGCTCTCTCCACCCCTCAGCTGCTGCTGCTCTCCGCCCCCAGTATGCACGAGCGAGGGGAGTAAAACGTCCACAAAACGGCACATAGACATACCTGTTTGCCGCCGCTCTATCCAGCTTCCACCCCTTGTCAGCTGCCACTATTATGCTGCTTTACCAGGAGGAACAAGGTTAACCATACAGTACCAGTGCAACCAATTAGGATGTCACTGCCGCTCGCTCCACCCCCTTCTAAACTGCCGCAAGTTGCCGCAACCAATTAGGATGATCGCTCGCCAATCCCCACCCCTTCTAAGGTCCCGTTCTAACACTCAGCAGCCTGCTCGTTGAAAAAAAAAAAAAAAGTATTCTATTTAGGTATCGGCAGTATTTGCGGGAGTATTCGTATATCGGTATATATCGGTATCGGGACAACCCTAGTTGTATACCACTGGATGTGTTGCCCCCCCCGCAAAGTAAAGTCATAATGTACTAGTATGCATTGCAGGCTTACTCATAGGTAAAAAAAAAAAAAAAAAAAAAAGTCTAAAAGAGGCTTTTCTTACTCTTTAATTTGCAGGGATCCCCCATTTGGCTATAGGACAGGAAGTGAAGTTAAAACTTTCCAAGGTTACACAGATGGCAAAAAAATAAACCAAAAAGTGGTTATAATCCTGCGTTAATCCCCCCCCCCCCCCAAAAAAAAAGGGGGGGGGGAGTTTTGCCTATCTTTCTACTTATACATTTTTTCCAAAGTTCTATGGCAAGTGGTCTCCGCTCCACCTTATGCCATGAATATTTTTCACTCTTTCCTTCACAGCCTGTTCCTATTCTGCCCCCTATGTCCATCTTTTAGGTTCTGCTGCTGCTTTGCTCCTCTCCTTACATTCCTCGATCAGCTCCTGTTCCGTCTCCTTTACATTGGTGCGATGCTGGAACCCTGCAAATCCACTGCGGGCTCCTGCATCGCACACGGCCCTATGCAAACTGCTGGAAGTGTCAATACAAAGTTAACGACACCCCCAGATCAATTTGCATATCGCAATGTGAACTGTCAATTCGGAATTCGGCCAGGAATCGGATGGCATGGGTGTTCACACTGGTGTTGACCAAAAAAAAAAGAAGGGGGGGGTCTGTACGACTTGGATTCGAATGCGATGCAAATTCAGCCACACAATCTGTATGGCCGAGTTCGCATACATACATATATTATATATACACACACTTTTTTTTTTTAAGTCGATATACATGACCTGCTTGATTGGGAACCAAAGACGAAGAAAACATCACTGGTGACACGGCTATAAAACACACCGTCCATCTCCAATAAACAGGCCTATAGTTATTCCCCACTAATCTAGTACTTGTTTTCTCATTGAAGTCACAACTCCTACTCCCCATGTTTTCCCACTGAAGACAAAACCATTTGTTCTATTTTTATTCTCTGGGAAACGGATGACGAAAACATTTGCGATGAAATAGCTTTAAGATGAAAACAAGAATCCCACATGGCCACACAAGTCACTTTATGGGTAAACAAGAGCATTTCCCAGTGTCGTCATCCAATTCTACCGAAGCGCAGGGACAGATGATCTGCTACTCCCCCTGGACACTGTGCTGGCTGTAAAAGTCCAACATTCCATCCTTCAATGTGGGTCTAAATGACGCAGAGAAATATGGAAATCTGAATTCTACATACACATGCGTTTCTCATACCCCTCAGATCCCTGCTGTCATTTCTGCATAGGATAAAAAGGCATTATCTGATTTCCCCGATCAACACTTTCCACTTCATCTTTGATCATCCATCAGGGGGGTACAGGACCCCCGATGGAAGGCCCCGTTTGTTAGAGCTTACAATCTAAAGCCATTAGGACACCACTGCAGCTCAATGTTGCCAACCTACCAGATTTTAATTTACTGACAACACCAAAAATTTACTGGCAGAGCCAAGTTTTTACTGGCAGTTACAAGATTACAGTTTTAAGTGCAAATTCCAGGATTTAGGCTACATACAAGTACAATATGCAAGTAGCAATGTTATTTAAGGGAGATAGTAAGGCAAAAAAGCATATTATTTTTCAATATATAGTAAGTAGCTCAGGGACAGGAATCAGGAGGGAAATACATAAGAATGGGTGGTGCACACATGAAACTGACTAGCAGGGATCTGACTAGATCAGTGTTTTACAACTCCTGTCCTCAAGGCACACCAACAGGTCAAGTTTTGAGGATTTCCCTCGGATGAAATGGCTGTGGTGATTACTAAGGCAGTGAAACTGATCAAATCACCTGTGCAAAATAATGGAAAGCCTGAAAACATGACCTGTTGGTGTGCCTTGAGGACTGGAGTTGAAAAACACTGGACTAGATGGTCTCAGCCGGCTCTAGGCTCAAGCTGTGAATACGCAGTTCTGAGCCGAGCGTCAGCCATATTTTTTACTGGCAACCTTTACCTCTTACTGGCATGTACTGGCAGGAGAAAAGTGCCCATTTTTTACTGGCTGCCAGTAAAAATACTGACTGTTGCTACCTAGCTAATTCTATATACCACCCCAGGCATAGTTTACAAACCTACAGGATGTAGATTTTCTAGTCTTCATTCTATGTCTGCTCAATTTTGCAAGATTTGCACAAATATGTATTGAATATTGAAGAAAAAAAAAAAGGGAGATACAGAATACAAAATCTGTGGTTCTGAAATGAATATTAGAACTTGTACATCAAACCAGATATCTTCATTAAAGAAACCTCTGTAGAGAGGTTTACAAGATGACATGCTTTAACCACTTAACCCCCGGACCATATTGCTGCCCAATGACCAGAGCACTTTTTGTAATTCCGCACTGCGTCGTTTTAACTGACAATTGCACGGTCATGCGACGTGGCTTCCAAACAAAATTGGCGTCCTTTTTTTCTCACAAATAGAGCTTTCTTTTGGTGGTATTTGATCACCTCTGCGGTTTTTATTTTTTTGCGCTATAAACAAAAATAGAGCAACAATTTTGAAAAAAATGCAATATTTTTTACATTTTGCTACAATAAATATCCCCCAAAAATATATAAAAAAAAAAAATTTTTTTTCCTCAGTTTAGGCCAATACGAATTCTTCTACATATTTTTGGTAAAAATAAAAATCGCAATTAGCGTTTATTGATTGGTTTGCACAAAAGTTATAGCGTTTACAAAATAGGGGGTAGTTTAGGGGGTAGTTTATGGCATTTTTATTTATATATTTTTTTTTACTAGTAATGGCGGCGATCAGCTTTTTTTTTCAGTACTGCGACATTATGGAGGACACTTCTGACACATTTTTGGGACATTGGCATTTTTATAGCGATCAGAGCTATAAAAATGCATTGGATTACTATAAACATGCCATTGGCAGTGAAGGGGTTAACACTAGGGGCAGGGAAGGGGTCAAGTGTGTTCAAACTGTATGGGGGGGGGGGGTGGCCTCACTAGGGGAAATCACTTATCTTCCGTTCATACATTGTATGAACAGAAGATCAGCGTTTCCCCCGCTGACAGGACCGGGAGCTATGCGTTTACACACATAGCTCCCGGTCCTTGCTCTGTAACGAGCGATCGCGTGTGCCCGGCGGCGCGCGCGGGACTCTGGGGCGAGCGGGGACACGCGCCGGCGACGCGCACGCGCCCCTAGTGGCCACAAAGTAGCGGACGTATAGCTACGGGCTCTTGCCCAGCAAAGCCGACTTCCCGCAGTAATTTGACGGCGGGCGGCTGGCATCTGGTTAAAGCAAACCTTTGCATACAAAAATTATTAAATCAGAGCTCCACCCAAAAGGGGAAGCTCTGCTTGTTTTCTTCCTACGCTGCCACATTTGGCACCTTTCAGGGGGGAGCGGGTACCTGCTTTTGACAGGTACCCCATCCCCACGTCCCGCCTCCTTCCACCACTGCCAGCCGATGACTTGCGCCATTAGATTACATAGAGCAAGGATCTCCTGTTTAATCAGCAGATTCTGTAATACGAAGTCCCGTCTCCTGGACCGGCATTAAACCAGTGTTCTGTCCATCATAGGAGCCGGTCCAGGAGGACTATGTAATCTGACGTGAGGCTGCAGATGGGCACCCCACCAGACTGAAATGGTGAGGCTGCAGATGGGCACCCCACCAGACTGAAATGGTGAGGCTGCAGATGGGCACCCCACCAGACTGAAATGGTGAGGCTGCAGATGGGCACCCCACCAGACTGACATTGTGAGGCTGCAGATGGGCACCGACCAGGCTGACATTGTGAGGCTGCAGATGGGCACCGACCAGGCTGATATTGTGAGCCTGCAGATGCACTGACCCTTACTTTGCTTCAAAAGTTCTTTATTTAAAAAAGTTAATTTTCGTGAAACTTCGCTCTTAGAATAAGGGTGTGTGTTATACGCTGATAAAAAAAAAAATCCCCACTTCAGGGGCGATTTTAAAGACATCTGTGCAGCAACCCGCACAGATGTTTCTGAAATCACCCCCGAAGTTGGACCGACATGCGGGTATAAAATCGTGCGCGTTCAGCTGAACTTTCACAATGTCCATCCCGCTGTCAGTGTGAACCTAGGCTAAAACCAATACAAAAATCGCACTCCGAAGTCACCAAAAGTAGTACAGGAACTACTTTTGGAAAATCAGTGCGGTGCCGCAAAGCCGGTGCCATTCCTGGCAATAGCCGCCGATATAGCATGCGATTTGACATGTCAAATTGCATGCCAAATTGCCTCAATGTGATCCTAAGCTTACCATTTAAAGCTAAAATTGAAGAAGCTGAAGTTAGAAGCCAATTAATATGCAGAGCTGCGCTAGATTCTGTGTGCTCCAGTTTTAGTAAATCTCCCCCTTTGGGTCTGTTTTTTTCTTCAGCAGCAATGATCAATACAGCTCAATGCACACAAAGTAACATGGAGATAATGGGCAGAACGTCTTCTACTCCTAAAATAAAGTCAGACCGCTAAGCAGCTGTAGGGATGGGCACATTGCCCATTGTAACAGCTGAATGTTATGGTTCCAATGACCTGTAAAAGCTGCAATACTAGGCGAGTCTCTTCTAGGTATAAATCAATGTGCCATGTACCCAAGCATGCCACCTCCTAGATGGTTATCAAAGTACATGCCAGGGCCTGCTAAGGAAACACACTTTGTATACAGTGCTCCTATGACGGGCACTGCGTACGTCTCGGCTTGTGTACTTTTCAGAGCCCTTCATCTAGCCAGGTCCATTGCAGAGAATGGTGCTGCTTGTAAGGCTTGCTGAAAACTAAGGGCAATGTACTTGCCGCTTTCCTAGTCCACTGAGCCAACGTGGCAAGCATTAGGACTTGTCATCACCCCAATATTGTATCTACAAGATCCTAGTGCTCTCAGGATTGTATGCTCCTAAATGCCTGGACCATTGGTCCTAAAAAGATACACATTAGTTATACACGTCACACTAGTGATCTTGTCAATGGCAACTGCTTGTCAGCAACAGAATCGCTATGCAGGGTCAAACATGGGATGAAATACCAACTGTACATTCATGTGTCACTTGATGGATAGGCGAGAGATCGCTCCTCACTTTGAAGTGTGCCCGTCAGTGAGGGATCGATGCCTTGCTTATCTGGCCTTACAGTGGAGCTGCAATCCACAATACATATAATAACTAATGTGTATGAAGGAATAAAAAGGGAAACAGTTTATGAACATGCGTCTCATACACCCCATGAAACACTCTTCAAAGATGGCACCGAGTCACATGACCGGGACCTAGGACACATGGCTTTACATCCCTGGGTTGCACAAATCTTTACAACCTATGGACAGGCTTTGATTTCTTATTGCAGCGAGTAATAACTACTAAATATACCAAATGAGAGCTCTTCATTAAATCGCAAACTAATACCTAGCACCATACACAACAAACAATCCCTGGTGCATTGCGGGACACCGCATGCAATTCGCACAGGAATTGCAGCACATTTCTGTGTGGATTAAATGTAGCTTCTCTGGGGTGCCATGAATTTATATGGCTCAAATCGCACTGCATTCCCACCAAACTCATGCAGGACCCTTTTGTCTGCACTAGATTGGGATCACATGGGGCGGTCACACCCATGCAATCCGATTCTGTAAAATCGCATTGTGTTTTGCAATCAGATTTCGGGGCGTCGTTAACATACACTCCAAAATCGAGTCACATGAAAGGGTTGCGATTTTGATGCGGTGCAGAATTGGTACCGCATCTAGCGTGAACCGAGGCCGACGATCAAGCAAATTACTAAAACACACTTAGACTGTCAGCTCTAAATGAGCAGGGCCTTCGATTCCTCCTGTATTGAATACAAGTACAAAAAAAAAAAAAAAAAAACTAAAGCAGCCCGCACATTTAAGGACTGTAAAATGCAATATATTGCATTGTTGTCCTTGGGTTCACATATCCCTTAACGACAGCTGGAGTTTGTATTGTCTGAATGAAAAGCCTTCAATGACCTGTCCACATACACTATGATTTTTAGACTTAACACCATGTGGTTTAAAAAGATTGAGGCAATTGAAGTCTAGGGAGGTTATATTGCAACCCAAGCTTTCAAAATGTTCCTCACCTGGGCCTTTGTTGTTTGTTAAAAAGAGATTCCTATTAAAGCGGAGCTCCACCCCGATTTTTTTTTTTTTCAAAAATCTAAAAAAAAAATAAACAAAAATTAAATGAAAAAATAAAAAAAAAATACTCACCCTAAATAGGCTGTTGCTATGCGGAAGTCCCGAATCTGCCCTCATGATCCATGGTGTGGTTTTCTTCCTCCTCCTCTTCTCGGTGTCTTCTTGTGAATGGGCCGCGCTGCATTCTGGGAACTGTGTGTATCCCAGAAAGCAGCCGGACCATTCACAAAGCGCCGCGCTGCTCGCACATGCGCAATAGGAAACGGGCAGTGAAGCCGCACGGCTTCACTGCCTGTTTTCCTGACTGTGGATGGCGGTGCCGGGATAGAGGATCGGCGGGGGCCGTCAGCGCGGGCGCCTAGGACAGGTAAGTGTCCTTATTCAAAGTCAGCAGCTACACTGTTAGTAGCTGCCGACTTTGAAAAAAAAAAAAAATGCGGGTGGAGCTCCGCTTTAAAATGATTTGGTTTAATACCATGGTTACATAAGACAAGCTGCTAAATCAATATTCTCTTGTGTCCTGGTCACATTTCAATCAGTCTAATTGTTCTTTTATGCCGTTTACTTTCATCACGTGTTCACGTAAACCCATGTCTGTGTTTTGCCCCCTAAGCAGGGGAACTGGGCCTGTGCAGATTTCTTCTCTAATTCCTCGTAATTAGTCTCAGCACCACCATCCAAAATAAATTTTAATAAAAAATACATAAAAATAAATAAATAATAATATATAAAAAAAAAAAACACACTGTTTTCGGTTCACGAAAAGGATCTCAAGGCCATAACAACCATACAATGTCAACAGATCTTCACTAAAATGAATGGAAATGACTTTTTCCTGAGCTCAGACTGGGTTCATTCAACATTCCAGTTAAAGGAGTTGTAAAGTAAAAAAATGTTTCACCGTAATGCAATCTATGCATTAAGGTGAAAAAACATCTGATGCTGGCGCCCCCCC
This sequence comes from Rana kukunoris, assembly GCA_029574335.1. NCBI lineage: Eukaryota > Metazoa > Chordata > Amphibia > Anura > Ranidae > Rana > Rana kukunoris. The sequence goes on from CM056056.1 coordinate 63,294,370, forward strand.
CCCCCTCCGAACCCCCGTTATACTTACTTGACCCCCTCGAAAGTCCCGCGCGGTCCCGATATCCTCTTCGCCGCTCAGCCTGGCTGCTGATTAGCTAGAGCGGATGGATTGAGAGCAGCGCAGCCATTGGCTGGCGCTGCTGTCAATTACATCCAGTGACGCAGTGCGCTGAGGGGCGGGGCCGAGTGATACAGTGATTGGCGCTCGCTGTATCACGGGAGCGCGCCCGCAATTACTGACCACCACGCGAGCTCTCTCGCATGACTGTGGTCAGTACTTGTGGGGAGGACCAGAGAAAGCCACCGAGGGACCCCAGAAGACGTGGATCGGGGCCACTCTGTGCAAAACGAACTGCACAGTGGAGGTATAACATGTTTGTTATTTTAAAGGAAAACATTTTTTTCTTTTAGTAACCCTTTAAACTGTAAACCTATTACACTGCATGTGCAGTACCATTTACGAGATTATTTAGCTCTTGCGTTTAGTTTTTACTTGAAAAATGTAATTAAAAAAAATTATTGAAAAACTGAAAATGTTGCCAAGATCAGTAACCACAATGCAGAGCTGCTGCAAGTCATGTGACCCAACATGTCCAGGGCACACAGCAGTTGCTTATTAACCACTTACCTACTGTGCACCTAGACCCCCTTCCTGCCCAGACAAAATATAAGCTTCCCGCACTGCGTCGCTTTAACTGACAATTGCGCGGTCGTGCGACGTGGCTCCCAAACAAAATTGGCGTCCTTTTTTCCCCACAAATAGAGCTTTCTTTTGGTGGTATTTGATCACCTCTGCGGTTTTTATTTTTTGCGCTATAAACAAAAATAGAGCGTCAATTTTAAAAAAAATGCAATATTTTTTCCTTTTTGCTATAATAAATAACCCCAAAAAATATATAAAATTTTTTTTTTTCCCTCAGTTTAGGCCGATACGTATTCTTCTACATATTTTTGGTAAAAAAAAAATGCAATAAGCGTTTATCGATTGGTTTGCGCAAAATTTATAGCGTTTACAAAATAGGGGATAGTTTATGGCATTTTTTTTTTTTTTACTATTAATGGCGGCGATCTGCGATTTTTTTATTGGGACTGCGACGTTATGGCGGACATTTCGGACACTTTTCTGACATTTTTGGGACCATTTACATTTATACAGTGAAAAATGCTATAAATATGCATTGATTACTGTATAAATGTGACTGGCAGTGAAGGGGTTAACCACTAGGGGGCGGGGAAGGGGTTAAATGTGTGTCCTATGAGTGTTCTAACTGTAGGGGGAGGGGGGGTGACTGGGGGAGGTGACCGATTGTGTCCCTATGTACAAGGAACACAATCTGTCACCTCTCTCCCTGACAGGGACGTGCAGCTCTGTGTTTACATACAGAGCTGCACGTCCCAGCTCACTTACAGAGCAATCGCGTGTGCCCGGCGGCGATCGTTGCCGCCGGGCACTCGCACGGGATCCCCGCGGAGCGGCGGGTGCGCGCGCGCGCCGCCGGCGACGCGCGCGCGCCCGCCGCCGGCGACGCGCGCGCGCCCGCCCGCGGCTTTAAAGGGACATCACGTCATATGACGTGATGTCAGAACAATGGAGTCGTCTGCCCGCCGTCAATTGACGGCGGGCAGATGACAAGTGGTTAAAGCCCATTGACCCTGATCATACATCTGCTGCACACATGGCTAGCCCAGACACAAGACATTGCTTGTCAGAGAGGTCAACAACCTTTATTTACTGCATATTTATTCCATATGCAGTAAATAATTTTTTTTTCCCCTGGTAAAAAAATAAATAAAAAACACACACACACACAGGCATTTTCACCCCCTTCCTGCCTAGGCCAATTTTTAGCTTTCAGCCCCGTCACGCTTTGAATGACAATTGCGCAGTCGTGCGACGTGGCTCCCAAAGTAAATTGACGTCCTTTTTTCCCCCCACAAATAGAGCTTTCTTTTGGTGGTATGTGATCACGTCTGCGGTTTTTATTTTTTGCGCTATAAACAAAAAAAAGCGACAATTTTGAAAAAAAACAAAAAAACACACACACACACAATATGTTTTACTTTTTGCTATAATAAATATCCCTTTTTTTTTCCTTTAGGGAAAAAATATTTGTTTCTCAGTTTAGGCCGATACATATTCTTCTACATATTTTTGGTAAAAAAAAAAAAAAAAAAAAAAAAAATCGCAATAAGCGTTTATTGATTGGTTTGCGCAAAAGTTATAGTGCTTACAAAATAGGGGATAGATTTTTTTTACCAGTAATCAGTGCTTTAAGTGGGCCGGAACGCGGCGGTACTCAGTACCGCCACTTCCAAAAATGGCCCTGGAGAGTACCAGCACCTCTCCGTGCGCCCAGTACGTGGGTTTCCCATACCGGAACGCACTGGTGTAGCGGGGGGGGGGGGCTCCTGCACCGGGCGAAAAATTGCAGGGGGGCAAAATCCTGGCGTCCGCGAAAAAGCGGCGCCGCCGCCTTAGGAAAGGCCGCGGCTTTGGCCTAGCTCTGGAGCTATCGGCCATCTTGGTACACCCGGCGGCGGCGTGCGATGAGTTTTTTTTTCAGCCCTTCCGCCTGGTTGGCTGGTGGAACCTGTCTGTCTCCCTTGATGTGGGAGTGGCGGGAAACACCAGCCAACTAGGCAGAAGGGCCAAAAAAAAACAGATAACGGCGCAGGAGATTGGCGGGCGGTGGAGTGGGAGGCGCTGTACCTCTGTGCTGCGCTGATTGGCCAGGAAGTTGGAACATGTGTTTACAGGGCGGCGGCAAGTTTCTCCATCTCCAGCAAGGTAAGCAAAACACTCTCCTGTACCACAGGGGAGAGAGAGAAGGGGAAAGGGGGGGGGGGGGTCGGTGTAAATCTAAAGGGGTGCACTGCCTGATCCCCACCTATCCACCTCAGAGCCTGTCATTTTAGTAAGACTGCTGGGACTTGTAGTTCTCCATCTTCTCCTGGGGCTCATGGAGATTGGAGAACTACAAGTCCCAGCAGGTTATACATACAATAAGGCTCTGAGGTGGATGGGTGTGGATTGCATGCACCTGAGCCCCAGGAGAAGATGGAGAACTACAAGTCCCAGCAGGTTAAAATATAAGGCTCCGAGGTGGATGGATGTCCGGACACCCATCCATCTCGGAGCCTTATATTATAACCTGCTGGGACTTGTAGTTCTCCAATCTCCATGAGCCCCAAGAGAAGATGGAGAACTACAAGTCCCAGCAGGTTATAATATAAAGCTCCGAGGTGGATAGATGTCTGGACAGTGACAATTGGTGGCACAGTGGTGACAATTGATGGCATGGTACAGTGACTGCATTTGATGGCATGGCACAGTGGTTGCGTTTGTTGGCATGGCACAGTGGTGACAATTGATGGCACAGTGGCTGCATTTGATGGCATGGCACCTGGCGCCTAATAGAGTACCGGCACCTCTTTTGGCCCACTTAAAGCACTGCCAGTAATGGTGGTGATCTGCGATGTTTGTCAGGACTGCGATATTGCGGCAGACAGATCGGACACTTTTTTGGGACCATTCACATATATACAGCGAACAGTGTTATAAATATGCACAGATTACTGTATAATTACGAGCAGGGCCCTCTGATCCCTCCTGTATTGATTTGTATTGTGAATGTACTGTCTTCCCTGATGTAAAGCGCTGCGCAAACTGTTGGCGATATATAAATCCTGTATAATAATAATAATAAATGTGACTGGCAGGGAAGGGGTTAACACTAGGGGGCGATCAAGGGGTTAATGTGTTCCCTAGGGAGTGACACACTATCAGTCTTCTCTCCCTGCCAGGACATGAATCCCTGTGTTTACACACAGAGATCCATGTCCCTGGCTCTGTGACGAGCAATCGCGGGTGCCCAGGTCCCCAGTGATGCGGCAAGCACACGCGCTCCACACTGCGGGAATCCCAGGATGTCATATGAAGGCCGCCCGGAGGGACGAAAAGCTTCCTGCGGCCGTCATACTGCTATGGGCACTTTTACCCCCTTCCTGCCCAGGCCAATTTCCAGCGTTGTCACACTTTGAATGACAATGACATTTTTGTAATTTTTTCACACAAAAAGATTTTTTGGTGGCATTAAATCACCACTGGATTTTTTGCTAAAACAAAAAAAAAGAAGAACGAAAAACAAAACAAAAAAAAAAAAAAAAAAAAACCAAACAAACAAATCGTAGTTTGTTATAAAACTTTGCAAAACTGGTTATTTTTCTCCTTCACGCGCCGATAGGTGGGTCTGGTGGGCATCACTGATACACGACACTGATGATGAGGTACTGACTGATCGGTCCAAAACTTGCCACCTATGTCCCCTCAACAGAAGCAGGCTATCCTATTTTCTCCTCATGCTGTCAGTGGGAGAAAAAAAAAAAAAGCCAATAACCGACTTCTGTTTATATTGTGTGATCAGCGGTCATTGGCCTACAGCTGAATACGTGGTAAAGGGCCGCTGTGATTGGCCCTTTATCCTCATCTGTGATAAGCTCAGTCAGAGCAATCGGACATCCAGAAATACTTTTTTGAATTTCCTGTGTGCATGGAGAAAGAGCTTCATGTCTACATCATCTACAAAGTGGACATATAGGTCTTCATTTCAGAAAGGCTGTAGTACAAGTGTGCCATCGGAACAGCAAATATGATTTTAATATTCACAAGGATCACATGAGCAACAGAAGGGCCTGAATGGAAGTACAAGCTGTATGCAGAAGTGTATATAGTGCATGACTATAGAAAGAGGATCAAGAAGAAGGAGCTTGGTGCGGTCACGGCCAATAGACATGGCAAATACTGTTCATCTAGCCAAGATGGATTTTGAAATCAAACAGATGCTCCGCTAACCACTCTATGCGAGCCGTCTTAACTGTTCCGACACAAGTCGGTCCAACTTGGAAAATACTCCCTGTACTACTTTGGTCCGACTTGAATCCTACTTCAGGCCATTGAATATTACTGAAGTCAGATCACTGTCTTGTCTGATCCGACTTTGGCTTACAACCTATGCTCTGATGATTTTGAGGGGAGCTCCACACCAAAAAAAAAAAAAAAACACCATGGGTTCCCCCTCTAAGAGCATACCAGGCCCTTTGGTCTGGTATGGATTTTAAGGGTAACTCCCTACGCCGAAAAAACTATGTGGGGGTCCCCCCCCCAAAATCCATTCCAGACCCTTATACAAGCACGTAGCCCAGCCCGTCAGGAAAGGGGGTGGGGATGAGTGAGCGACCCTGCATCCCCACCCCAAAGCACTTGTCCCCATGTTGATGAGGACAAGGGCCTTTTCCTGACAACCCTGGCCGTTGGTTGTCGGGGTCTATGGGCAGGGGGCTTATTGGAATCTGGGAGCCCGCTTTAATAAGGGGTCCCCCCACCCTATGTGAGTGAGTATGGGGCACATTGTCATTAGGCAGCTCCGAGGGTCTCTGACTTCTCCGGTTCTTCTGCCGGGTCTCCTCCCCTATCTTCTGCTCTTTTGCCTGCTCTTACCCAGTCTTTTCAGTTGTCCTCTTCCCTCTGCTCTTCTTCCGATGTTGACACAATGCTCTCTCACACTCTAATGCCGGTGTGCCACTACTTATATTGGCATGGGGCAGAGTCACCGGAGGCCTGCACCTTATGTCACCACCCATCATGCCCTGGGTGGTGATGTCATAAGAGGAGGGGCCTCTGGATGACGTCAAACGGTGCCCCGCCCCATGCCAATATAAGTAGTAGCACACCGGACATTAGAGCGGGAGAGAGTGTTGTGCCAACATCGGAAGAAGAGTAGAGGGAAGAAGACAACGGAGAAGACCAGGCAAGAGCAGGCAAAAGAGCAAAAGATAGCAGGAGACTTAGCAGAAGACAGAAAGAGAAAAACCGGAGAGAGGAGAAGAAGAACTCAGAAGAGACCCCTGGAGCTGCCTAATGACTTTAAAAACCAGTGTGGTGTACAATGTACCCCATACTCATTCACATAGGATGGGGATCTGAGGGGCCCCCTTATTAAAAGGGGGCTCCCAGATTATGATAAGCCCGCAGACCCCGACAACCAACGTCCAGGTCTTTCCGGGAAGAGGCCCCTGCCCTCATCAACCATTCCTTTAGAGCTGTGGGCCAAGACTCCCGCATGTAAAATCATCGAGGCTTGACCATTCAAGCCGCGGCAGCCTTGTAAATCACAAGGAAGACCAGGTGAAGATGGAAGCCTCTGCAGCAGTGACAGCTTACCGCTGAGGGCTTCATGTCAAGGTAAGTCTCTCATAATGTGCTAGTATGCGCTACATACTAACAGTATGATATTACCTTGCAGGAAGAAACTCTTTTTTTTTTTAAGTTTACTACTGCTTTAGGATGAACTTTTAGGGCTCAAAAGATTTGTGTGGTGTGGTAATGCACATTTCACCATGCATTTGCAAAGCGTGACAATCCGTTTAAATTGTAAGCGCCAATGAGCAGGGCCCTCCAATTCTTCCTGTATTAAATTGTATTGCAACTGTAGTGTGTTGCAGGGCCATTTATTGTGACTAGCACCCTGGCACACCAACACTGCACATTTGTGGCTAGGGAAAAAAAAAAAAGGGGGAAGAAGAAGTGCACAACCATTTTTCTCACACATCATGGTGTGCGTCTTGCCCATTGAAAATAATTTGGGCAGCCTTGATGCAGTGCACCTTAACACACGGTAACGTGTTGCCTTAACATGCATGCAATCAGCTAAAATGTCAGAAAAGCCCAATTTTACAGGGCGAAACGTGTCAGAAGAGCATAGCCAACAGGAGTTTAGGCTGAAGCTGTATCTTTACCCCTCTATATAGTGTCTGGGTTCCAGTGTGTGGCGTATTTATCTCAGGAATCCAGGTGATAAGTATAGTCCATATTCACCCGGAACAGCACAGCAGTGGTGAGTTCACAGGTAAGTGTCCTTATCCCTTTTTTTTTTTTTTTTTTACAAAAAACGTGGTGTTTATTCTGAAGAGGAAAACCATACAGAAGGACAATGTAAATACAGTGAAAAGAAGAAAAAACAGAAAAAAACAAAATACAGAGGCTGGTATAGATCAAGTCTACACAAACCACATGCTCTGAATCATAAAAGACACTCTACACATCAACCGGCCCCTCCCCACACGTGGCCGCATTGCCCATCCAAGAATCCCAGATCTTAATAAATTTAGCCGGGCAGCCCCTATGTACATAGATATCCCTTTTGTAAGGCAAATCAGCATTAACCGCCGATATCCATTCTTGAGGTGTCGGCGGTGTAACCCGCAACCATTTTCTCGCAATCAATCTGGCAATAAACAATGATTCTTGCAAGAATATCTTATGAAATTTGTCAGAATCCGGGTCTGGAAAAACACCCAGGAGAAACCGTTTGGGGCAAAGTGTCAGTGGAGACCCCATCTCATCATGTATAAACCACATTATACGAGACCAGTAGTCCTGTATCACAGGGCACGACCATATAAGATGAAAAAAAGAGCTAGATGGGCTACCACACCTGAAACACAAAGGGTTGTGATCAGGCTTGTACTTAGCTAGGCGAATGGGAGTCAGACAAGACCTATGCATGATATACATCTGTACAAGGCGGTCAGTGAGCCCGACAGAGACCTTCTTACAAGTATCCAGCGCATTCTCCCATTCGTCATCCTCCATCTCCCCCATGTCACCAGCCCAACAACCCTTCAAAGCATAGGCAAGGACCACAGCAGTTGGATGAAGCAGAGAATTATAAAATATTGAAATAAGTTTAAATGAATCCTGTCCCATTATTCTGTTGAGAAAATCCATTCGGTCCAGGTTGGGGGGACTGTTACAAAATTGGGACTGGAGAGTGTGGCGGAGCTGGAGGAAGCGAAAATGCATGGAGTGCGTAAGACCAAACCCCTCTCTAAGTTGCTGGAATGACTTCAGGGTAGATCCGGCATAGATATCCGACAAAAACCTCACCCCATGGTTGATCCATAAAACATGATCTGGTACAGTTAGCAAATCAGATAAGGAGGAGTTATCCCATAAGGGAGTAAGAATGGATAGGGGGAAATTTAAGTCTACGTCTTACCACCGCCCAGATCCTACAATGAGTGTGAAACAGTTTCCCCCGGTCTCCCAACACCCAGGGCTCAGCAGGGTCCCTAAAAATAATCTGATGCGTGGGGGTGTGTGTATCCACGCGTCTGAGGGGGGCATACCAGAGTTAAGTACCGATCCTTGTCCCGTTTGTCTATATAGTAGAAATGGGACAGCTGTGAAGCTATATAGTAAAGATTAAAGTCGGGCAACGCCGCACCCCCCAACTCAGTAGGGTTCTTCAGTACCTGCTACGATTGTATGGGGCTGTTCCCGACACAAACTAAGGAGTTGAGAATAGCTTCAATAACCTTAAGGGGCAGATAAACCAGTGCATGCCAGAAGACATAAAAACTGGGGAAGTAGGACCATCTTAATTAGGCTCACCCAACCCATAACCCCAAGGGGTAATTTAGCCCACGTTTGCGTTTTGGATTTCAGGGTTGCAATTAAAGGCTCTATATAAGGTTTAATAAAATCTCCCGGGTAACGGCTGATGACAATACCCAAGTATTTCATAGAACTCACCCTGAGAAGTGGAGAGGAGGATTGAAGTTCTGTGGGGACACCAACGTCAATGGGAAGGATTTGGGACTTGTCCCAGTTGATCCTCAGGCCCAAATAACTACCAACATTTTGTATAACCTCCAGAGCCACCTGTAAAGATGTTCCCGCATCTGCCAGGTACAACAGCATGTCGTCTGCATATAAACTGATCAATTCCACCACACCCCCACTCCGCAGGCCCTGAATACCTAGGTGCGCCCTCAAGGTAGAGGCAAGAGGCTCCACCGCATACAATAAAACGGGGACAGAGGGCAGCCCTGCACGTGCCCCTAGACAATGGAAAAGGAGCAGACACCCTCCCGTTGACCAAGACCCTGGCACTAGGCCCACTATATAGAAGTTGAATCCATTTGATGAATTTAGGTCCAAATTCGAACCTAGCCAGACACACCCAGAGGTACATCCTTATCCCTTTTCGTTTTAAAATTCTCATATGTACTAGTTACAAGCAGCAGCAAAACTGTCCTAAAAACAGAAGATTAACTCAGCATATTAGATTTTGTAGATTTTGTGGTCACACTATAGTATACTTGTCCTGTTATTTACTCAGGTGCTATGTATGAGAACGTCTAGACGGAGACTACCCTCGCTAATCGCTTCCTGCAACCAGATAGGTGTGAGATAGAAAAAGAACCAAATGTACCGGGCCCAGGGCAACTCAATAACCAAACAATAGACATCATGTTACTATACCGTCTAGTCTGCAAATCACAAATAATGCACTTTAGCTTCATGCAACATTTTAATAGTAGATCATCCGATGCTGAAAATCAATGTGCAGAAAAGAGCATAGAAGCACCTTATTTTGGCAAAATAGTCAGAATTCCTGAAGGATGAAAGCTCCATTCACACTTGTACAACTCCATAGTTGCACAGATTTTGGAGTTAAAGCAGAGGTACGCACACAAATGGAACCTCCGCTGTCCTGATCCCCCTCCGGTGTCACATTTGACACCTTCTAGGAGGAGGGGGGAGCAGATACCTGTCTAAGACAAGTATATGCACCCACTTCCGGGCATAGACCCCTGCATTGCGCAGCGCGAGTCGTGCGTGCGCAGTAGGAAACCAGGAAGTTCCCTAATCGAAAATGGCAGCGGCAGCATGCGATAGCCAAGCGATACCACGGCTTCGGGTGCCGACAAGTGCGGGCACGCTGGACAGGCAAGAATCCTTATTTTAAAAGTCAGCAGCGTCAGTATTTGTAGCTGCTGACTTTACAAAAAAATAAAATAAAAATTGTTATAATTTTCTTAATGTCTTTATTAAATAAAAAAATTAAAATGTTAAAAAACAAAAAAATATATATTTTGACGGACATCCGCTTTAAACTTTGTATGAGTGCAACTTGGATACGATTTGGCCAGTGATAATGGATCACTGTTGTACTGTATAACATTCAGGTACGACTTTTTTATGCAACTTTTGAGAGTTACCATTGAAGTCTATAACCCTCAAGTTGCATGAAAGTCGGACCAAAGCATTGCATGAACTACTTTGAAGTCGCTGCAAATTTAAGTCGCACATATATAAATCCCAATCCAATCCCGAGAAGGGGAGTGTCTATACATGGCATGGCAGGCATTACAATACAAACGAAAGCTTGTAATGCAGGGGGATTAACGCGGCGGTATGCGGCGGCATCATATCAGGTATGGGGGACATACATGGCTGCAATATGGGGGACATACATGGCTGCAATGTGTGGGGGGACATGGCTGCATTTGGGGACACATTTAAAAAAAGTATCGGTATTCGGTATCGGCGACTACTTGAAAAAAAGTATCGGTACTTGTACTCGGTCCTAAAAAAAAGAGGTATCGGGACAACCCTAATTCTTATCATTGGAAAAAGACTTGTCATGCAACTTTAATGTCCAAAGTTGCATGACAATTCTAGGGCCGAAACAACGAATCGATTATGAAAATAGTAATCAATTAAAAATCAGCCAGTAAAATAAATGGGTTAAAAAAAAAAAAAAGCCACTTATAGTATAAAAAAGAAAAAAATAATCATTACTATTAATATTATATTAATACGAAAAATCTTTGTACATTCGTTGAATGAAATGTGGTTTGAAATTTTAACATTCAGTTTTGAAATGAATGTAATTTCTGAATGAAAAGCACACACACCGTCTGAGAATTCCTTTACCAAGACGTTTTCTATTTCTAAATTTCCCGTCTCTGTGGTTGAAAACCAACGTAGATTTGACCCCCACTGACGATTAGAAAACGAACGAACATTCTTAAAATTGAATTTAATTTTTTTGAAGGAAGACGTTGTTGTATGGCCACACTTTTTCTTAAAGGTTATTAACCGATTAATCTAAACAATAAATCGGCCAACTAATTGATTATGGAAATAGTTGCAGCCGTAGACAATTCGTGTGAATGGAGCCTAAAAAAGGCAAATCTTTTTTAAAATGTCATGATTTTGTTCAGTAACCAATTTCTGACAATGTATCTCACACTATGTATGGTTTGTTGGTTTCTCTCAAACTCCCCCACCCCCCCCCCCCCCCCCCGATTGAAAAAAGGGAAAATTTCCCCCCTTTTGGATAGGAGGGATACAACCTGTCAGTTTTCTTTTTGCCATCCGTGTCCCACTGGGGGGGGGGGGCTCTACTTCCTGTCCCATATCCAAAACAGGAAGTGGGAGGAAATCCCTGCAAAATTAAGGGAATGCCCTTGGGGGTCACCAAAACGAGGGTCCCCATTGGAAGATTTCCCCTCCATTACTTTCCTATGGAAATTACTTTCAATGATAAATGGTAAACAGGACAAAGAAGGTGAATCTTTCTGTAGACACACACAAAAAAAAAGTTTTGCCGTTATAGTTTAAATGAGCATAGACATTGGCTCATGCATCACAGGTGCCCCCCCAACCCTGCATAGGGGAGCACCATTAAGTGCTTATCCAATCATAGGCACCCTCTTAACACGGACCACACAGAAAAAATAAATAAATAAAACAAGGAGACCAAAAAATAAATAAAATAAAAACTTAAGCAAAAAACACAAACCTTTTGCTATACATAGCCCCCTCCCAAACCAACCACTGAGCCACACAGAGTCGTAGCTCGGCAACGCCAATCTCTCCTCATTGGCTCACTGGCTGTGATTGACAGCAAGGGGAGCCAATAGCTTGCACTTTCTTAGCCAATGAGGAGAGAAAGTTAGCAGGGGGGGGGGGGGCATTGCTACACAGAGAAGTTTTACCTCAATGCATCGAATGCGTGAACACACACAAACACAAACTTCAGCCTTTACAACCACTTAAAATGTAAATATCAACCACTGATTAATGGTGTTAACCATTTTATTTTGAGGATATAAAAAGAGTCAAAGTTCTCTGTGAAACATTCATCCATGTATGTTCAGGTTGTATATCAATACCCTTCAGGTAATAACTAACCAGCTAGCCAGATCCTGATGGCAACAAACAACATCTGACTCTTTTTAGGAACAGGTGCCAAAGAGCCCACACATTAACGGGATTGCTTTTTAATACCGGATATTTTACAGCCCTCATTTGTCAAGCAGGAGCTGCTTTTAAAAATAAAATAAAAATCGTAGAATCACGGTGAGATCTGCCCACAATGAGGATAGCCTGCTGAGCTTTGTAGTTCACATGTCAGATAGAAGGCCATTGCTGTGCTCTGTTTGCAGTTCAGAGAAGCTTCGGGACAAATACTTGGCAGGGCTCCGGATCCCAATCGGGAACCAGCAGAGTCATTTGCTACCGTTTCCCCTTTTGGGCGGCTGCCTGTAAAATTATTTACTCTCTTATTTGGATAGTGGTTGCTGAGCTCACTGGAAATCAAAAGGAGCACAGTGCAAGGTCCTTCAGGCCTAGTACAGGCTGCCTTCTTTTAAAGACAGAAAGATAGAGAACTAGATATAAAAAGAATGTTAGAAAGCAGAATTTTATTGCGTTGTGTTAATTTGATGACATAAATCAGTGGTATAGTAAAGTCGGAAGGAACAAAAAAACCAACCATTGACTGGTTGCTAAAAGAAATGCTGACCAGATTCCTCCATCTGTGCCAACCGCAGAACGAATCCTCCCGCTGGGCTATGCATTCCGACAGCCAGCTCCACCGGCTGTCCCAACACCCAAACAGTGCCTGCGTTCCATTTGGATGGAGGAATTGTTTGGTACACACATTTTCCAACAGACTAAAGTCAATTGAGCCATCAACTTTTGTTGAACAAAGAACCTAGAAGGGCAGGGCCATCTTTAATGTTGATTGGACCCTGGGCAAAAATGTTCTTGCCCCCCCCCCCCCCCATGCAATTTTGCTCTCCACCTGCTCCGAGACATACAATAAACATCAGACTACTGTATCAGATCAGGCAGTGATTGCGATTGGTTGCCAGAGGTTACAGCATATCATTACCACTTACTGACTGGTCGATAGAGGTTACAGCACACATTAAAGGCTCACTGATCAGTTGCTAGAGGTTACAGCACATGATTTATTTTTGTTGATTGGTTGCTAGAGATTACCGTACAGTAATAATGCTCACCAATTGGTTGGAAGGGGTTACAGCTAGGGTTGTCCCGATACCGAGTATTTGCAGGAGTACTTGTACTCCCGAAAATGCCCCCGATGCCTGGCCGAATACTTGTCCCCGCCGCCACGCGCCGCCGCTGCATACCGCAAAGCCGTCGCCGCATTAATCAGCGTGCGGGGAACATTACAGGCAGCTTTCGTTTGAATAGCTGTGTTCCCAGCCGCGCTTAGACACTCCCCCTTGCTCGGGATTGGACAGGTGATCTGTCCAATCCCGAACAAGGGGGAGTGTCTATACACGGTGCGGCACACACTATTCAAACGAAAGCTGCCTGTAATGTTCCCCGCACACTGATTAACGCGGCGGCGGCATCATCTAGGTATGGGGGACATGGCTGCAATATGTGGGCAACTGCTTTGGGCCCCACAAAAATGACATGGCCCAGGGCAGCTGCCCCTTTTGCCCTGCCTTAAAGACGGCCCTGTAGAAGGGCCTTACAGCGCTTTAATTTTAACCATGCCAGCAGTAATCAGCCAAAACACGAGTGGTGTATGGCCAGTTTTATTTGTCACTATATTATTTGTCCTGAATAGGCAGATCATTTTTCAAATTCTATTGAAAGAACTTCAATAAGGATCACCAAGTATTCACAGTCGCTGCCAATCCTCCTCAGGCCCACAGACAAAATTTCCAAAGCACAGGTCTTAAGCTGGACATACATAGTTCCAATTTCAACAGGTTTCTAATGAACTGCCCACAATTTGCCTAGTAGGTAGCCCAGCCAGCTGCCTTATCTGGTAAAACAAAGCAAAGTGCCACAGGATGTGCCAAGTGCAACAGGGGTGGTGCAATGACAGTAGCCCATTGCAGCCAAATTTCAGGTTACTGTAGTCATATCAAACCAAAGACCCAATTTCTGAATGGATGTGTTCGGTTCCTGCACTTTATTGCCTTAGGTCTTTCATCAGATGACTTTAGGAATGCCTTAAAACTGTATACCAACCAGCAGGTGGATCAAACTTCCCCTTTTAGTTACACAAAGCTATGGGTTTGCACCATCGCAGCACCTTCTCTTCCAACATACCAACAACCAATGACATCAGTAGATAAGGAGGGCATCCGGCGCTTGCACGGTATCCTTGTTTGCCCCTCACCCGCCCATCTCCAACAGCACTGGGGTCACATTAGCTGAGTGAGGGAGAGAAATGGTAGAATACAAAGTGAAGTACCAGAGTGTAAAGGTGTATTTACTATCAAAGAATTACCCCTAACATTGGGTGCCCTATGTGTGGATGTCGCTGCATCATGTTAAACTATTTGTTTGTTTTTTTACATTTAGACTGGGGGGCCTCAAAATAATATTTAAGACTTTTTTTTAATATACTACACCGCACTGACATCCCAGGAGACAGTGCGTCGCCGGGGAGAAAAACAATAGACACGTCTACTTCCGTGGGGGTGTCAAGCAGAAAGTGCCACTAAAAAGACAGATATCAAGGCAAATACAGCATCAAAAAAAATGTTTTGGGTTCATTTGCACATCTGCACAATGCACTAATGGGGTTAAAGTGGTTGTAAACCCTTACAGACCACTTTAACCTACAGGTAAGCCTAGATTAAGGCTTACCTGTAGGTGCAACAAATACCTCCTTAACCTACACGGTTAAGGAGTCATTTTCCAAAAAACTGGCACCCATGTCTACAGTGCATGTGTGCTGTAGACAACGGCACAGGCGCACCGAGTGTGTCGTTAGTGAAGGCGATCGTGCCTTCCGCGGGAGTGACGTCATCGCTGCTCCGGCCAGTCACAGCACCGGAGCAGCGATACCCGGAAGGGTTTACTTCCTCTTTAAGCTTAAAGGATCACTAAAGACATTTTCTTTTTTTAATTACAAAACATGTTATACTTGTCTCCACTGCGCAGCTTCTTTTGCACAGAGTGGCCCCGAACCTGGTCTTCTGGGGTCCCTCGGCGGCTGTCTCGGCCCCCCCACCCGCAAGAACTCAACACCTTCATGCGAGAGAGCTCGCATGGTGTTGAGTTCTTGCGGGCGTGCTCCCGTAATACAACCAGCGGACATAGCCGCTCACTATATCACTCGGCCCCACCCCTGGAGCGCCACGTCATTGGATGCGATTGACAGTAGCGCAAGCCAATGGCTGTGCTGCTTTCAATAAACCAATGAATGAGCCGGGAAGACAGCCGAGAAGCCTGCGTGTTAACGGCGCGGCACTTTCGAAGGGTCAAGTAAGTGAACGGGGGCTCGGGGGGTCGCTATTCCTTGGATCTTTTTTCACCTTAATGCATTAAGGTGAAAAAACTTTTACCTTTACAACCCCTTTAAGCAAGTAATTTGTGTGGACCTCCGCTTTAACTCATAATACTGGATTCTAGTTGCCCCTACATGGACAGGCTGGGCAGCCCAGTACCACTATACTGTGGGTGCAGATGGCCTATCCCCGCCAATCAATATTTGAGCAGAGATTAAAAACATGAATAATGGCCCATACATGGTCAAGAGCCCAATATGGTCCAATATGGATGAAAACAGTTGCAAACAATCCTCCTGTAGCCATAACCCTTTAGACCATTTCATGACATCAAAGTCTCACAAATTGAGGTCACAGGATTTAAAATTCATGGCAAATCACTTTGGAAAGCCCTATGGGTCCGAGACTCGGCTGTCCCTTACAAAAAGACTATTTCTGTCCTATACAAAGTCCTCGCCTCGAAGAGCATCAGGACGTTGTGGCAGACACGAGGCAGCCATGCACATGTCTGTTTGTTGCACTAACTTCTCTGAAGTCTAAATTCCTAGTGACCGGCCCTGGGACACCCGGACGGCTTCCTCAACCGACGGGCTTGTCGTCCATGGGGGTGGGGGGGGGGGGCGCCTTACCTGTCTCAGGCCTAGAAGAAAAGGCATCCTGCAGGCTCATTCTCCACAGCAGAGTTTCATCTGACAAAGAGCTCCAGCTGCAAGGTTTCCTCATCTATGCTGGGCAGCCGCGCTGCCGTCCTATTTAAACAAGGCCTTTATTGGCAGAGAACATTAAGTAAACAGGGTCCCGGGACACCACCGCTTGCACTAGCTGTACCCCCCCCCCCCCCCTCCCTACCATGACAAATCCGAGACGGCTGCCAAGCTGGAAATGACATCACTTCACAGGCCAAAACAGCTATTAACAGTTTCAGGGCCAGGACAACAGAACCCACATTATTACCCTAAATCACAAATAACTGAAAGGGTTAATGCCAGTCTATCAAAAAGGGGCTTAATCTGCTTCTACTCATCGGCCACTTTATTAGGTACACCTGTTCAAATGCCAACACAAATTGTTAAATTAGCCAATCACACAGCAGCAACTCAAAGCATTTAGGCATCTAGATGTGGTGAAGACGACTTGCTTAAGTTCAAATCAAACATCAGAATGAGAAAGAAAAAGGGAATTTAAGTGACTTTGCACATGGCATGATTGTTGGTGTCAGAGGAGAATGGGCAGACTGGTTGGAGATGACAGAAAAGGCAACAGTAACTCAAATAACCACTTATTACATCCAAGGTATACAGAATACAATCTCTGAACGCACAACACATCGAACCTTGAAGCAGATGGGCTACAGCAGCAGAAAAACCTTCCTGCCAGCGAACAGGAAACTGAAGCTACAATTCGCACAAGCTCATCAAAATTGGACAATGCCTGGTCTGAGGGGTCTTGATTTTGGCAGGAACATTTATATGGTAGGGTCAAAATTTGGTGTAAACAACATGAAAGCATGGCTCCATCCTGTCTTGTATCAACGGTTCAGGCTGGTGGTGTAGTTGTGTGGGGGATATATTCATGACACTTTGGGACCCTTCGTACCAACTGAGCATAAAGCTGCACGACTAATCGTGAAGAATCAAAATCGCAATCTTTTTCCCTTCCCGATCTTCAAAAGTTCTCACAGCTAGATAAACAAAATCCAGGCAGCCTGCCAAGTTTGAATACAACATGAATAAGTGGAAACAAAAGTATCTCTTCATTCTTTTATCAATGGAAAGAACTCAGAGTGTAGATGAAGGAAGTTTAACCACTTCACCTCTTGACATCCGAGGATGTCCCTGGGACGTCCGGGGCTTTGTGCGGTATCTGAATGATGTGTGCAGCTACAGGCATTATTCAGATATCACCGTCTTCAGCCACCGATTCTCTGCACGATTAGAATGATCAAAGTGGCAGTTACGCCGCTTGATCATTCCAATAGTCAGCGGGAGGGGACGCCCCCCCCTCCCGCCGCCATCAGGTGCTTCTCCGGGCTCCCCATCAGGGGCCTGGAGAGCAAATTGGTCGGCGCTGCCTGGAAAACATAGAGATGACTGGTGACCAAATGGTCACCAGTCATCTCTATGACCGTCAGAAGCCCGGGCGCGACGTTATGACGTCACGCCTGGTACCAAAAGTAACCAAATAAAAGATATGGTGCTAGCGCAAGTGGTAAAGCATAACATAGGATGTACACTATTAAATAAACACAAAGTGCACAAATGTGTGCTACATCAGTGATATCAGTGACAAAAACAAAAACAAAAAGGAGGAAAACAGTCCAAAAAGTGCTGAGTCACAAAAAACTCTAGAAAGTGCACTATAGTCCTTGATGTGAATAGTGTAAAAAAAGGGGGTGTCCACCGGTTGAAGAGGAGTGAGGAAAGGAGAAAGCCCCACCACACAGCACGTCTAGTCTCACAGAACTCTCACCTCCAGCAAGACACAACCAGCATGTAGGATAATCCTTTGTGCAGGCAGCCTCCCTCAATATTGCTGTTACTCCCCACGGATCAATGAAACGATAGGTGTCTGTATACTCAGGTGTTTTCAAGTGCCACAAAAATTTGAAATCAGAAAAGAAACAGAGAAACCTCCAATAGTGCGTTATCTTTGTAACAAGGGAGTTTTAATAAAAAATTGCACTTGTTACAAAGATAACGCACTATTGGAGGTTTCTCTGTTTCTTTTCTGATTTCAAATTGTGGTGGGGCTTTCTCCTTTCCTCACTCCTCTTCAACCGGTGGACACCCCCTTTTTTTACACTATTCACATCAAGGACTATAGTGCACTTTCTAGAGTTTTTTGTGACTCAGCACTTTTTGGACTGTTTTCCTCCTTTTTGTTTTTGTCACTGATATCACTGATGTAGCACACATTTGTGCACTTTGTGTTTATTTAATAGTGTACATCCTATGTTATGCTTTACCACTTGCGCTAGCACCATATCTTTTATTTACTCATTCACAAATGCTGTGTATGCATTTTTTGTGTTTGCTGCAGACTGCCATTGTTTAGAGATTTACTTAGTAGCGCAGAAGTCCCACTTGAATATATCAAAAGTAAACAAAGCCGCAATCGCGGCTGTCGGCATGTGATCGGAGATTGACCCCACATCTCTCCATAAAGAGGACCCGTCACACTGATTCCTATTACAAGGAATGTTTACATTCCTTGTAATGGGAATAAAAGTGTAAAAATAAAAAATAAATTAAGTAAAATAAAATAATGTTTTTTTTTTTAAAACGCCCCTGTCCCCGTTATCTTGCTGCAGAAGTGAACATGCATGCAAGTCCCGCCCACATATGTAAACGCTGTTAAAACTCCCACATATGCGATATTGTCGCGTGCATTAGAGCGTGTGCAACAACTCTAGCACTAGATCTCCTTTGTAACACAAAAATAGTAACCTGTAAAAAATGTTAAAGCGTCGCCTATGGAGATTTTTAAGTACAGAAGTTTGGCGCCATTCCACGAGTGTGCGCAACTTTAAAGCGTGACATGTTAGGTATCTATTTACTCGGTGTAACATCATCTTTCACATTATACAAAAAAATTGGGCTAACTTTACCGTTTTGTTATTTTTTAAATTCATGAAACCGTTTTTTTCCCCCCAAAAAAAGGCGTTTAAAAAAAGATTGCGCAAATACCGTGCGAGAAAAAAAAAAGTTGCAATGACTGCCATTTTATTCCCTATGGTGTCTGCTAAAAAAAAAAAAAAAAAAAAAAAATTATATATTATATAAATAAATAAATAAATAAAATGTTTGGGGGGTTCTGATTAATTTTCTAGCGAATTTTTAGATTTTTACATGAAAAAGAGAAGTGCGAAAATAGGCCCAGTTGTCAAGTGGTTAAAGACCAAAACCTTTGACATTTGTTGCTTACAAAGTAAAAAATCATTATTTTCTGCTTGAAAATTACTTGGAACACCAAAACATGATAGATTTTTTTTTAACAGAGACCCTAGAAAATAAAATGATGGTTGTTGCAATATTTTGTCACACCGTATTTGCGTTTTTTAAAAAAAATTTTTAATGAATTAAGAAAAAAGAAAAAAAAAAACACTAAAAAAGCAGAGTTAGCCCAATTTTTTGGTGTATAATGTAAGAGACGTTACACCATGAGAATCATGATCTTTATTTCTAAACGAAAAATTAGCAATTCTCATTTTAGCCAGAATCGTGCAGCTCTATTACATATTAGAACAAAGGTTTATCAAATCCATATTTTCAGTACAAAATATACAAAATTTCAGCTTAAGCAAAAAATTGAAACAACTTTTTGTCTGTAGCTGCAGCCATGAGCCTGGTATCTTTTTTTAGAGCCACCGAATGAGAGGGCCCAGGACCCAGGTAAGCAGTCGGTGTCTGCTGATGAATGAAGCCACTTGGTTTCAGCGAGTTCTTTCCTTGACCCGTTATATCCAGGGAAGCATCTGATCAAACATAATATGTGCTTTGAAGGGCAGGGGAGATAGCATCTAATAGAGCCCTGATGTCTTCATAAAGAGTACCTGTCACTGCCCAAAAGCTATCACAACGGAGCTTATTTGTCCCTATGTGAAAGTAAAGGGGGAAAAAAAAAAAAGGAGCAAAAAATATATCAAATACAAAAAATTGAATATAAATTTTTATTTTTAAAGTAACCATGTCCCCTGTGCAAATGGGCACATAGGTCTAGCATGTAAATGGTGATGGCACCACACATGAGAGCAAGAAGTCTAGGGCCACAGTGTAAAACACTAAATGAATCACCTGTAAAAGGCTTGGTTTTCAGAGCTCTGTGAGCAGACAGCGGTGACTGTCCGCTGTCTGCTCTGCCATCACATCTAATGCATGAGTGTGTACATGGAGGGCTTTAAAGTTTTTTTGGGCATTTTTTAACCCTACTGGCCCAGCATGAGCCAAGTAGTAGCCCTGGAGCTGCTTTAAAGCATTAATAACTTGTGACTGACCAGCCAGTTGGGGGCAGTGCTACAAGCAGTGCTCAGATAACATGTTCAGATTAGACTTCGATTTATTTTTTTGTTTGGTCTTCAGCAAGCAAATTCAGAGCAGTGTTAATTTTGGCAGCAAATTTCAATTTAGTTTTAGTCTTCGGACTAAAATGGAATTTTAGTTTTAGTCCCATTTTAGTCTTCTGCGATTGTTTAAGTCGTATTTAGTCGACTAAATCTCCAGAGTGATCCCAATTCCTGATCAACGGACTTGTTTCTTGTCGGAAATTCAGAATTCAAGACACTGACCAGCATCATAGCCAAACAACTTACAGCGAGGAAAAAAAAAAAAAGTATCTGACCCCCCTGCTGATTTTGTATGTTTGCCCACTGCCAAAATAAATTATCAGTCTATAATTTTAATGGTAGGTTTTAAAAGTGAGAGACAGAAAAACAAAAATAGCCAGTAAAAGCGCATTTCAAAAAAGTTATAACTTGATTTGTATTTTGAGTGAAATAAGTATTTGACCCCCTCCCATCAGTCAGCAAGATTTCTGGCTCCCAGGTGTCTTCACTACAGTTAACGAGCTGATATTGGGCGAACTCTTAAGGCCTCTTTCACATGGAGTGGTCCGTTTTTCGGTCCGCTCCGTGTGTGTCCGTCGGCTCAGCGGGGGCCCCCGCTGAGCTGTCGGACAGGGCGGTCCCCGCACACTGTGCAGGGACCGCCCTGTCTCTCCTACGCTATCCCCTATGGAGAATCGGATGAAAACGGACCACCTGTCTGTTTGCATCCGATCCGATGGACGGAAGAAAAATAGGGTTTTCTTCCATCCAAAAAAACGGATCCAGACGGATGCAGATCATTGCGGACGTAAACGGACGAACGGAGGCGGACATGTGAAAGGGGCCTAAGACCCCTTTCACACTGGCACATTTCGACCGCTAGGGGGGCGCATTTAACCCCCACTAGCAGCCGAGAGGGTTAAAACTCTAAACAGCGCATTGCGAGCGGTATAGCCGCTCTGTCCTATTGATTTCAATGGGCAGCAGCAGTGGAGGAGTGGTATACACACCGCTCCAAAGATGCGGCTAGTAGACTTTTTTTTTACCATCTTGCTAGTGCAATGCTCCAGTGTAAAGGCACTCTGGCTTTTACACTGGAGACAATGGAGCAGCTTAACCACTTAAGGACCCCCGAACGCACATATACGGCCACAGAATGGCACGTACAGGCACAAGGGCGTAAATTTACGTCCCCGCCTAAGTGCGGTTCGGGGGTCCCATCCGGGAGCGATCCGGGATCAGCGGGCGGATGTCAGCAGGGGGGTCAGATACTTTTTTTTTTTTCCTCGCTGTAAGTTGTTTGGCTATAATGCTGGTCAGTGTCTTGAATTCTGAATTTCCGACAAGAAACAAGTCCGGGAGCGATCCGGGATCAGCGGGCGGATGTCGGCGAATACCCGCCCCCCCGCGAT
The DNA here is from genome assembly GCA_029574335.1 of Rana kukunoris. Lineage (NCBI taxonomy): Eukaryota > Metazoa > Chordata > Amphibia > Anura > Ranidae > Rana > Rana kukunoris. Next base: position 63,316,242 of record CM056056.1, read on the forward strand.
CGCTCCCAGCCAATGGGAGCGCGCTCCCATCCTGTCAGTTCCTCCTCCTGTGTTTACACAGGAAGGAGGAAATTATGTAATCTCTCATCGCATCACATCTAATGCATGAGTGTGTACATGGAGGGCGATTCTCCATAGGGGATAGCGTAGGAGAGACAGGGCGGTCCCTGCACAGTGTGCGGGGACCGCCCTGTCCGACAGCTCAGCGGGGGCCCCCACTGAGCCGACGGACACACACGGAGCGGACCGAAAAACGGACCACTCCATGTGAAAGAGGCCTTAAGAGTTCGCCCAATATCAGCTCGTTAACTGTAGTGAAGACACCTGGGAGCCAGAAATCTTGCTGACTGATGGGAGGGGGTCAAATACTTATTTCACTCAAAATACAAATCAAGTTATAACTTTTTTGAAATGCGCTTTTACTGGCTATTTTTGTTTTTCTGTCTCTCACTTTTAAAACCTACCATTAAAATTATAGACTGATAATTTATTTTGGCAGTGGGCAAACATACAAAATCAGCAGGGGGGTCAGATACTTTTTTTTTTTTTCCTCGCTGTAAGTTGTTTGGCTATGATGCTGGTCAGTGTCTTGAATTCTGAATTTCCGACAAGAAACAAGTCCGGGAGCGATCCGGGAGCGATCCGGGATCAGCGGGCGGATGTCGGCGAATACCCGCCCCCCCGCGATCGCTCCCAGCCAATGGGAGCGCGCTCCCATCCTGTCAGTTCCTCCTCCTGTGTTTACACAGGAAGGAGGAAATTATGTAATCTCTCATCGCAGCGCTGTTTCCCAGCGCTGCTGATGAGAGAAGACATCACAAGTAAGTGTGCACCAACACAACACTGACACACACTCACATAGGCATATTAACCCCTTGTGATCGCCCCCCCCCCACCCCCCTGTCACAGTGTCACTGAATGCAGTGATCTAATCACTGCATTTAGTGTCAGTGTGACAGGCAGTGTAAAAAACAGTTAGTGTTAGGTTCAGGATAGCCCCCCCACCCCCCCTAATAAAGTTTTAACCCCCTGATCACCGCCCTAGTTAACCCTTTCACTCCCTATTGCCAGCGTCACTAAGCGATCATTTTTCTGATCGCTGTATTAGTGTCGCTGTTCCCGCTAGGTAGCAATTTTTTTTTATTGCGATTTTTTTTTTTACTAAAGACATGTGGCTAAATAAATTTTGGCCTAAATGTTTGACTAAAATTTAGTTTATTTGATTTTTTTTTAACAAAAAGTAAAAAATAGTGTTTTTTTTAAAAAAATGTTGCTCTATTTTTGTATATAGCGCAAAAAATAAAAATCGCAGAGGTGATCAAATACCACCAAAAGAAAGCTCTATTTGTGGGAAGAAAAGGACGCAAATTTTGTTTGGGAGCCACGTCGCACGACCGCGCAATTGTCTGTTAAAGCGACGCAGTGCCGAATCGCAAAAACACCTTGGGTCATTTACCAGCGTATTGGTCCAGGTCTTAAGTGGTTAAGGGCAGACTGCAGGTACTATTGCACCTGCAATACACCCCGAGTGTGAAAGGGGTCTAAAAAGGAGTGCTCCTAATCTCAGCTTGTTGCCTATATAAAAAAAGACACCTGTCCACATCAGATTCCAACCTCTCCACCATGGTCAAGACCAAAAAGCTGGCCAAGGATGTCAGGGACAAGATTGCAGACCTACACAAGGCTGGAATGGGCTACAAGACTATCGCCAAGCAGGTTGGTGAAAAGGGTGACAGCAGTTGGTGCGATTATTCACAAATGGAAGAAAACACAAAATAACTAAACTCTCACGCTCCCTCAGTCTGGGGCTCAATGCAAGATGTCACTTCGTGGAGTTTTATGCATGGTCCACACCTATGCATTTTTTAGTGCATTTTCAGTTTTGCAGAAACGCTCTACAGCCCATTTAACATAATTAGAAATGCGTTTTTTCTTTTTTTTTTTGTGTTATTCTGTCTCTCATATTAAGCCTTCCCTTAAAACGATAGGCTGATCATTTCTTTGTCAGTGGCCAAACATACAAAATCAGCAGAGGGGGTCAAATACTTTTTTTCCCCCTCACTTTATTTTAATAAAAAACAAAACAAAAAAAAACGTATTTTTCAAATAATTTAAAAAGGGTTTATATTCAAGGAATTTCTTTTTATCCACTGTAGATGTTTATTCTTCAATAATAGAAAAATATATATTCACCAAATCCTGCAGAGAAGTGAATGGCTTATAAAAGCGATAAAGCACACCCCTGCTGCCTCCCTTGGGTCAGATCCACAGCCACTGTGATAACAATCTTCTAAAGTCAGAGATCTTGATCAGTCGGGCTTGTTGGAATACAGACATTGTTATTCCACAACAGAAACTGGTAATATTGTAACATTCAGAGACAGCCAGGCTGTAAGAAATGTAAACAGAATGCTGCTTGACTTGGGAGAAGTCGTCTTGTTTTCAGAAACATCAATGTACCAAACAATGGCGTAGTCACAATATGCCTTACCTTACTGCTAGAAAAATATTTGCAGAGAAATTATTGTAACTTTCAAGGAAGCTTGAAAAAAAAAAATATATTATTTATCGATGCAATCCATGAAAAAGGACAGAAACATTATAAAAAGATAGGAGGCAAAAAAAAAAAAAAACACACACCACCTGTGTATATTTACAGGGCTTGACAAATTTGCTTGGAATCTAGGAGCCAGCTAAAAAACAGTTAGGAGCCAGAAAACGCGCCCCGTCCCACTGAGCTCGCGTGCAGAAGCAAACGCATATGTAAGTAGTGCACGCATATGAAAGCGGTGTTCAAACCACACATGTGAGGCATCACCGCGATTGGTAGAGTGAGAATAATAACTCTATCCCTAGACCTCCTCTAACTCAAAACATGCAACCTGTAGACTTTTTTAAACGCCGCCTATGGAGATTTTAAAAGGGTAACAGTTTGTTGCCATTCGGACGCACTTTTGACATGTTGGGTATCAATTTACTTGGCGTAACATTATCTTTCACAATATAAAATAACTTTACAGTTCTGTTATTTTATTTTTAATAAAAAAAAAATATATTATATATTTTCCCAAAAAAGTTCGCTTGTAAGACCTCTGCGCAAATATGGTGCGACAGAAAGTATTGCAACGACCGCCATTTTATGTTAGAATAAATTATATATATATATATATATATATATATATATATATATATATATATATATATATATATATATATATATATATATGGGGGTTCTAACTTCTAAGTAAAGGGAAGGAGATGGAAACAGGCAGGGAAGCTCCATTAGCATTGCTGGTTGTCTTGTCATACCAACGGCCACCACAAGAGGGCGCCAGATTCCAGACGGAACCATAGGACTGCAGAAGGCCGCAAAGCCGCAGCCTCAATTACCAACACGATCGGGGGGGGGGGGTGTGCACGGAGACAGGGTACCCCAGCTGTGCGGCACCAGGTCACCAATTCTAGTAGCAATTGCAACCTGGCACCCAGGGTTTGTCGAGCCCTGGTGTATAATTTTTATAGAATACTAAAATTATAGAGCAATTGTAGCGCTGTTTAAAAGGATTCACTTTTAAACAAATTTCCCCTTTCTGTAGTATTACCAGACGGCTGTTTTCTCAGCTGGTTTTAGCTCCGCGCAGCCAACACAGACGCTCTGCCAGCCCCCGCAGAGACAGCCACCGCGCAGCCAACACAGAGACAGCCCCCGCGCAGCCAACACAGAGACAGCCCCCGCGCAGCCAACACAGAGACAGCCCCCGCGCAGCCAACACAGAGACAGCCCCCGCGCAGCCAACACAGAGACAGCCCCCGCGCAGCCAACACAGAGACAGCCCCCGCGCAGCCAACACAGAGACAGCCCCCGCGCAGCCAACACAGAGACAGCCCCCCGACCCTTTGCAGTTATATATACACATTCAACATCCTCCAAAGAGCCCTATACATATTTCTATGGCAGCAAACCAGCCAGGTTACTAGCATTTTCAGAAGAGCAGAAATGACAGCCTCTATTTCTCCAATGACAGGCTTACTTTAAAATAAAACGATTATTTGCAACAAAAAAAAAAACTGCATCAATATCACAAGGAGCCCTTCAGACATGGAAATACCAAATATTGTCTTTGGCTTTCTGCGCTGAACAGAATGGTGAGAACAAACAAAAAGAATGTGCTTCTGGGAATAGAAGTATTAAGGCAAACCTGCCCTGAAGGAGCAAAGCACAGGTATGCTCTACACTGGACATTAATTGTAAAATAATAATAGCGAGCACATATCATTTCTGCAAAACATTCAGATGCAGTTAGTAAATGCAAATCATGGCATTACAGAGGAGGAAGCGAGGGGGAGGACAAGTGTGACTACATGGATTACCGATCACAGCAAAGAGACTGCAGGAAGACAACAAAATAAGACTCGGGGTATAAGGAGGACATGAAACCGGTTATATCAGTATTTCTGTGCTTTAAGGGAATAAGAAACTGCTGATGAAATGACACTTTCCTATGAATGACACTCTGTTGTGTTTATTAGTATTGCGCTGTGTTTTTCACTTGACTATGCAGCTGCTCTGTACACGTGATGCTGCGCCCATGTGGAACCAATTACGTACACATGAACCTGAGGGAGTACATAAACATCCACATCACCTGTGCATATTTATGGGTGATAATGTGTGGCCCAACTCTACCCCTGGGTGATGACAAGTTCTTCTGGCTGACTGAGGGCATACTCCGTCACAGCAGAAACCAAACCTTCCCTTTAAATGCGGTGATTCGAAGGATGTATTTATTACAGGTAATTATATAGCCCTTCATAGAAGATTCCCCATGAACAGCAGAATATAAACAAAAAATTGATGATGATAATAATAACAACAACAAAAAAGGGAGGGAGAATACATTTTGGTGGGAGCCTCGTGCCAAAAATGAAAAGCAAAAAAATAGTCTTGAGGACCCCCTTCCCCAAAAGCATGTTTGTCCCCATATTGACGAGAACAAGGGCCTTTTCCCCACAACAAGGGACCCCGTAGTTCCCAGTCCCCACGTGTGAATGAGAATGGGGTGCTATATACCCTTACTCATTCACTTAAAAAATAAATAAAAAATGACTAGTGTAAATAAAAAAATGACTAGTGTAAATAAAAAATGACTAGTGTAAATAAAAAAATGACTGGTGTAAATAAAAAAATGACTAGTGTAAATAAAAAAACGACTAGTGTAAATAAAAAACAGACAGTTTGACATGTTTACAAAAAAAAAAAAAAGGCACTCTTCTCACAGAACTGGGCTCCTGACAACTGACAGCTGCTCCCCCTCTACTTAAGTAAGGTAAAAGTAAAAAAAAAAAAAAAAAAAAGTCAGCGGCCAACTGACAAACTTTTTTTTTTTTTTTAACATAAACGAAGGGGCGGGGTCAATACACCCTGTGGTGTCAATGATGGCAGAAGTCAATGGCTGACAAATATACATCTAGGGACTTTTCTTTTTTTTTTTAAATAGAAGACGACTTGTCAAATAAAGTCTGCTGTCTTTATTAAGTAATGTTTTGGGTGAATGGAGTGGGGGTACTATGTACTCCATTACTCATTTACATTGGGGTAGGCCAGAATCTGGGCCCCCCCCCCCCAGGATTCCAATTAGTCACTCCTGCACCCACCAGGCCAGGGTTATATGGAAGAGTCCTTGCCTGGCCTGCCAGGCTGTATGCTGAAATAAGAATGTGGTATGAAATTTGGGGGGGGGGGGGGGGGGGGGGGGGGACACACACACCTCATGCCAACTTTTTTTGCACAGTGCTGGATCAAATGAATACGTAAAAGGGGCAGTGAGAGGGGATGCTGATGCAAGGTAAAAAAAAAAAAAAAAAAAAAATTATATATATATTACACACACACACACACACACACACACACACACACACACACACACACATACATACAGATATATATATATATATATATATATATGTATATATATATATATGTATATATATATATATATAGCTTTATAACCACTTAAAATACTGCACAAGTTATTTTAACTCAAATAATCATTCAGTATTTACCTCTTAGTGAATGGAGCCCAGTGTGGCAGGCCGAGATAAGGGCAAATGTCTTATTTTTTTATGCCAGGTTAACTGTAAGATAGCAGGGTCAGATGTAATGATTACATCAAAGCTCCATTACTGGAAGATTTCTGTGAATTCTGCCAATTATAAGCCAAGTTACCCCAAGTATCTTTATGGAGTTCCAGCAACCAATCACAGTGCCTCTAATTGGTAAACACTTAACTTGCGTTAACATTCAGTAACAGGGGTTCACCAATTATATGGAGATGGGAAATAAAGGGTTTGTAAGTGCCTGGTATTAATAGAAAGTTCATTTTTAGGGTGGAACTGCGCTTTAAATACTAGCTTCTTATTTGTATCAGCCACTTCAATAGAGGATCAGACAGAGCAGATTTTTTTTGGGTTCTACCCAACTGCCATGACCAGAACAAAGCACAATGATGCGGTCAAATCCTATCCAGACCTCACAAAAGTACTTATCACTGGATTCCATAGAAATATAAGTGGCCATCCTATCCGTCACCCACCCCAATACATTTCTTGGCGCTTCCTGCAAAGTGCAGAAGGAGAGAATACCAAGACTGACCTCGGCATAAAATGCACATTAGCGCTCATGTAGCACCATTCACTTCTTTGGGTCTCTGATGGGCAAAAAAATAAAAAAAAGCAGCAATTTTTTTTCCTAGCACTGCGATTTAGTCAGGGATTTGGAACAGCATTCACAAGAAGTCTGTTTGAACCATCGCTCTATCGTCCTGCATTAAAAGCCATATGCTACACCGCAGGCAAACGCACAGATGTGACCTGGTCCTTACTGAAGGCTGAAAATCCCAAGAGCTAGATTGCTAAAAATGCCGGGAGAATAAAACCTGGCGACTTTTTTTTTTTTTCACTTTTCTGGGCTTCTGGCTCCTATACTAAATAAAAATGGAAAAAAAATAAAAAAAACAACGTATCACACATACTAACAAATTTGCTTACTTATATATTCTACTTTTCTGTATATTAAAATGTATTTATTACAGGTACTTGTATAGCGCAGTCAATATATGCAGCGCCACACACACCAAAAGTATTGGTCGCCTGCCTTTACATGAACTTGAAGTCCAGCCTGAGCTTGTTTGGCTTCTATGGGTCACAGGAGAGCAATTTGTTTTGCGTTCCTGTGACCCATTTTCTGATGTCACAGAATCAGTCCAGGCACCACGTCACCCCGACTCTGGGATCCGCCAGGTGCCTGGACTGATACTCATCTCAGGCTCTCAGCCCCTCTAAAGCTCAGTGCTCCAGTGAGTGTGGGAGGCAGAGCAGGGAGCCGCTGACCGACACTCTGCAGCGCTTAGTTCAGGAAGCTCAGAGAACCGAGCCATTGGAAATGTTTGATCGCTCAGTTCTCAGTGCAGAGATGCCAGGGGACAGATGCCGCATTGGACCCATGCTGCATCCACCTAGGTAAGCAAGTATGAAACTGAAATAAAAAAAAAAAACACACACACACACACACACACACTCTCTTTTAATGGCATCCCAGTCTCAGGGTTTAACCATTCTTCCTTCCAGAAGCACACTTGTGAGGTCAGGCCCTGATGTTGGATGAAAAGCCCAGCTTGCAGTCTCCGCTCTAGTTCCACCCAAAGGTGTTCTATCGAGTTGAGGTCAGGACTCTGTGCAGGCTAGTCAAGTTTCTCCACCCTAAACTCGCACCTTGCTTTGTGCACTGGCCCAAATCATTTGGTGGAGAGGGTGGTTGGTTTTCAGGGGTTGGGAAGGGAACTCTTAAGGCGTCAGCATACCAAGACATTTTGGACAATTTCATGCTCCCAAATTTGTGGGAACAGTTTGGGGTTGGCCCTTCCTGTTCCAACATTACTACACACCAGTGCTCAAAGCAAGGTCCATAAATACATGGATGAGTGAGTTTGGGGTGGAGGAACTAGACTGTCCCAATCTCAATCAGATAAAACACCTTTGTGATTAATTAATTTGAGTGGAGGCTGCGAGCCAGGCCTTCTTGCCCAACATCAGCGCCTGACCTCACAAATGCGTTTCTGGAAGAATGGTCAAACCTTCCCATAGACACACTCCTAAACCTTGTGGACAGCCTTCCCAGAGGAGTTTAAGCTGTTATAGATGCAAAGGGTGGGCAAACTCAATATTGAACCGTACGGGCCATGACTGGGATGCCATTGAAATTAAAGTTCATGTGCATGTGAAGGCAGACGTCACAAAACTTTTGGTAAGTGTGTGTGTGTATATAATATATATATATATATATATATATATATATATATATATATATATATATATATATATATACACACACACACACACACATATATACACACATATATACACACACACACATATATACACACACACGTAGAATATGCAAACTTCAGGCAGGTAGTGTTGTGGTTGGGATTCGCATTGGCGACCCTAGTGCTGCTAGTCAGAAGCACTAGCCATTTAAATGACAAGGCTTACAAATACCTAGTATTTATATACACCTAAATAAATCAAGAAACAGAACACTGAAATGCAGGGCAAAAAGGGTATAGTGTCTTTGTAAAGGGCCACCAACATAGGCCCCTCTTTCCCACATAAAGGATCACTAAAGGAAAAAAAAAATTTAAGCTAAATGGCTCCCTTTACCTTAATGCAGTGCTGTTTTCATGTTCATTGTAAGTTTTTGCTTTGAAGTTACTGTAATTCTGCTCTGATCTCCACACTTCCTGCTCGTCTGGCTCCTTATGAAAAATCTCATGGCAGCTTTTCACTGTGGTCCAAGCTGTGTGTCTAAAACTCCTCAGAACCAATCAAATTCATTTTAAAAACAAAACACTGCCCTGGATTTGTTTGTTTTTGTTCTCTCTCTCTCTCTCTCTACTTCACATAAACCAGGGGTGTCCAAACTTTTTTCAAAGAGGGCCAGATTTGATGAAGTGAACATGCTCGGGGGCCGACCATTTTACCTGACATTCTTTGAACCATTAAAAATCGGGCTAAGTGTGTTCGTTCGATCACGAATACACTACCCAACAAGAATTCTCCTGCCTTTGTGGCTGTGTGTGAGTAAAGAGATGAGTTTGGGCTTATTATTTGGATATATATTGACGTATAACACGCTCCTTCACTTTAAGGGGGAAGTTTCAGGAAAAAAAAAAACGTACATTTTAAATAAAGGTCTGTGAAGCAAAATAAGGGTCAGTGCTCATCTGCAGCCCCACAAATGCCATGAATGCAGAACCCCGATTTCCATCAGTGCAGCACCCTCATTGCCAGGAATGCATTCACCATTGCCATCAGTGCAGCCTGATTGATGCCTATCCATCTGCAGCCTTGGAGGGGACGGGACGAGCGCCAAAAGATTACATACAGGAGAAACTCCTGTTTGCACGGCGGCCATCCCAGCGTATCCCTTTAAAGACCCCCTCCATCACAGACCCCACCCAGATCCCTCCATTACAGGCCCCTTCACAAACACAGATCCCCATTCCACCACAGATCCCCCACATCAGACCCCCCTCCACCACACATCCCCCCCATCAGACCCAACTCCATCACAGATCCCCACTCCACCACAGACCCCCCCCCCCCCCCAATCACAGATCCCCCAGCAGACCCCACTTCATCACAGATCCACCCCATTACAGACCCCACTCCACCACAGATCCCCCCATCAGACCCCACTCCACCACAAATCCCCCCATCAGACCCCACTCCACCACAGATCCCCCCTATCAGACCCCACTCCACCACAGATCCACCCCCATTACAGACCCCACTCCACCACAGATCCCCCCATCAGACCCCACTCCACCACAGATTCTCCTTCTACCACAGATCTCCGGACCATCAGACCCCACTACATTACAGATCCCCCTATCAGACCCCACTACATTACAGATCCCCCTATCAGACCCCACTCCATCTCAGACATGCCCCCATTACAGCCTCCCTCCATCACAGTCCTTTGCGGAGTCAGCCTGTCCCTTTCATTAACGCAGCATTCCCCCTTCCTCCCCCCTCTCCCTCTCCACACTGTCCTACCTTATTCACACTCACAGCCAGGAAGCACGCATGGCAGGTCCAGACAAAGGGCGGGACTTTTCAAGTTAAAGTCGGGTGATTCATTGCTGGGACTGCCCCATTGTCTCTGGCAACCAATCACCTGCTTTGTAACTTAGAAAGTCACAAACTTTGCCCGGACCTGCAGCGCTGACAGGCTTGTGTGAATAAGGTGTGTGGGGAGGGGGAGGAAGGGGGGAGTGATGCGATTATGTAAACAAGAGACCTGCCGCCTCCCAAGTAATCAATGATGTTAGCGGCGGGCAGGCGAGAGGCGGCAGAGGGGAGAGAACACTAATTTAGTGATGTCTGATGTCTTTTGTGACCCCAGTGCTGGGAGATCGTTTGGGGCCACAAAAGATATATATGTCCAGAAAACCAGACGGGCCGTTCCAAATTGCATCGCGGGCCGCGATTGGCCCGCGGGCCGGACTTTGGACATGCCTGACATAAACACAAAACCAGTTTAAAAACGAAAGTGAAACTAGAGGCATATTATATGATTGATTTGTATCTATTTTTAAAAGGAATCAGTTAAATTTTATGTCTCTATACCCTGTAAACAATCATTTCAGCAAAAAAATGTTTTCCTTTAGTGATCCTTTAAATCCAAGTTTTGACTTGTACTGGACACTATTATTATACACAATATATATAGCACCAACAGTTTACGCATCGCTTTACAATGTATAGGGGGACAGCACAATTACAGTACAATACAAAAAAGTTACAGGAGGGCCCTGCTTGTAGAGCTTACATTCTAAAAGGGAGAGGGTGGTGGCACAAAAGGTAATGATGGGGGTGGCTCAGGGACAGTTAGGTGGGTGTGGGATAGGCTTCACTGAATAAATTAGTTTTCAGGCATCTCCTAAAGGTGGACAGGGTAGGGGCTGATCGGACATACCGGGGCAGGGAGTTCCAGAGGACGAGAGAGGCTCTGGAAAAGTCCTGAAGGCAAGCATCCGAGGGGTTAACAAGGGAGCCAGAGAGCAGGAGGTCCTGGGAGGAGCGAAGGGGGACGATTTGGGCAATATCTGCAGATGAGGGCGATGTTGTGAGTGGCCTTGTATAGAGAGCAGTGTTGTCCACCTGCTATACAACAATGTTCAGGCTTAGCAATTGGCTGTTAGACCCAAGTAATGGGGTTAAAAAAATAAGTACACAAAGAAGAGCAAATAATCGCTACTGTAAGGGGTTCATTTTTTTTACTATGGGACAGTGAAAGTAATATTTACAGTAGCAATTTGCTTTTTTGTACTATAAAGGGCCAATTTTAGTTGTTTTAACCCCATTATGTTACCGGCCGTTTAATCGATTATGAAATTAATCGATCACAATTTTCATAATCGTTTTGTTTTTTCGGCCCTAGGGTCAGCCTCGTGTGATTTCTAGAGGATCTCCTCATTACCACCTATGGTATGGAGGCCTTCTCTGTTAGGTAAGTGGCCCATTCCACATAAAACATAAGGAGCCTCTCCCTGTATGTTTTTTGCAAAATTCCCTAACTTTAGAGACCAAGACAAAAATTCTGACTTTTCCAATTAAGTGTAACACCAGAGATCCTGGTTTCAAGATGTTAAGAGGCGCTTACATGTTCTACATCAGAAATACGCCATGTTGCACATGAGGGTCGAAGATGATATCCGTGTCCATTTCTTCGAGTCCCATGATCCCCCGCTGTCAGACAACGTGACGCAACTTCACCAAGCCATGATTTATTCTCTTATCTGCATCGTTTGTAACTGGAAATGAGGCATTCTAATTGGTCAGCACCATCACAAAAGGCGTCATTTGTGGGTTGCTGCTAAGCCATCATGTAGAAGAATGAAAATATCAAGACTTGTGTAGCAGATTAGATATGGGAACAAGAAAACAGGACAGTATCCCGCTGACTATCAACAAGGACACAGTTTGCATTTTACATCCCTTAAACTGCTAGAAATATCTTTACAAATGGAGGCTTGATTAGGCACCAGTTGGTACCACACTAAATCGATTTCTTCTAGTCACTTTGCAAGTATCCCTAATTTTTCAGGGCTTCCAGTGTGTAACTTCCTGGTTTTGGAAATGTTGGTGACCTAGCATATGGGACTTCTTCATAATTGTTAACCCAACCTGGTGTAGGAAGAAATCCAATGGGCACCTTTTGACTGGAAATAAGCATAGCCTTAAAATTGGAAGCCACCTTTCTTTCTTATACGACTGGGTCCCTCTGCATTACTGATGCCGACCAGCAGATGCTCCCACTAAGAATAACTTTTTGATATTTTTGTTCTTTGTCTGGTTTGAGGCTGCAGCTCCTTATTTTTGCTTCCCCAAAGTGCTGAATATTCTTTGGAGGCCATAGCTTTTGAAAAAAGTGAATGATTCAAAGAGAAGTATGGGATTTTTTTTTTTATCCCATAAATCATACTTACCTAGGTGGATGCAGCATCAGTCCCCCGACACCTATGCACTGAGAACCAAGCCACCGAACACCGCTGATGGCTCGGTTCTCTCAACTAACTGAGCAGAGAGCTGCTGACTCTCAATCAGCAGCTCTTCTGCCCTGTCCCTCCATGCTCATTGGAGCACTGAGCTGTGGAGGGGCGGGGAGCGGCTGTCTTAGCAGCTTGCTGAGACTGCCATCAGTGCAGGCAGCTGCTGGATCCAGACTTTCAAGTCGGGAGGATGTGGTGCCTGGGCTGATCCGTGTGACACCAGCAGAGAGCGGACTTCAGACCTCTCTCTGCTGAAAATAATGCACAGGAGTGCAAAACTAATTGCACTCCTGTGACTCATAGGAAAAGCCCAGGCTGGACTTATTTCAGGAACGGATGGTGAGACAGGCAAGTTTAAACCTTGTTCATTTGCATGGTGCTTCTTATTAAATTTTATTTGGATTTCAACAAACTTGCATGAAATTATTTTCTCATGTACTGGGCTGCAAAATTACATAGGGAGATGTAGCTTTAAGCAACTGAAGAACAGCTGGGCCCTTGCTAATGTTGTACTGTATGGTGCAAAAGTAGTGAGAAGGCCAAATGCAGCCCAGAAAACACTGGATTGACGTTCCTATTATGTGTATATGCTGTAGGTAATAAAACTGTGCGTCTTTTGGTTGCTTCACACCGAGACTTTCTTAGAAATGACTTGAAGACGCTTGGAACCCCAGGCTGTGTCCATTCTACACTGCATACCTTTGCCACAATGACAGTTCTCTGGGGCTCTTAAGGAATTTCAGAATTATCTATAATAATTGCACTTTATCGCAGCAATAGTGGCCATAAAAAACATTTATGTGTGTGTGTGGGGGGGGGGGGGGGGGGGGAGTCTGCTTCTACCCTCTTATTCCTTTTTTTTTTATGTTGTGTTTGTTTTTTGTATATCCGGTTACCCTTAGTATACATTCCTGTTCACAAGCTGTTCCTTTCAAGAATAACTTGATATTGACATTTTTGAGATTGACATTCCATCCATGCACAACGTGTACTCTGTGTATATTGTTGGCTTAGGCCCCCCGGGCCTTTTTTTTTTTCTTCATGTACGTGTTATATTACAACAACATTATCATCATTTTTTTCCCTTTTATGATCATGACAGTAAACGGCAAAAATGACAGTCATTTACCGCCTCCCCCCTCAGTTATACTCTCCTTAAAACTACATTGGTTGCAGCTGTTGCAATACCCAGTGCTTCCAGGTACACAGGAGCATGTGACCACCTCCTATGACAGTGCTAGTAACACTAGCATGAAAAAGCAAGTCACTACTGTAAATATTACTTTCACTGTCCCACAGTAAAAAAAAAAAAAAAAAAAAAATGAACCCCTACAGTAGCGATTATATGCTCTTTTTTTGTACCAATTTAAGTTTTTTTTAACCCCATTATATTACTAAACATCTCAGGCCTGGGTTCACACACACACCTCTGTTTTTTGGTGATTTTTGCAGAAAAATAATAATTGGCCAACTAATCGATTATGAAAATAGTTGCAGCCCTATCTGACCCCTCCACTTTTTCTGGGAGACCAATAAATCTGAGATTGCATCTACAGAGTCAGTTCTCTAGGTCATCCTGATTGGTGCCAAGTTGCTTTATCTGGTGCTTGGCATTTTCCGTAATATGCTGCAGGGGATGCAAGAGAACATCTACCTTTCTGAAGCGGGTCTCAGAGGAGGAAGCAGCACCATCTTCGGCCTGTTTCTTGTCCAGCCGTCAGAATCTAGCATGCTGACTGCTCACGCCAGGAGCTTTCTTGGGGGGCATGATTAGTTATGGTGCAGGAGTCCACAAAGAACAGAGTCAGTAAAGAGAATCCACAGATGTTCAGAGAGGATAAGATATACTGGATCAGGTGTGAGCAGAGCTCTCAACATTAGCGCCCTACGCCATCGCACTCCAGACCACCCCCCCCCCTGAATCAGGGGACTCTAGTGCAGTGGGACGGGGGTCACCTTAAAGTTTACTAATGGCCTTACCACACATGCACACTGGAGTCAGCGTGGGTATATGACATTTATCCTATAAGTGGGCTTATAGACCACAATGCAATAAACTCACGCAAGTATGGGCAACCAACTTGATTCATTGGTTGAGATCGAAAAAAACATCATCACTACAAAGGCAAGTACTGACTGAGCACGTGCTGAACTGAGAAAATTTTTAATTTTCCTTAAAACGTGCAGGCAGGAATGTGTGTTGGGAAAGAACAGGGTCAGGGCATCACTGACGAACCTCAGCACACTCACTAATCAAGCAATGAAGAAGCAGACACTCCAGCTATTGCAATAACATTTCCTCATACAAAGAGGGGGAGGAATTCCGAGACAATGACCAGACACAAGACGGCCAGGTCACATGATGTAGATTACGTCTCCACTTTAATTACACAGCACATCTGCAGAGGAAGAGATGCTGAAGGAAGCAATATTACAATGAATCATAATGTAGAAATAAAAGCTGACACGCCAAGGATAGCTGGAGATCACTTTTCAGTCTTCGATACATGTCCCAATTTGATTGGCATATCATTGCACAAAGCTTTTAATTTCTCACCCCAAACCTCAGTTTGTCTCAGTAGATATAAAGTTGACCATATGATGGTCACACAATTCCATGTGTACTATATGATGTGAAAGATCACTCGCAACAATTTTTTTTTTTTTTTTTTTAGTTATTTCCTATTTCTTGGAAAAGGAGATTTACAGTTATTGTGCAGGGGTTGAACAAAATGCTATAGGGGTTGTAACCTGGAAGCCCTTTTAGACCCCGTTCACACAATTTGAAATTGTGCGCAAAATGTCCGAGATTCCAAATCGCGTTGCAATTACTGCAAAATGTTCGTTGCGTGTTTGGGTGCCATTCATTCTAAATGACATCCAAACATGGCGTAATTATGCAGCGATTGTTGCACAGCAAATGCGCTTTTAAAAATACGTTGGAAAGGTGAATTGGATAATATGCTAGACCCTGTACTGATAAATGGCAAATTATTAAAAAGTAAAGATGGCAGGAGTCAATCAGTGGGCACTACTGAAGTCTACTATCCAGGGTAATTAGATTAGTAAGGGAAAAAAATAAAAAATATAGGAGATAAAAGGAAACAAATTTTTTTTAGCTGTGACAGGAGTCACTTTGGGTGGGGGGGTTTGCGAAACTCGCTTATCGTAGAGAGCTCTGGAAACTTTGTATCCAGCTTCCCCAGGCCCTCTTATGTGCAAACGTCCCCCTGTCTCTAATAGGGGCATAGGATGACCGAGAAATCCAGTTTATCTGTACTAATCAGACTCACTGTACAGCTACATTGGAATGGGATGAGAGAGATAGGTAGAGC
Source organism: Rana kukunoris (assembly GCA_029574335.1). NCBI lineage: Eukaryota > Metazoa > Chordata > Amphibia > Anura > Ranidae > Rana > Rana kukunoris. The sequence continues at coordinate 63,332,191 of CM056056.1, forward strand.
GAGAGCAATAATTCTAGCCCTAGACCTCCTCTGTAACTGAAAACATGTAATCTGTAGATTTTTTTTAAAACGTCACCGATGGAGATTTTAAAAAGGTAAAAGTTTGTCACCATTCCACAAGCAGGTGCAATTTTGAAGGGCGACATGTTGGGTATCAATTTATTCGGCATAACATTATCTTTCACAATATATATATATATATATATATATAAAAAAAAAATAGGATAACTTTACTGGTGTCTTATTTTTTTAGTTTAAAAAAAGTGTATATTTTCCCCAAAAAAGTGCGCTTGTAAGACAAATATGGTGTGACAAAGTATTGCAACAACCACCATTTTATTCTCTAGGGTGTTAGAATAAAAAATATATATAATGTTTGGGAGTTCTAATTAGAGGGAAGGAGATGGCAGTGAAAAGCCAGGGCAAGCGCTATTAGAATTGCTGGTTGCCTTGTCATACCAACGGCCACTACAAAATGCGCCAGATCACAGAAAGAAAGCATAGGCCTGCAGAAGGCCGCAAAGCCCCAGCCCAACACAATCACGTGGCGGGGGGCACAGAGACACAGGATGCCCCAGGTCGCGTATATACACGTGTGTGTGTGTGTGTGTGTGTGTGTGTGTGTGTGTGTGTGTGTATGTGTATGTGTATGTGTATGTGTATGTATATGTATATGTATATGTATATGTATGTATATATACACATACACTTTTTTTTTTTATAATAAATGGATTGAGGCCAGTACACACTATGAATATTACGGTTTATTATTCAAGGAGGTTTACAACCATTTTAACAGATTTTTTTCAAATCAATCTCTTATAAAACCAGTCTGCTAAACTATCCAAATTCCGATCCATGTATGGGCACTCTGGTTGTACACAAGTCTTCGTATCAATCGATTAGTGTACAACCAGCCTGTCCGGTTTTGCCTGAATTAGCGCCGCAAGCTGTAGCCAGAAACACTAATCATTGGGAATTCTCCCATTAACACTGGGAGGAAAAATAAAATAAAAAATAAATCAAGCAATTTTTCATTACTTCCACGGTGGAAACAAAATGACATAATATATGGCCTGCCCAACTTGAGAAGTTTCCGAAGGCTGTTGGGCAACCATAATTGTCCACAAGAAAGGCAATAAAGAAGCAGCTGGTAACTACAGGCCAGGTAGTCAAACTGTAGTTAAATTAAAGTGGTAGTAAACTGTGTAAAAAAATAATTGTACCTGCAAATTAATGTCATAATGTGCTAGTATGCATCGCATAGCACACTATGAAAGACTTACCTGAAAACAAAGCCCTCCAATGGTGCACGGTCACTGCTGACAGGGATTTTATCTTCACCCAGTCTTCCTTTGGTGTTTGATTGGCCGAGTTATGGCCGTGGCACAGCTCTCTGTGGATGGCACGTCATCCATTGAGAGTGCAGTGCGCGGGTGACATCACTAGCGCTGCTAAAGTAAATATCTCCTTAAAGCGGAGCTCCACCCGATCCTCGATCCTGGCACCGCCATCCACAGTCAGGGAAACAGGCAGTGAAGCCGTGCGGCTTCACTGCCCGTTTCCTACTGCGCATGTGCGAGCAGCGGGGCGCTTTGTGAATGGTCCGGCTGCTTTCTTGGATACACACAGTTCCCAGAATGCAGCGCGGCCCATTCACAAGAAGACACCGAGAGGAGGAGGAAGAAAACCACACCGCGGATCATGAGGGCAGATTCGGGACTTCCGCATAGCAACAGCCTATTTAGGGTGAGGTTTTTTTTGTTTTTTTTAGATTTAAAAAAAATATAAAAATCAGGGTGGGGCTTCGCTTTAACGGTGCACATACAACATTTTTTAAACAGGTTACCCAAGATAGGTAGGGGGGGGGGGGGGGGGGGGGGGAGGGTAGAGAGAAAATGTTTAAGAATAATTCAATGTAGGCTTTTCTTCCACTTTAACGCAGAACTTCACCCTCTTAGTCAACACTATACTACTTCCTGGTTTCCAGGCCTAGGCACACAATATACATCCCTGTCTTCAGGAGGTGTTTTCTTAGCCAAGCACACCCTCCTGCCTGTATGCTTAACATAAGGGCAGAGGAATTCCAAGAAGTAAATGGTACATGAATCATCTGCCCTTACTTAAAATGGCCATGGAGACTTGGATGGATGGGGGTGGCTTTGAATATAAAAAATGAATTAAGGTGGAACTTCTGCTTATAGTAATCCTCTCACCCCCCTCCGTTGCCAAATTTGGCATCTTTCGCAGGTATCCTGTACCCACTTCCGGGAGCCTCAGCCACAGATTTGAAGTCACCGCTCTACACCCCCCCCCCCACCCTCTTTCCCCGACCCAGTAGGAGAGAGGAGCGGAGCCTTGTGCATGCGTAGTACCATAAGGCTACAACTGCTGGGTACCCTTACTCGCAATGGAGGTGGCATGCACTAGACAGCTGATGGAAACGTCAGATGCAGTGCCAACATCATTGGACTCCAGGACAGGTAAGTGTCCGATTATTAAAAGTCAGCAGCTGCAGTATGTGTAGTGGCTAGTGGTCAGATCCGTACAGATCAACATCTTCGGATCGACACAGGAAAGGCCGCAGCTTCGGTCTAGCTTCTGGTGTGGCGGCCATCTTGGTCCACACGGCGGTGGCCGCAACAAGCTCTCCTGGCCTTCCTGATTGCCTCGAGTTCATTCCCCTCCTGGATCAAACTTCCGGAGTGCCCGAGAGCGCTCCCGCAGCACATATGCAGCCTACACCATCCTTGGGACAGGCCGCGGCATCGGCCTACCTCCTGGAGTGGGGGCCATCTTGCTCCACCCAGTGGCAGCCTAGGTGAGCTCCCCTGCCTTCCCTGACTGCCCAGTGTTCTCTCCTCCCCTGAAACGCCCTCCAGGCTGCCTGTGGCGGCTACCGAAGCACCTCCACATCCTGCCTCTACTTTGGGGAAGGAATCAGTCCGCACACATCGTTTTCATGGCGAGCAGAGAAACAGAGGAGCTTGAACGCCCACGTCATTTAAATCCTGTCTTTTTTTGCTGATCCGAAAAACAATCTGAACCGTGAGTTTTTTGATTCGTTGCACCCCTAGTAGCTGCTGGCTTTAATTTTTTTGCAGGGGTTGGCGGACCTCTGCTTTAAACATCATTTTGGTTTGTGGTGCTCAGATGCAGTGAAGTTCCGCTGTAATTTTCTTTCAGAAATCTGCATAGTTGTTGTCTGTTCCTGATATGCATGGACATTCCTGGATTTCAAAGGTATGCGCCTGGGTCTTGAAAAATAAACATCATGGGAACATCCGTTTTACAAGCATGTTCCCTTCAGTTTTATTACAACATAATCTTTTTTTTTTCCCCTTTACCTACAATATATATATATATATAAAAAAAAAAAAAAAAAAAAAAAAAAAAGACCAGACCAAAAATCATTCAAATAGGATGATCATAAAAAGATATCATGATCGAATTGCAGTGTATCAAAGTCCTATAAATACTATGATGTGGAACACAGATACCCCATTTCAAGGGGAAATGCTTCATAGAAATAACTTCCAAGCCTTCCTACAGACAAAGGAAACACCCCCATTGAGTGGGAAGGAATGGTTTCTACAATCATAATGAGATGACATCGAATACAAAGCTATTTTTGGAAACATTGGTTCTAGGCTAGATTCATGACTGCAGTATCATTAATAATGTGGTCAGGATTGGGCTTCAGGTACGAGGCGCTCTGCGCGATGGTACACTATGAGCAGGTCTGTGATCAGTGATATAGGAAACCAATCCCGTACATGTAACATGCATAACAATCATTTCCCATTCTCTTGGGGCTCGTTATTAGAAGATTTATTGTCACACATGTTGATTTTTCAGTACAGATAAAATGAATGGGCCGAGGGAAAAAGAAATTGATATAATAAAAAAATATATACATTGATTATTGAATGGAGTATATTCAAGCCAACAAGTAGTGTTGCAATGTTCCAGCTTAGAAGGGTACATTGTGCCAGGTTTGGATTTGGAAGGACATTCTTTACCATTATTTCATCTTCTTTCCCCCCCCCCCCCCTTTTTTTTTTTTAGGGTGTGTCTTTGTATATTCTAAACGCTTATAATATTGTTATATCGCAACCACATGTATTTATCCCCTCTCTTGCCCGTCCCCCTAAGTTCTTCTTGTTTGATTACTACTTATTCACGGATTTATTGTGCTCTTATATTTATGCTCTTATATAGTATCACCTGTTATTTGCTTATACCTGTTGTGCTTTATGTTATTGCTTTATGTATACTTATATATCTTAAATACCAATAAAACATATTCAAAAAAAAAAAAAAAAAAAGAAGGGTACATTGTGGATGTGGAGGGTAATAAATTGAAGTGTTAAAAAAATGTAAGAAACCTAAAATGAAACATCCATGTGTGTTTCCTGGTGTGAAGGAGCCTCGAGACAAAAATGCATGGCCTATTTGAATTATAAAACCAAACAAATTAATGCATTTTTTTTGGGGGGGGGGGGATATTTGTGCAGATGACGTCTAAACCGCAGTACGGAATCTTTAAAAAATATATCTTGCCACCTATGTGTTCCTTATTACTATTCAAAAAACAAACACCGCCACTTCTGCTTTTTATGGGCTATCAGACATCTCATACAGTATGTGTGCCCACTTCTACCCAATGCTTTGGTCTCATTTCTGCCATGTGTCGTCCACTTATTGTATATCACGGTCTTGTTTTCTGCAGTTTCTGTTCCAGATAAAAATATTTACTATCTACACCTCACTCCCTGCACAGCAATCACAATAAACCATTTTGCATTGCATCTCTGTTGCCAAAAAGAAAAAAGAAAAAAAAGTCCAACTCCAGGAATCTTGACAATTCTCCTTTGCAGTGGAACTGTGCCTTCACTGCAGGGGTTAAAAAGTTCCCAAACCCAGGACCCTGTATTTATTATATCTGGTCTCCCACAGTACACGGAACATGGAAGTGCAATTATTTTAGTAAATCTAAACTGCTAAATACTCTTTTCTCTTCAGCAGTATATACAAGTTTTGTGACTTCTGTCAGTTCCTGGTTAAATCTTGTAGGAGGAGTTTTCATTCTCCCATAAACATCCTATAAAAAGGAAGCAGCACCCTCTGTCTGGACAGTGCTGATTAAATGCGATCAGCACAGGGCCACTCCCAATCAAGAAAGACAGCGCCGATGTCTACGCAGGCGCACTGAGCATGCCGCTACTGGCAGCTCCTGCACCCATGCGTGCGAGTGACGTCATCGCTGCTCCCGTCAGTCACAGCGCCGGAGCAGCGATACCGGGAAGTTACTCCGGGTATCATAACGGTGATGGAGGTGGTGTCCGAGGACTGCTCCGGGGGCTTTGGTCTCAGGTAAGTAATTCATAATGAGCTAGTATGCTATGCGTACTACTAGCTCATTATGCCTTTGTCTTGCATTTTTTTTATTTTATTTTTTATGAGAGGGTTAACTTCCTCTTTAACCTTTTAGGTTCCACAGCGCGTATAACAAGCATGCATTACTGCATATACAGACTGATTTTACCATTATGAGTTTAGTAACACTTTAACTGTTCATTTAAGTCTGGGGGGCATGGAAAATTAGATTTACTTACCCAATCCTCACCCCTGCTCCAGAGGTCTAAATCCAGGCATCATCAAGACGAATGCTAGGCATTTCAAGTTAAAGCATTGGATGGGAGGACGCAAAGAACAGTCTACCACCAGAGAGCCAGGTATGTAAAAGTGTTTACTTCCCCCAAAACCTAAAAACGAACAGTGTGGGAGCAGCTCCACTGCAGGGGAAAAGTCTCAGATTTCATAGGGTTGAGCAACAACCACCTGGTCCACATTGCTTTATATGGAATGCTGAAAAGAACTGATGCAATTATTATTTTAAGGCCTGCAAAATCACTATGACACTTGCAGTAAAAGAAAACACAAAACAAAACAGAAGAAAAAAAAAAAAAAAAACACAAAACACAAACACAAACACAAACACACAAACAAACACAAAAACCCAAACACAAAAACACAAACACAAAAACACAAACACACAAACACAAACACAAACACAAACACAAACACACAAACACAAACACACAAAAACACAAACACAAACCAGCTGGATAAGCTGAAACATGCATCACACCGGTCCCTGATGGAGGTCATACCAACAGCAGCCCAAGCAGTAAATCGCTACCATGCAGCCTAGTGTGAACCAGTCCTAAAGGTTCAGTCACACATACTGCAGTGACCTGGGGCTTTTCCGAATTGCTGAGTTCACTGCTAGGACACAGAGAAAGCACTTGTTTTCTCTGTGCCCTGTATACACTGCAATGCTGCAGGGAGGTATGTTGCAGTAAAATGAAGACATGTGGCGTTATACTGTAGTGCACTGGAAGGCACTGCATGTTACACCACTGTGCAGAAAAAAACAAAGACAGTGCTGTGCACTAAAAAGCACATCATATTGCGGCCTACTGCTCCTGGACCTACAGCAGCCTGTATGCTTGAACCAAAACAAAACAAAAAAAAAAAACATGCGGTGCTGTGTGAGCAATCACTGGAAGGAACCTGTTCTAAAAAAAAACTACAGTTCCTCATGAGGGCACGTTTATCTGACCACATATCATAAACAATACAGAAATGTGATACCTGAATACTTTTCTGTTTCGTTTCAATACCTCAGTGAGTTACTTTCACTTGTGTTTTCCTAACAGCTATACTTCAAATAACTACATAGGAAGTGGTATTGCTCTGTGCTGGTATATTTGGACACGTCTGACAGTGATCAGTAATATTCCAATACTACATAACTAACTTCATGACATCTCACAAACCATACGGTATCCCGGTCTTGTCAGAGGCACTGCCGCTCTATCCAATCAAAGCAAAGCCACAGTGTCTGCTAATAGGCCACCCCTCTACTAGATAAGGTATACTCACCAATCCACGCTCCTGCGCCAAAGTCCTTCAGAGTAAGCACCAGTGTTAGGGCCCCCTAGTGTGTGTGTGTGTGTGTGTGTGTGTGTGTGTGTGTGTGTGTGTGTGTGTGTGTGTGTGTGTGTGTGTGTGTTGTGTGTGTGTGTGTGTCTGGCAAAAAGAGTCAATCTTTAGAAATCAAGTTTGCGGTAGTGAAACAAATGGCAGAACTTGCAATAGATTCCCGTACGTGTTGGCAAGGTGTATATGAATCTGTAGCAACTCCAACAGAACTGTCGCATGCATCTCTCCTGCGACGTGGTGAACCCGGAGAAGTTAGCAAGTGGATCAAATATCAGTTCCGAAATGTATTTTTAAAGCGATTTCAACCACTTCAATGCTGAGCACTCTCGCCGCCCATTCCTGCCCAAGAAGACAATGGATACAAAGCTCCTTGAGGCGGCGAGTTAGTTAACATTTGTAGCGCTATACAAGTTATTCACTCACTTAGGCCAATTTTCAGCTTTCAGTGCTGTCGCATTTTGAAGGACTATTGCGTGGTTATGCAACACTGTACCCATACATAAAAATGTTATACATTTTTTCCACACAAAGCTTTCTTATGTGGTATTTAATTACCACTGGGTTTTTATTTATTTGCTAAACAAACAGAAAATTAACAACAATTTTGAAAAGAAAAATCTTCACCGTGTGCTGATGAGGCAGCACTGATTAAGAAGTGCCACTAACTAAATTACCGGTGTAAATGTGCGAATAGGCTTGTAGTTAGCTTTCCTTTCCTCCAACAGACACAGCATGGCAGAAAAGGACTGTCAATAACTCGAAAATCTGTTTACATGCGATCAGCTGTGATTAAACACAGCTGATCACATGGTAAAGGGCCGGTGTGATTGGCCATTCACCATGATCTGGGATCAGCGGTGTCTGAAGAACACACCATTCACAGAGCGCGCCCGATGCATGCCACAAGCGGAATGCAGGGGGTGGTGTTCTGGGAGGACATCTATTGACGCCCCCCCAGAACCTTAAGGCATTCCCTGCATTACAGTTAAAAACTTCCCACTACTTGTTCTTTTTTGACAAAAAAAATAAAAAATCTCCTCTGAAAAAATAGGCTCCTACTGATATCAATCAAATCTTGTGAGGGGGAAGCTAGGGGGGGCGTGGCCAAGTCACTCTGTGCGTGTCTATGGATGTACACAGCCTGGCTCAGTAACGTGCATGCAGAGATGCCTTGTTCACACATGAACGGACATCCCCAGTGGGGGACTATAAAAGAGGAGGTATGAAATGCTCTGTGCAATATCGTTGCACAGAGCAGGCAAGTAGAACATCTTATCTATTTTATGACGTGTCTCCTAAACATAAGACCCACACACACACACCAAAAGCAAAACAGCAATTGAGCTGCAGGCAAGTGACTGCCAAGAATAGAATCATCATTCTTGGGATCATGCCATACATCACCCACAGCAGCATAATTATAGGTATGGCCAGGTTTTGTCGATCAGCCGTGAACAGAAAACCTGTACAAATCAATGTCAGGTTTGTCTGCAGCTTTTCACATATAGATTGTGAATGGAGCATTAGAAATGCATGTGCACCCCTGGAAGTATATGGTCTGCGTTCAGAGATGTGAATCCATCCCCAAGGTAGTCACTATATAAAGAAAAAAATGTAAGTGACACCCCACAGAATACAGACCATTCTCAAGTTCAGGTCTATAGCAAATAATGATTTGTGTTTGGGCGAGGGAAGCAATAAAACTTCAGAAAGTTCTCCTTCGGTGGATTCATCCGCAAATGGATTTTGTTGGCTATAAGCCCTCAGTCATCACATATGGAATAGCCCGGGGCAGCTTTACAAACAGGTGAAACCGCTGTAAATGGAGAAAGTACTTTCAGCCTCAAGAACTTTTAGCTCCAAGAGTCAAGGACAGAATAAGCAGAACAAAATGAATTAAGAACTCTGGGAACAGCAAATCTTCAGACTTGTGCACTGGGGCATTGTGGTCCAGCAGCCCAATGCTACAGGCAGATTTCAGGTTGCAGCTGCTGATCGTCTTCTATGGCTTCTAATGAGAGGTAAAGCAATTCAGCCACTTTGTACAGAAAAGTGGCTGAACTCGCACGGCTTCACTCCCGCAGCCCAGTGTGAACCTGGGCTAATCCTAAAAGTTAAAAAATTGCAGCATTGTAGACATCGGGCGCAGGCGCACTGAGCGTGCCGCTACTAACGGCACCATGCCGTTAGTGGCGGCTCCCACGCGCACGCACGGGAGTGACGTCATCGCTGCCCCGGCCAGTCACAGCAGCGATACCAGGAAACAGAATGTCCACATCACTTTTGTCTGCTCTACCACACCGATTGTCTGCTCTACCACACCGATTTATATGCAACCAATTCATTTTAAAAATATAAAAATGTATGGTTGTGCCAAGTACTGCATACAGGATTTGAAAAACAGGAACCAGAAACAAAGAAAAAACAGTAAATCAATTCAATTATCAGAGACGCAAGGACAAACCCCACAAAACAAACAGCAAACCTTTCACTCTGCAACGTAAACCATCTTCATAGTTACAAATGGTCTCTACAAACAGCGCAACATATAAATATGTCATTGTGCTGGGAGGGAGGAGTTCCCCTCATAATTACATGTAAAAAAATGACATTGTGTTCAAAACCTAAAGCACGATACACACAGGCCAAATGTCGGGAGACATCAGCTGATGAAAAAAAAAACAAAAAAAAACACCCAACACCACCACACAATTTTTTTTTAAATTAAATAAATAAGAAGGCCGACTCTCGGGTCATGTGTGCCACCCTGTATGAGGCGCGGGAGCCGTCACTTACGGCATGACCACATTCAAAAAAAGGCACGCTCAGTGCGCCTGCGCCGTTGTCATGCCGTAGACATCAGTACAGACTTTTTTGCAAATATCTCCTAAACCGTGTAGGTTAAGAAGGTATTGCAAGCACCTAAAAGGTAAGCCAATCCTAGGGTCACAGGTAGGGTTGCCACCTCATCCCTTTAAAACAGAACACATATTACACAGGTTCTGAGGCCAATTTATTGCAGATAAGGCACCAAGTGAATTTAATTATCACCATAATCAGCCACAGAACCTGTGTAATTAATATGTGTTCTGTTTTAAAGGGATGAGGTGGCAACCCTAGTCACAGGTGCCTGGGTGCAGAAATATTTCTGGCACCCCCAGATGGGCGTGGTCATTTTACCAACTCCTCCCCTTTACAAATGTTTCTATAGCAACAACAACCACAGATACCGTCGCCCCCCTCAGCACTGCCAGGCTGGACGGGCTGCCCAATGCTCACACACCAGATCATGGACGAACACACACCTATGCTCAGAACACTCATTTGACAAACAAACAAGGAGAGAAGGAGGGAGGGGAGAACTCTGGCACATCCGCGGCCCCCCACTGCCTTGACCGGGCCTGCAGCTTACACATGCATTTGCAAATGCGTGCAACTAAACCTTTGTTTTTAACGCACACTGTTAGACAGGTGAATTTGGTTGGTTGCTGATTGGTCGGTAAGTTTGAGCCTGGATATGTTTTTGCATGTATATGCGCCCTTTCAAGTGCTCTTTATTGTATAGACCAGTCATAAGTAGGGGCAGTGACTTGTTTGTTGTATTTATGTCATTGTGGTCAGGCAGGGCACTGGCACCTTTGCTTCCATGTGCTGAGTGTGCTCCTGGCCCCTTTAATGAGGGCTGGGCTACCTCCAATCACCTGCCCCTTATCTACCCATCAGCAGTCATGTGCTCCTACTGAGGAGAAGTAAAATGTAATGTTAGAGTTAGGACTGCAGTATACAGAGAGCCTTGACGGGGCCTGCAGCTTACACATGCATTTGCAAACTAAACCTCCGTTTTTAAACGCACACTGTTAGACAAATGATTTTGGTTGGTTGCCGATTGGTCGGTTAGTTTGAGCCTTGATATTCTATGTTTTTGTAGGCCCCCACCAGCACCCTGCCTAGGATCGGCCCTGCCTGTAGGTGAAAGTTCTACCTGAAGGTTTACAACCACTAACTGAATGTCTTTACAAAAAGGTATGTAAATCTGTACACCGGAGGAAGAGCCTACAGGAGCCACAGCATTGCACCAACAATCCACTGACTGTAGTTGTAAATGCAAAATAATAATCCCATTGTATATTATATATATATTTATTTATTTATTTATTTATTTCTAAAGGTGGAATGTTCCTTTAAGTGAAGGAAATTACTAAAGACAGATACAGTTCCAGACAGTGTGGATAGACTTGAGTAAATGATGACAGTTTATTAATGCAGAGCCGATCATCCCCCAGGATCGTACACCAGCCAAAAAATTTGTCTCGGAGAGTTGAGCCCTTCGGGCGAGTGCCAGAGCTGACAGACGGGCATCCCATGCCTCACCTTCCCAAAATTAAACCTGTCAAAGTTGCAGATTTCAAAGTACAGACAAAGTCAAAACTTTTCCTTCTCCTTTAAATAGAAGGGAATGTTTAGAAACCCAGAAGTTATTTTTTTTTCCCCGTGATGGATTTGGTGGAGATTTCCCTTTTCAGATCAGAAGTTTCCAATCATAGGCAGCTCCCAAGTTCCCTGCAAAAGGAGGACAATGAACAGCCCAGAAAAGAGTCAGGCAGCCCGAAAACTCTTCCCAAGATCCATCCTGCCTTACATGACAAAACCCTTTTCACACCTCACATCCATCTTCAGTACATTGGAACATTCACTTTATCTATGAACATTCAGCTAAGAGAAAGAGGAGAGGGGGGGGATTCATAAATAAGCACACAAAGAGGTCGTTGCCACGATAGAAGGTGAGAGGAATCACCCCAATGGGACCAAAAACAATTAAATTACCCTTACAGCAAAACAAATGACATTAAAGCAGTTAACAGCTGCAAGTTTTTTTTTATTATTATTATCTGCAAGGCAAAGGCATAATGTGCTAGTATGCAGCTGTGATCAGTGTCCTGTCACTGGGCAGAATTAGCATTTCCCCGTTCTTCCTCTCCGTGAGACTATCGCAGGACTCCCGGTGGACATAGAGTCCGCGGGACTCATAGTCAGACTCACGGAGCTCGTAGCGGGCAGCGTGCAGTAGTAGGCTAGGACTAAACACCAAGTATAGTATGAAATGCGTCAGCTCTGCCGATATGCTGTGACTTGTAGTGCTGTTTTTTATCTTGGATTTTTTTTTACAATAAAAGGCAATTTTTTTGTTCGGAGTGCGGCTGTCCAATTCTTTTTGTCTTGCACGTGCCCACAACCCTTAAAGGCGGCGTGTTTATACACACACACACAGATCTGCCCAGTCGTGCCATTCTGCCGACCTATATAGTCGTGCAGCGGTAGGCAAGGGGTTAAGGCATGAGTGCTCAACCTGCAACCCTCCAGCTGTGGAAATTCCATCATGCCTATGCCTTTGGGAGTCATGCTTGCAACTGTCAGCAGCTTGTAATGCCTCATGAGACTTGTAGTTCAACAGCTGGAGGGCCACAGGTTGAGCACCCATGCATTAAAGGAAAATAAAAATAAAAAATGTGCCTAAAATTAATGTCTGCAAGGTAGACAGACAGAATAGTGAAATGATTCTGTTAAAAAACAAGTAAATACCTATAAAATTCCTTCATCTATATCACCTCCGGCGTTCTAGTTTCTGTTCTCTCATTCACTTCCTTGTTTGCATCACTTGTTCATGTAGTAATTACATTTCCCAGTATGCATTGCAGCATGCCAGTAATTCACACCTCCTTTACGGACTTGTAATGGGCCCCTATGGGATCGCATCCGTTAGCGGATGATGCATCCTCTAACATCCGCAAGATCCGCATCCGTTTTTTCGGACGGAAGAAAACCCTATTTTCTTCCGTCCGACGGATCGGATGCAAACGGACAGACGGTCCGTATTCATCCGATTCCCCATAGGGGATAGCGGAGGAGAGACAGGGCGCTCCCTGTACAGTGTGTGCGGGGACCGCCCTGTCCACCGACAGCTTTAGCGGACCCCCCGCTGAGCCGACGGACACACACGGAGCGGACCGAAAAACGGACCGTTCCGTGTGAAAGAGGCCTTAGCCTATGTGCCCATGCACACCTGGACATTTTTTAGTGTTAATGAGCTTTGGCGTTTATTGGCTTTTTTCTGAACGCCCGAAATTTGTGGTCAAAGTGCCGTTTTTCGGCAGGATAAAAAAGCAAAAACGCCCAAAAACTCTGGCGCCAGCGTTTTTTTAATGCATAAAAGTAAAAAAAAGCTACAAAAACGCTGATTAAAGCTATTGCAAAAACGCTAAAAAAACTTTTAAAGGCAAAGCTACTGGCGTTTTTTTTATAGCTTTTATCAGCTTCAGTGTGCATGGAACTGGGGCTTAGTATAATGTGCACTCTAAAAGCAGAACCACAGGTAAAAATAAACAGTAGTTTCAAAAAATAAACCTGCAGCAATCCCATCTCCACCACTAGATGTCACCTTTCCTCCAGGATGAATGATGGCCTGCATCATTTCACCCACTTCTTGGGAGACTAGGTCATTATGGACCCATCCTATGGGGAGGAGTCATCACACCAGCTGGGGCTCAGAGTATTGCTGTATTGAACAGCACTGACATGAGCTCCAATCAGTTCAGGGAAACATCTTCTACTGCTGGAGGGATCCCGATGTCACCACACTATCCAGAAGACCTTTGAAGCACAATAGACCGATATATAGATTAGATAAGCACCATCACATGTGGTGAGTCACATCTGGCAGTACTTGGAACCTCTTGACTCCCAAGACAGAACTTCTCATCCAGCCAAGGCATGCAGAATATGGGGAGGGGGGGGGGGGGGTTGTATAAACAAACTTGTCCATTACTGGAGAGAAATATAGAACCCGTCATAGTAGATAGTAGATATCCTCCTGGGAATGCTAGTGCCCAGTAGTCTCCACCTAAATCATTGACCTGGAACAAGCTACTTAAAAAAAAAGTAGAGTGCACCCCTACCTTGCAAAACAACCCATTATGGTTTAAAATAGAAATGAAAGAAAAAACATTTGTACCTGGAGATGGATATAGAGAAATTATATATATATATAGTGACAGGAAGTCAGGTAAATCTGTGTGTGTGTGTGTGTGTGTGTGTTTGTCCCAGACGGGAGATACTTTTCTGCCTTGTTTAGACAATACACCAATTACTATTGGGCGTCGGCTACAGAGATGGCCAGAGAGGTTTGGGGCGTTAAAAGGTTTCAGCTGTTCAGAATTAAGCAATTAAATCCCCTATAAAGACAACCTACGGATGACGACTGATTGCTTCATCCTGAGGCTGTGTGAGTGAAGGAGCAGTCACAAACAGTACTGAAGAGGTGAAGTGCTGATGGATATTTCTGTGTGAGAAATATCAGAGACTTTTTGTTTTCTGCTGTAGAACCAGCAGTGTCTGCCCAGCAGTAGGCTGTGCCAGACTCCATAGGTAGGTTCCTGTGTTGGGAAGGTAGATGCCCCAAGTGGCAAGGGTTTATTTTATGTTTTGTTTTGATGCTTGCACGTGTATCCAGCAAGATGGAAAAATAAACCATATCATTTGTTTTCAATCATCCTCCACTGCCTTTTTGTACAGTTCAGCGTGTAGTGAACCCATCCAGGGGGTCACACACACCTGCTACCGAGCTAATCCCTCACAATATATATATATACACACACACACACAGACACACACACTTTTCCCCCCCTTTTTCTATAAGTGATCACACAACCTTTACACTCAGGGCCTTAGAGAGCTAGAGGTGGAGACTGCAGAGGAGGCGGTGTGCGTCAGCAGGAGGCAAGGAGAAAGCAGTACACCGATCTTCCCAGTGAAGAGCTGTGCGGGGTGGGGAGAGGGGCAATGCAAATAAAACAGGATACTTTTTAACAACATATTAGGAATATGAAATGTTGGAGCAACATGCTCTGAATCAGGGGTAGGCATCCTCGGCCCTCCAGCTGTGGTGAAACTACAAATCTCATCATGCCTCTAAAGCTGCATACACACGATCGGTTCAAACCGATGAATACGGACTGAGGTTCGTTTTCATCAGTCCAAACCGATCGTGTGTAGGCCCCACCGGTCCGTTATCCTTCAGTCCAAAAACAGATGGCTTGCTTTAAAATTCAACCGATGGACGCCTAGGTCAAAACCGATCGTTAGTACGCACAAGCATGTGTTAAAAATCCACACATGCTCAGAATCAAGTTGACACATGCTTGGAAGCATTCAACTTTGTTTTCTTCATCGCGTCGTTGTGTTTTGCGTCACTGTGTTCTGACACGATCGATTCATGATCCAATGGTGTGTAGGCACATCAGTCCATCAATCAGCTTCATCAGTGAACCGATGAAAATGGTCCGTCGGACCGTTCTCATCGGATAGACCTATCGTGTGTACAGGGCTTAAGAGTCACACCCCTTATTGTCAGGGCCTTGCAATGTCTCATGGGACTTGTAGTTTCAAAACAGCTGGAGGGCCAAGGTTGGCTACCTCTGATCTAGAGCCAGGGTAATGCAAGGCTACCATTAGTGCCGACTCTTTTCAAAATCATGTGATCAGTACCAAACACATAGGTATTTGTCTAAGGTTTGCAAAAAAATATATATGAAAATCCTTGTATATCTTCATCAATACATTATGCAGATACCCAACTTTACATCTCAGATTTGTCAATTACTACCCACAAACACAATGAATTGCCCATTCCACAAATCCCTCCATGCTCGGCGATTTCCTACACATCCCCCACATCTCTTGGCTCCTGCCATTGCCAATGCATTTCCCAGTCTTTACCATGACCTAGGTCTACAACAAGCCTTTTTATTTTTTCTTACAATGGCCTTTCACATCATCCCACCCAAAACAAAGAAAGGACATCAATCAATGTTGCCTTATCTTAACTCCCAGGCAAATAAATGAAGAATGTCAATATACAATCCCATTTCCCCATCCCATTTAGCTTATCTTAACCCTACACTAGACTACGACAAGAAAAACAGAAACCCAAAAATAAATTCACATTGGATAATGGTTTTCCATTGCATTCTAGAAAAATACCACTTTTGATTACAATAAAAATAAATGGGTCGAAGGTTATTCATATCTTCAGGATGATGGCACTTCTTACTCTAATGCTTATGCATTTTATCTCAGAGGCTCTTATTTACTTTTGATTGCAAATTGAAAAATCAAATTTAAAGCGGAGGTCCAGTTATGCAAAAAAATAATAATATTTAAATTCAGCAGCTACAAACACTATAGCTGCTGACATTTAATAAGCACACTTACCTGTCCAGGGTGCCCGCGATGTCGGCTGCCCAAGGCTGATCCGTCCTCCAGATCGTGCGCCGCCATCCTCACTAAGGGAAACAGGCAGTGAAGACTTGCGGCTTCATTGCCCGTATCCTAATACGCGAGTCGCGCGGTGCTTTGTGAATGGGCGGCTGCCTTCTGTCCCATTTCCCAGAAGGCAATGCGAGTGGGAGAAGAGAGAAAAAGATCACAGCAGAATAGGAAGTGGCAGATTAGGACGATTTGCCTAGCAAATTTTAGTATAACAATTATTATACATTTATTTTTCCAAATTTTTTGGAGCCTTCTTGGCAATTTGTTTTTTTAGGGTGGACCTGCGCTATAAACCGACATTATATGAAGAGAGACTTTTCTGAAACGTATCTACCGGGTCATACTACAAGCTCATGCCCCAGGCACTCGGACGCGAGGAGAAACAATACTTAGGCCAATGGATTGACCTCCCAATGAGAGTGACCCGACAAGGGTATCGAACGTAGTTACATCTCACTGGCATAAGACACTGGACCAAAAAAGGGATTTACAAATACTAATGAGATAGCGACAGATAATACCACAATAAGAGTCAGGCCTTGCAGTTCACTTTGAAAATGGACAAACATATCTAGACATCACTTTTTTTTTTGCCATGGATATTTAAAATGTTCATTTCAGGAACAATCTTCCCATAACTTTACAGGTGTATTTAAATTTTTAGGCATGGCATTTACCTGTAAGAGCCTCTCCTGTGTAGATATCCAAAGCCCTGGGACCACTAAAGTACACAGACATCTTGGATGTGTTTGAGGCTATAGCAGTCACTCAAGTGACTATTATATTCTGCTTTGGTTCGTCCATCTAGTACAGGGGTCAGCAACCGGTAGATGGCATCTAGGCCTGCTGACCTGCCATTCCAGAGCATCAGAGAGCAATGCAGAGGAATAACTTGTAAATTTGGAGCTGTAGTAGGGAGTAAGAGCCGCATAAGCCGATGCCTCCTCTGTAGTGCTGGTTTCTGTCCCATGTGGAGTGATGCCAACTGAATTCCACCTCTTACCCCAGATAGCGGTCTCCAGAGTGGTGCCAACAGCAAAAAAGAAGAAATCTTCAGGTCGGTGTGAAGCAATACACTGGGCATATTAGTATAGGGCTGCTTTCACACTGATGCAGACGCACTCGCAGTGCAGGTAAACCGCAGAACACCAGTGTGAAAGCAGCCTAATAGGGGCCTCAGAGCAGTAAGGTTTCATTTACATTAGCAGTTTTGGGGGTGGTAAAACCCCATAATTAAAAACACGCCTTATCACCCCTTCCCCAACTGCACCTTCTTTAGCCGTCATGATTGGTGGGTGTAGCACCTGCCAAGCATGACCCATTCAAGTGAATGTGGACCCTCCAAATTTGCCCTAAGGGTGCCACTGCCGAAAGCAACTAGGGGCTCATTCACAAGTGCAGGGGGCACTGCTGCTCCTCTGAAAAGTGATCCCAGTGTGTTCGACAGGTGGAGAGGAGGCGATATAATGCCTCCACACCTTCTGATTTAAACTCATAATTGCCATGCAATGCACGCAATTGCGACACGGTAGTACGGCAATTGGAGGTTTGAAACAGGTGCGAGGTGGCGACACCGTGCCCGGTGATCTTTGACTTCTCCCATGATGTTCAGGTAGATCTCTAGCCTCTTTGGGGTTGCCTACCCCTGATCTACAACATAAAAGGTTATGTAGGGAGGTGAGGGACAGAATAGCTGGGGCAGCAAATAGAAGAGAAATATGCAATATGTTGTTACTACAGTATATTAATTATCATGCAGGGGCCTTACTTACCCCTTTTTTTGTATTGTACCCAAAAAGGTCAATAAAATGCTTCGAACAAGGAAAAAATAAATACATTTGTGTCAGAGTCTCTCACTCAAAACTTGACTTTTGGATGTAAAGATTTTCACATAACTTCAACTGCAAAGATCTGTGGGTTGAATAATGCGTTTAGCGCAGTCTTCAGGTATCCCCTATTTAGATCGCTTTTTGCCCCATCATATTTCAAAGTTTTGGATGGACTGGATTACTTCAAGTAGCGTAGGTATTAATTAATTATTTTCTGCACATAGGGACCTGCCGCCACATCCTTTGTTATTTGCGCACAAGGTAATAAGCCTCTTTAGGCCTCCCTAATAGATTTGTTTAGACAGCGAAAACACCAAGCCACTGTAAAATAAGATAATCCTCTAAGAGTGAAAATAGATTTCTGCAAAACATTTTCTCTTCTAATCTTCTTACTGAAACTATGCATTACATTACTTTTTATATGGCTCGGTTCTAATGAAAAAAACAAGATTAAGATTTATTAAAGTGGAGACCCACCCAAAAATGGAACTTCCGCTTTTTGGAATCCCCCACCCCCTTCCGGTGTCATATTTGGCACCTTTCAGGGGGAGGTATTTGCTCCCACTTCTGGGCATAGGTCACGTCAGCAACCTACTTCACGTCCGGCATGTTCTCCGTCCCCCCTGTTGTCTTCTGGGAGACACACAGGAGGGACCATTCAGATCACACAGCACGACTTGTGCATGCACAGTAGGGAACCAGGAAGTGAAGCTGCAAGGCCTCACTTCCTGATTCCCTTACCGAAGATGGCGGCGGCAGCACCAGAGAGCCGAGGGACAGATTGGCTTTGGGTGCCGACATCGCGGGCACCCAGGACATGCAAGTGTCCATATATTAAGAGTCAGCAGCTGCAGTATTTGTAGCTGCTGACTTTAAATTTATTTCTTTTTCGGCGGAACTCCACTTTAGACCCGGTTCACACAGGGGCGGCACAACTTTTGATTTCAGAGGCGACTGACAAAATGACTTCTGTATTGAAGTCAATGCAAGTCGCCCCGAGTCTTCCCCAAAGTCGTACAAGAACCTTTTTCCAAGTTGGAGCGACTTTTGCCTTTCCTATTAGAACGCGGTTCCATTGAACAGAGCGCGATGCGACTTGTCGCCTCTGTGTGAACCGGCTCTTAAGAGTTTATAGCTAAATCGATTTAAAACAAAAGCAAAATAGAGAGACAAATACAAAGTATTTGTTGTTTGCACGCTAAAATGCATATAAACGTGCATGACACTGGGACAGCCAGAGACCTGTATGGATGTAGACGGTGCTGTCCATTTTCCATCCCACTCTGTACCTCTAAAAAAAAAAAAAAAAATGTTTAAAAATTTCCAAGGCTTGTACTCGAGAGAAAAAAAAATAATCAACCATATTTATGCCAGCGTGGATTAAAATATGGGAGCAGATAATGCGGATTTGCCACAAAGGTGTAATGCTGGTTTCATTGCCTAGAGCAGAGTTTCTCAAATCCAGTCCTCAAGGCACACCAACAGGTCTTGTTTTCAGACTTTCCATTATTTTGCACAGGTGATTTGATCAGTTTCACTGCCTTAGTAATTACCACAGCCATTTCATCCGAGGGAAATCCTGAAAACATGACCTGTTAAGGCGCCTTGAGGACAGGAGTTGAGAAACATTGATCTGAAACCAGCATGTATGGCAAAAGACTGCCAATTGAGTACTAGTATCAGGTATAGTGAATCCAGGGTCAGATGATGACCCTAGAACCTGCACCTTTACACCCAAGTAAAATAATAGGTCATCAGTGCATGCAGTGTTGTCTTGGTAGTGTATATTCACTTCTAGCCCTGCTGTTTACCTATAGATATTTGGTTTAGGTGTAAGATTTGATTAGACTGTTGGCTTCAACAATTTGTGATAAACAAATTGAGAAAAATAACCTAGTACCTAATTGATTGACAGGCTTCCGACGGGCGCATACAGCGCGTCACGAGTTGCCGAAAGAAGCCGAACGTCGGTGCGCAAGCGCCGTATAGAGCCGACTCGCAGTCCGGCTTCTTTCAGCAACTCGTGACGCGCTGTATGCGTCAGTCAGGAGCCTGTCAATCAATTAGTAACGCCCAGTACCGCAGATTATACCCGGAAGCCAGGACATTTCTGCAAACGTCTTAGATGGCAAACTAAAAACTTTGCCTAATTTTCCATGACAATTCATAAATCTTGTTTACCTGGAGTTGCAGGATTTTCATCAAGTCAGATAGATCTACAGCACATAGGGCTTTATTTACTAAAAGCTGGAGAGAGCAAAAATCAGGCTCACTTCTGCACAGAAAGCAATCAGTTTCCACGGTTTATTTCCAAAACTTAATTAACCACATGCCGACCGGCGCACGCTGCCAGAATGTCACGGGCAGGCAGATTGGCGTAAAAGGTATGTCCCTTTAAATCTCCCACCCATCGGCCGCCCGCCGCGTGTATCGTGAGTGCATCCGTGGGTCCAGGGAACATCGCGATTGCGGTCGGCAAGGGCAGAACAAGGCATTCCCCTATTCTGCCCAATGACACTGTCACTGGTGACCGCTCCCCGTGATCGGGAATGGTCATCAGTGATGTGTAGCCACGCCCCCTAACAGTAAGAATCACTTCCTAGGAAACACTTAACACCTGCAGCGCCACCTAGTGGTTAACCCCTTCACTGCCAGTGTCATTTTTACAGTAATCGCTGTATAAATGACAATAGTCCCAAAATGGTGTCAAGTGTCCGATATGTCACAGTCATGATAAAAAAACGATCGCCGCCATAACTATTA